>OY992518.1:17489897-17964897 GCA_963921215.1 Scoparia ambigualis
TTTTGTCACGCAACTTTTCGTCTTCGTTTACGTGATCGCATGGTAAATAACAGCCCCGCAACCGCGTTCTGTGTGCTAAAGCCTCTGCCGAGTTGACGGACCGCCTGGATACGGTTGATAACGGCGGCGATCCGGTCCAAATGTGATAGTAATGCCTACTGAGACGTGTTGCACCTTTAAGTGGCTTGTGGCTTGTGGGGTGAACGACCTGTTATCGCTGTGACTTAATATTTTATTAACAAAACATCGAAAGTGCTACTTTTGTTTGATAAACAACAAACAAGTTACATTGTTGAAATTATAAAATGAGAGTTTCTATATGTGTTTTCATTACCGACTACGGTATTTTCAACAGTAGGTATTAGATTTTGGACCCATTATACGTAACGCTGTAAATGTGAATTCTAAAAATAACAAAATTAAGCTTCGTAGACAAAAGTGTAGCTATTTTTAACATTTACCTTTAATTTTTGTTTTATTTTGATAAACGTTCTCAATTGCATTTTTATTTTTTAATACGTTGGAAATGTTAATTCGAAAAGTAACACATAAAAGTATTTTTAGTGGTTAGGTTACGTGGGAATAATAACAAGTATAACAATAATATTTTTTGAAATATTCAGACAGTTTTCATAAGGAAAGTCACGTATTGCGCGACCCTTGCTGTTTGACGTCAGGTCAACCAACGTAAAGAGAGTTCTTTTTATATACATCGTAGCACGTTAATTATGAGGTAAAAGACTACTTGCGTAATGTTCACGTTTCGCGTGTCTCCCCACTATATTTCACAGTCGGACGATTTTTATAAATAAACATAAATACGTATGGATTTAGACTGTAGGTACCCTACTCATTATGGAACTGGTAATTGATCGATAGTCCACAATAGTTATAAAGCCTGTCTTTAAGGACAATGAAATGGTGATTAATGTTATGCAATTATTTGAACTGTACATTGCTCGTGTGTAAACGTAGCAACGGCAATTTAAATGTTAAACGTTTATTTTTATGTTGTTTACTAACTAAATACTTAGGTCTCTGTATTTTCCATATAAAGTTTAAATAAAATCTATAATATGTTAAAGGTGCGCAAATGTAAATTAGTACAAGAAAATCTGAAATGTTAATGTTCTCTTTAGATTATAATAAGTGAGTTCTTTAGAGGTAATTACACCATCGATCGGGTCTTAAGAGAGTGGATCGGAGTAGAAGAGATATTGTACTAAAAAGAACCGCTAAAAACTAAGTAAGGGCATTTCTTTTCCCCCTTTCTTTTCGGAAAATGCCTTATCACAAAAATATTTTCTTGGGTTTTTGTAGGACAAGTTCTTGTTGGTAATGAAAGCGGAATGTTTACGAGCACACGATACACCAACGCAGGTTACAAACAAAACAACACATCGATATTGTGTCTGTTGGTCGGCTCGGAATGTGGTTAATTTTAGACCACTCAAACGCGCTCGCTCTTGGTATTTACCACGCTGTGTGACGACTGATAGCGAGTAATCCGCTTACAAATGTACTCATATAAGTACGTGCACATTATAATGATTATAAGTGGATCTTCAATTGGTTTTTAAGTCTGCATTTATATGAAATAGTTATCGGTACGTGCGGCATGTTCGGATCAAACGTAATGTCGAACGCGCAACAATCGATTAGCCTCCTAGTCTCCTACTAGCGCCACGGAGGCGGTAGTACGCTCGCGTAGTCACGTGACAGTATTACAAATAACACTTAGTACAGTAGCTTAGTATAGTGAAGCTCGATGGCGCAACGGTTAGCGCTTTCGGCTTGCGATCTTGCCCGCTAAGCAACTTTCGCAATGACGGGTCGCCTGATGGGTGACCAATTAAAAACATCTCGAGCTCCTCCGTGCTTCGGAAGGCACGTTAAGCATTTTGTCTCCGTTGTTGTCGTAAGATGACAGTCGGTAAAACCCACCAACCCGCATTGGGCCAGCGTAGTGGGTTATGGCCCAATATCTCCACGTGCTATTGTCCACGTGGAGGCCTGTGCCCAGCAGTGGGACGTTTATAGGCTGCCGATGATGATCAATCTAAAAAGCACCTAGTTTGTTAACAGTATCCACTATTGTGACATCATGGTCCTTTTTGGCTGGCTGTACCTTCGATTTTGTTACATTCAAATACTACAGTCTTTAAAAAATCTTTTAAATATTGTTTGTCTGTTTACGCATACACTAGCCAGCCACCCATGAACCCTTCCAGGGCCACAGTTTTGCCTTTTAGTGCCCCTTAATACACATGTCACAGGCCCAGGATGTGCTATTAGTCCATGTACGAACATGTGCCCGTTGGGATGTAGCAGTGGATGGAGTGCAGTATAGCAATCAAGTATGTGATCGCTAGTCAACATTCCTCAGCATCGCGAAACCCACAGGATGTACCGCACTCCCGAATTAGGTCCAAACGAGATCTCACCACACCCACAAAGCGGTGCACTAAACCCCGCACATGGTAAGCAATCACAAATAGGTCACAACAGTTCCGTTGAGAACAATGACTGTGTGCCATTGACGTATTAACACTAGAGACAACACCGCAAAGCAAAGCAAAGAGTTGCAGCCCATAAGCTGTCCCCTCCTTGCGTACTACTCCTCAATGCTCAGACGACCTCCTGGATATACTATTTTCTCCATCACGATGTTACGCTATTTGTTTCTGTGCGAGGCAACGTGGAGAGCATCGTGAAATTTGAAGTTGAATGTGGTGCAGATCTGGTTAGACTGTCGCATTGGACTGCGCCTCCCAATGACCTTTGCGCCTCCTTGGTCTTTTGTCGTTTACTTTGCCAGTGACAAGTAGACGTTCCATCGCGTCCCATAGGTCGCAAACGCCCCGCAATTGTTTAGAAGGAACAGGCGTTTGCAGTGTCAGTGCGCAAAAAATTGCTTAGTGGTGTCATCTTTAGTTAATAATACCTCGATGATTGTGAGCCTTGCATAATGTTTCGCAACACGTGCCACCAATGAATGGGTTCGGTATTATAAGCTCAATGGGCCAGCGAAGGCTCCGGTGTGTACAAACATTTCTGTCATCTTGAATGGCGACTGGGCTCTCCTTGTCCCACTGTGGGATATCCGATCCGAGACAATAACAGCCGTATCCGCTGCAGTGGGTAATTGAGACTTAACAATGCCAATCGCCAGTGGCAACAGTGGCCGGATCCTATTAAGCAATGCAAACAAACGGTGCTAATTAGTAGGTAATTAACTTTGTTTACAACTTTTGTGTATTTTTTAAACTTAGGTTTATACAGGTCCATACATTTGTGTGTAGTTTGTACGGAACAGCCCTAGAGTATAAATAATAGTCTCTAAGGGAACAGCTGATTCTTTAATCGCAATTTCGAAGTTGCATCCATACCTATAGTTGTTCTTTGCACTAAACAGTTGCTCTGCTCTTGCTCAGTTGCAGGATTACGTACTTCTTATTACCAATGTTTGAAATGTATACGTAAAAATAGGTAGGTTTAGGTAGGTAGTTTTGCACATAGCCATTGATAAGGGAAAGATAGAAGAAAGAACTGTCGCTAGTCGAACGGATAGATACTCTGACTATAATACTGACTGACGTAAACCAATATTTAACACGTGATTTAGGTATTTGTAATAAACATTAATAATAAGCTTTAAAAAAATAAAATGACTGATGAAAGATGTTGAATGATAATGATAATCTACTTAATCCCACGAGTGTCATTAAAAATGTCCGCTTCTTGAGAGAATTTAGAAGTGTCGTTGTACTGTTTTTGTTCTTTTGCCAACATTTGTGTTCATTAATGAGCACTTAACACTTAATAATCTACCGTTAATTCTGTCCATAATAAAAAAAAACTGCAAATGAGACTTAACATATCGTCGCCCTATTGCTTGTTTGTCCTATCTCCATTTCTTCAATTTTACAGTAGACGAGTTTTATGCTCTATAATATAAGGAAGCTATAGTTTATAGATTTGAAGGTTTTTCTTAATACATGAGTTACATAAGAGTTGATTGATATAAATGTCATCTATAGATGGTAATCAATTATACCTTATTTTACAATTTTTTTTGTGGAGATAGGACAAACATGCACAAAAATAATTACGCATGTGGACTTGGAGCAATATCTCAATCAAGATAGGACAAAGTGACAGTTTTATTTTTGCGTGCTTGTTTGTTCTATGTCCCAAATGTATATACAGGTTGGTGTATAAATCACTAAACTAAGTATTACTTAATAAAAAGGAACTCTAGTTTCAATTTTATCACGTTTGGATTGCTTCGTGTGTTTTGGGCCTCAATTTTATACTTGACTAGCATAAAACATGTGTCTTTGAAAACTTTCTTTTAGAATTTAAAGTACTTAGATATAAATAACGAATGCATTTAAAAAAAAATTTAGTGTAATTTATTGATGTCTATAAACTGAATTCTTTGTGCCTGGTTTCACGGCAGCTGAGCATAAATTATATAAAATGTATCCAATTTTTATACAGCATAGTTGGTGGTGCATCCGACCTGTAGGCCTATTCTCTGACTCGACTGACAGTTAAAGTGATAAGCACCTAAGGAAATTCGTCGTACATTGCGCCCGCGATCTGTATTTTTCTCTAGCAATTAGCATAGTACACAGCAGTGTAAAACGAATTTCCTTGGGTGTTCATAATTTTTAACTGTCAGTTGAGTTAGAGAATAGGCCTGCTGGTATGTTAGTATTTTAACACCTTTTACCGTATTATTATTTTATTCCGATTTATGTATTTAACTTAAATGTTTTTACTACGCGACGCGACGTCTAAAATAAAAATAAAAACTTAAACTTAAACCAAAACTAAACTCTATTCGATTATTTTAATATAACTAATAGTTTGGTAAAATTGGCTGAGCTTGGAGGTTGTAAAATGTCGTTAAAACAACACCCTGTTTGAATTTCATCACTGAAGTAAAATGTATGTTCTGCTCAGTTTGCGGCTGCGTTTGATTTTAATTACTTTTACAATATGTTCTAGACATAATTTGGCATTTGTCTGAAACAATGAAATATAATAAACTCATCAATTACAACGAATAAACCAGTTTTTTTCGCAATTCTGGCGATGTCTCCAGCCACATTGACAAATAAACAAATGGCGGGGATGGTGTCGCAGGCTATGATTGGTCGATTGAGAGGACATAGAACACTCAAGCACTCAAAAATTTTTACGATGTTGGATATACAACAAAAACTGGACATAGAATAAATAAGCACAGAATTTTCGTTACGGTGCCATGTCACAAATAAAATTAAATAACCTTTTTAGTTGTGTTAAAAGAAAAATGTTTTAAATATTTTTTGACTAACAGGACCAAAATTTTAATCTTAAAAATACTGCATTTAAAAGTCATTTTCGAGGGCGACGATATATGTGACTTACATATACTTATGTGAAAACTTGTTAGTAGCTAATAGTTATTTTAAGATTGATTAGAGCCAATGTTAGTAATAGATGTAAGTTTTCCTATAAAATATAATAAATTAAAATAAACTTTTTCGCCAAAGTGTCCCAACACAAATTTTTGTGTTTAAAGGTTTTAACAATTATACGAATAGGCATTTAACGTGTGTACAAAAGCCCGGGAAGTGTCAATTTATCAAAAAACAATCACACCGCAACGCTGCCAAACACATCCTTTGTTAAATGCGAATGTTGCGAAACAGACAGGAAATTATGGTACACGTAATTGTATGTTGAGCTAACTTTAAGTACGGCACATGAACAGTGGGTACATATACTACCATTCATGTTCACTTGTGGCTCAAACCTTCACATTATATTATGTGTTAAAAGGGTTTCTCATACAAATTTCCAAGTCGAAATTTTAAAAAACCAATAAGCCAATTTTAATGAAATTTTGCATGCTAAAGTAAAATATAGGGATCTAAATAGTTTGTTGAAAACATTTTTAAAAAACGTTAAATTAGCTGAGTTATTACTACACTCGGCGTCAAAAAAATCGCACCTTTTAAAAATCATCTTTAAAAATTCTTAAACCTTATGTAGAGGATAGTGTTGGGTATCATTAGAAAGGTAACAAAAAGGAGTATCAAAAAACAATTAAATTTAACTTTCTGTTTAATTATAATTATACAAACAACATTAAAATTAATAAAATAATAAAAATCCTTAATTAAGTCCTAATTAACAACAGATAATTTACAAAGAAAAATGTACAAAAAGTGTCTTAAAATTAACTTAAAATCTAGTGTTACCCCCCCTTGCCCTGATCACGGCTTCCATACGGTCCCTCATGGACCTCACCAACTTCAGGAGCTCTTCTTGAGGGATAAGCCCCCATTCTTCAATCACCGCGTCTTGGAGCTCCTGTAGAGTCGAAGGAGCTGGATCCCGAGATCGAACCTTACGTTTAAGATGGTCCCAGAGGTGCTCTATAGGATTCAGATCCGGACTTCGCGCTGGCCACTGCATCACAGAGATTTGGGACCTCTGCAAGAAGTCGCTCACGATGCCTGCAGTGTGAGCGCGAGCGTTGTCGTGCATTAATGTGAACCCCTCGCCAAAAGATTCGGCAAAGGGGACCACATGCACTTCCAGGACCTCAGTGACATAGCGGCGAGCAGTCAGCGACCCTTGTCCGCGAGCACCTCCAGTCCGGGAGACGCAGACAAGGTCGGTTTTGCCGGCAGCAGACATACCGCCCCAGAACATGCAGGATCCGCCACCATATTCCACCGTCTCCTGGATGCAGGCTTGGGCGAAACGTTCACCCTGCCTCCGGTATACTCTTCTCCGTCGGTCGTTGCAGAAAAGACACACTCGCGTCTCGTCTGAGAAGAGAACAGCTCTCCACTGCTCAAGGGTCCAATCGACGTGGTCACGAGCAAACTGCAAGCGGGCTCGCCGATGCGCTGCAGTCAATTTTGGACCCGTAGCAGCTCTGTGGGCCGCTATCTTCTTCTCCTTCAATCTTCTTCTAACCGTAGATACGCTTACGGTGCGTCTGCGAACTGCCTGGAGCTGCTGTTGCAACTCAACAGCGTTGGAGAAACGATTTCTCAAAGAGTTCGACACAACGAACCGGTCGTCTCTTTCCGAAGTGCAGCGACGTCTACCCGAACCGTGTCTGCGGATATAGCCACCGGTCTCTATGAAGCGCTGGTACACTCTTCGAACGGAATAACGGCTCAGGTTCAGTTGCCGGGCGACATCACACTGCCGCACCCCTGATTGCAGTAGTGCAACCACTTGAGCGGCTTTATCAGCTGTGGTATCCATCAAAATCTGTGCGTGTGTCCTCTTCAACGGTTGAATAGCGAATGACCCACATTGAACCCGTGTTGACCGTTTTATACCCACAAAGGAAGCGCAACTAGCAACTCTCACGGGTAGCAAAATTTGCATCGAATTTTTGTGACACTTTATTTGTTGCATTAGGTTTTATTTGATAATGAAAAGTAATGTTTTTTATTAAGTTAATTAAGTAACCTTGTAAATAAAATCATAATTAATGCGACTGCATGTGCATATCAAGAGTAAATGACATTTGAAAGTGATTTTCTAAGAGGTGCGATTTTTTTGACGCCGAGTGTATTTAAAGTCCACTAGTCACTAGTCCACTATAGAAAGTTTAAAATTGCAACAACTCAGATAAATAAACGTTTTTTAAAATGTTTTCAACAAACTATTTAGATCCCTGTATTTTACTTGAGCATGCAACGTTTCATTAAAATTGGCTTATTGGTTTTTGAAAATTTCGACTTGGAAGTTTGTTTGGGAAAAAAACGAAATGTTTAAACACTCATATGTGTGGTGCATGAACAGTAGGTGCATATGCATATACCATCATTCAAGTTCAAATGTGCCTCATTTAACCTTCGCATTACATCGTGCGTTAACGATTTCCTACGACTGAATTAATACTTGGACTGCTTCGCTTCCGCGCCGAGGCAGACGCGCGGTCGTAACGCGGTGACTCACAAATATTTGTGGATATTTTTAGTGGAGTTTACGTTTTTACTGCGACCGTGAATGGTTCACGGGCACGGCCCAAACAGATATTCGTTCTATTCACAAGCTTTTAATGAATTAGCACACTAGTTAGCTGAACAATGAATGGAATGGAATGGGATAGATAGATAGATAGATAGAGGCAGAAAAAAAGGGCAATTACAAAATCAGTGTGATCATTTAATAAAAGGCCAGTCCCCTCCTCACCTACTAATTTTAAAACAGGGCCGGCCCGTCTAAGGCAAGCTACCTAATTATTTTTCTTAAAAAGTCACTTAATATTTAATCATTTTGGATTTTCAATACATATACTTACACGAATAAAATATTTTTTTCATTTTGTTACAACAAAAATAAAGTACATAGCATAAAAAAAGAGTATTTATTTATATAAATATGATTAATTATATTTATTACTTTATTAGTCACCTTTCGGCCGGCTGGCTGAAAAGTAAAAGCTCCGCAAAATCGCATCTAGTTCGCCGACCACCAAATAATTATATAAAACGAGTATACCAAATATTTAACCCATTTGAATGAAAATAATAAAAATTCAACTAATTTTCCGGATACATTGACAACATCTTTATTTACCAAACCATATTACAACGCTGTAACTTATCTTGCAAAAATTTGTGCGCACTGTATTTTTGCTAATTTTTAATGCACACTTGCTCTGCTTCAAAGGTAAATTGCGAAAAAAATTGAAGAGTTATTATGCTGCTAACTTAAGGAGATGTTGGGTACATTTAAACATTTTAGGAGGCATCGATTTTTAAAATGAGTGGACTAAAGATTTCTTAATAAATTGATATAACTACATAGTGGCCGAAAACCAGAGGGGGTCGGTAAACCGGTAAGCTATGTATGTTGTAACCAAAATAAAAAATGTCATAGTAAGTAACAATGTAAAAATAAACTTTTTCTGTTTTGTTTTTTTTCTGTTAAATATTAGAAGTTGTTATTTCATTACGTGGGCGAGGAATTACCTATTAGTCTTCATTAAATTTCTAAAGTCTACATATTTTTATGGAATACCGAATTGTCTTTCGACATTTATTACTGTTGAAATTCTTGTGAAGTTGTTAAATCGTCTGCCGCTCTTGATCTGGAATAATAAAACTTTATTACGAGTCGACTGTTCGTCAATGGAAACACCTAGTTTTTGCATAAGTAAAAAGTTTCTGAGTGCTCTCTATAAAACAAAATGGCTGTCAATTTGGTGCTAAGATCCACGTAGTACGTAATGCTATACTTACGTTCGCGAACTTTGTTTTTAATCTTTAAAATGGATGAGTGATATTGTTAAACGATACTTACAGATGGCCAGTTGTATTTTAATGTCAATAGCATGTTTAATGTATTGAACGTATATACGTTCATAACAATATTGTTATATAGAATATTTGTGTATACATTCTTATTCATCATTTAGAATACTCATAGTAAATGCATGATAATATATAGGCAGTATACATAAATAACTACGGGTCTTGCCTTTTCTATACGAATATAGGACTGCGTTCCGTATTTTGGAACAATGCATGACTATTTATAAATGAACTTAGGTACTAAAATAACATAACTTTCACTTAAATTACCATAAAGCATTACCTGTATATTAGTGTAGTACTATAGAATAAAGTTCTTAAGTTACTTTTTCTTTTTTATCGTTATATTGTTGATAGTGTTATTTCTTCTGTGTGTATGTTATTTACAAATATTATGTTTGTCATTTTGTTTATTATTATTCTCTTTATTTAACATTATTCTTAAGTTTAATTTTTAACAATATTTTATATAAAAACCTATTTACAATATAAAATATTATAAAAAACTTAACCTAGGTTGCCACCGGCAGCGGGGATAGACCCAAGCTATTATTATTATTATTACTTTTATCGTTATTGTCTTGACTCACTTAGTTCCCACCAGAATACCAGCGCTGCAACGGCTTGCACTTCGTTGCAGCACAAGCTGAGGTTGGGACCTAATTGCGACCACATGCCACTTTTTCATTTTATATTTAATTTTGTTGTCGCTTTTTATTTATTTTTTCTAATTCTTCAGTTTTCTACATTGTTATTGTCAATGTGCTTGTGGACAATAAATGTTTTTTTTCTTTATCTAAAGAGTAATGATATCAGAGCAATTTAATATCAACCCACCAATCTATATTGGGCCAGCGTGGAGGGTAATGACCCAATCTCCCCATATGCCCACAGCACATATCACAGTCCATAACCTTTTTGTCGATTAAAGTCTTGTACAAGTTTTGAACCATTGACTAAGGTGTTTCATAAAAGACAATGCCCACGGCCCATACATTTGAAAACCTGACAACGAGTTTGCATAAAATGATCTTGGTAGCCAAATGTAATCTATTATAATTATTACTGTTTATTGGTCTAAAGTCAGATTTTTTATTAAAAGCCTAAGTTATGTGAGAAAAAGTTTATAAATAACAATTTCAAGTTTGGGGTTGGACATTGGTTTTATTCATGTTTTTCGGCAACATACAATCATGGCTAAACATCCCAGCTAGCAAAATACCCTTAGAAACGAAAGCTTTTAAGAGCTATGTCCTTAAATAAATTTTATATACGTTCTGATTAAGATAGAGACTCTAATAATGGCATATCATAAGTCTATTTAATCTATAAGAGCATATATACTTGTAAAAAAAATACTTTTAGAAGTATATAAGAAAACGAGAACTGACATCAATAAGACCAGTAGTGTAATAAACGCACTCTGTAAGCCTAATTCTTAATTAACACTTATACATGCACTATGTAAGTCCACTTAATTTTAAAAGTGACTTCTCAAAGTATTTTATTAGATATCGGCTGTTACACTTATAACTTATTCTTACAGACGTATATAAGCAAACTTTATATAATGTTTATTAGAGCAATAGTATTATACACGCACTTTGTGGGCCTAATTGCCCTTGAGTCTTAATTAACACTTATACATGCACTTTGTAAGACCACTCAATCTTAGAAGTGACTTTACTAAGTGTTTTGTGAGATATCGTCTTTTACTTATAACTTATTCTTAAAGATGTATATAAGCTTACTTTACAAAACATTTGTAAGAACAGTAGTATTATATGCGCGCTTTATAGGCCTAATTACCCTTGATTCTTAATAAACTCTTATGAATGCATTTTGTAAGATCACTCGATCTTAGAAGTGACTATTGTAAAAGATAGTAAAGAGTACTAGCACGTCAAATGTCTTAGAAACTAGATAATTGCAATTAGAATTCTAATGCATTGCAAAAAGGTCAAAAGGTCGTCGACCACGAACTTCCCTGTTTGTCTTTTAGCCTACTTTTACTTTAATAAAGAACCCTAAAGGTTATGAGCAATGGCCGCGTGGATTAAAAAAATGTGGTTGAATTTGATTTTAGAAGTGCGGTGTAAACCGTAAACAATGGTAATGCACTTATATTGGTTCTGTTAAAGCCACTATAAAGCATGATTTGTTATAATGGCGACATTTCCATATTTTTTAATTTTTAATATAATATTTTTTATTATTAAAGATTCATTGTTGAAATGGCCCGTAAAAATATTGTGATTGTTATTTCAAAATACTTGACAAAATCGACTTCGCAATAAAATAACAGTTTGTAATGCGTAATAAACATGAAATTATACTTACACATTTTGTAGGAAAGTGAATCAAACAGGACAGTACATAATACTTACGTTTTTAATGCTCTTCTTATTATTCAGAAAAGTTTCACGAGCACTTGGCAATCCTTTCGGCGGACTGTGATTACATCTGATTACATGTCTTACTAAAAGCTAGCAAAGAGCACTACAAGTAATATCACACTTAGAACAGCATTAGTAAGTGCATTATAAGGGTAAATGCCCATAAAGAATGCCTTTGTAAATCATTTGTAGGTCTGTCTGGTATTATTAAAGCATCAACAAGAATTTTGTAAGATTGGAAATACACTTCTCGAGACCATTTTAAGATATATTTAAGGGTAAATAGACTTATTAAGTGCGCCCAAATACACACTTATAGCAGTCTATCGGAGTACCATAAGACTGGTAAAATTATACTCTTGGGATGTGTGTAAGAGGAAATTTTGCTAGTTGGGATGGTTTCAATACCACTTTTGTTTCAATTAATCATCCACAATACATATTTATTTTTAAAGATGCCAATAATCAAGACCATACATGAGTTTCATTAAACTAAAAAAATAACGAATCGAATAATCAACCCTCAGAACAATAATGCTTTTAGCTTAGAATAATAACGCTATAGAAACCAAGTTCGCGCGCCTATTTTGAAACACATTAATTGGAGCCAGAAATGGCACCAAACGCCGGACCGCTCCGTAGTGTTCAATGTCACAGCGCGCCGAACGTGTCTCGCGAAAAAAAAAAAAATGACGGTTTGTGCAGTTAAATTGTGTCACAACACATCTGAAAAACAAAAGAAGTGTAATAACATCACTTTTCACAGGTAAGCTTTCAGTATTTCATAGTATCTTGTAGTTAATTAGGTCAAAATATAAACGTACTGCAGTGTGATTCTCTAAGTTAAAGTTAAAGCATCGGTAGCAGCGGCTGCCGCAGTGCTGTCTCTTTCATATTCATAGAATTGGAAAGAGACAGCAGATCACGGCCATGCGCGCACGTCACGCGTGTGTGAATCGGTTTAGTGCTTCATTTTTGACAGAGCGCTTGTATGAAGACTATCTTTCTATAGCGTTATTATTCTAAGGCTTTTAGATAATGTTCTGAGAACCAACCACACCACAGGCCCACAGACAAGAGCTGACAACTGACAAGTCAAAAATACGTTTCATTTTACACTTGATAAGTATAGCCGTTAGATCAATTCATAATGATGAATAATTGTGAAAATAATTATTTATAACTCGTTAAGCGTATATAGTTAGCCAGAATATAGTTTTATAAACATCAAATTAATCATAAATATATTTATCGTTACCAGCTAAACGGTGTAACGAAACGCTTTGAGTGGAGAGCGCGTTCAAAAACCTTAAATTGGTTACTGCCATACGAAAAGAAAACTAAGTATTGTATTTTCTCCAGATTTGAAAGAGAAAATTTGATAGCATGGTTAGATATAGTGAATTTTTAGCTATTTTTGCCAATACGATTTATATTTATATATTCTCAAAAACAACAGGTCCAAAATGGGGATTGTCCTTGCCAAAATAAATATGTATAGAACACTATTTGTACTCGTACTAACTAAATGTAATAATGATTTCTTTTATTTACTTCTTTGTTGTCGTAGAAAAATATTCGGTGTTACATTAATAAACCGGCCACTTTAACTAGAATAACCTTCGTTCGACAAGATAACCGGTCCGCTACATATTGCAGATGGGAACTACTCGGCCGAACATATAAACATATTAATCTTTCCGATATAGTTGTTACTTCCGTTATTCGTTCAAGGTTTGCTTTGTGAATGGCAGCAGTTGCAAAAACCTTCTAATTCCTTATCTCATAAAACAACACTCTTAATCACATAGCGAAACAGGTGTGAACAGTTTGTAAATGTAACTGAGCATTTTAAAACATATCCGGTATTTTTTATTGGCTTGGCTTTCATTCCGTCGCTAAGACACAGACATATCTTATGTGTCTGTGTCTTACCGACATAATATTTTAATAGGATTGTCCTTAAATTCATAAATAAAGAATATACAAAATAGTAAATTTTATTGTAACAATACTATCAACACGAATATAACACGCAATGCATTTTTTAAAATATATTTTTAATGTTTGCCCCAGATGGCATTTACGGTACTTACAACGTAACCTAATGGCGATTGAGAATCTTAAAATGATCACTACTACGTTTATATAATCCAGGTTCTCCATCAATCACGAAGGATTTGGGGAACACCCTCGTTTAATCTAGTAAGGTTGACAGATAACCGAAAGGAAGAGAACAGTTAAACCTTACATTCCGTGAAATAACCAGTAGAGATGCTTTTTTTTCTATTACAGCATATGACATGCCTCTTGAAAAGCCATGTCCGTCTATGGATGCTTACGACATGAAGACGCAAGGGTATCACGCGCGCTATGCCGACGACCCTGAAGCTTTATTTCAAGTGCTTCTACTGGTATGCCCTATAACTTTACTGGAGGTAGTAGTAGCAGGGGGGTGTCGCTCCGCAGTTTAGGTACGATCGGCCGGCGCGCCTCCCAGGCAGGCCGCCTAGGCGTATGGCAGTAAAGGTTGCCGCGAGTCGACGCACCGAAAAGCGCCGAGTCGCTTATCTCGTAATCCCTGCGCGCGCGCGTAAACCCTATGGTCTGTGACGTCATGACGTCAAAATCGTAATCGAGTCAGCGTTGCTTAACGGAATATGAACGCTCGGGTCACACGATAAGTTTCAATTTCGCGTGAAAGTCGTTAGAGAGTGAACCTTCTGTATGTGTACTATTAGTTATTCTGTGGTAGTAGTAAGTAACCTTAAAGAACACAGTAATACAAAAATATGCTGAGTAGAGGCAGATTTCAAAAAAAATCACTACATGTAAGCGCTTGGCCTTAGTGTTGGCCAGGACTCGAGGTCTTTTATGTCCTATTTTAGAGACTGAACTCGATTTTTTGAGACTGGACTCGTAAATGAGAGCTCAAGCCTTTTTATTAGTGATAAGACTCACGAGTCCTCGAGAGCTGGAGTCTTTTTATAATAATATAGAGACTCTTAAGATGAGTTAATTGCTAGTGCCGAAGTCTTTTTAGAAACAGTGAGTTCCATATCCATTCTGTTGATATAGGTGTTCGTCAACCACCTCCACAAACGAACCAACGCGACGAGTGCGTCAAAAAGGAAAAAAGAAGTTCAAAGAGTTACTACTTCGATCATGTGATCGAAGAGTTACTATGAATTTACTGGTTGACTGGAAGAAATCGCTTCATAGCGATGACACCGCCAAATTGTGACTATGTAATTTACCTATTTTCATGTTTTGTATGTATTTGTATATGTAAACTGTTGCAATAAAGGAGTTATCTAATCTAATCTATAATTTTTATAGAAAAATACTTGCCCATGGAGCACATTCGAACCCGGGACTTCTGAGACACCATCCATTCAACCAAAAATAGATAACTATAGGCATGGTCACATCCAGACAGATTCTGGTCAGAGCAAAATCCGTTAAGTGGGTTTACAAATTTCAGTTTCCCATACCAATTTCCAAGTTGAAAATTTTAAAAACCAGTAAGCGACTTATGATGAAAATCGGCATGCTGAAGTAAAATATACATATCTAAATAGTTTGTTGAAAACATTTTTAAAAAACGTTTATTTAACCGAGTTATTGCGATTTTAAACTTTCTATAGTGGACTTTGTAGATCTCTGTATTTTACTTTAGCGTGCAAAGTTTCATTAAAATTTTTATAATGGTCTTTAAAAATGTCGACTTGGAAAATTGTAACTATGGGAAAACCGAAATGCGTAAACCCTTTTAAAGTACACACGTAAAGTGTTGGAAAACCTATTGTTTTGCACGATGTTGTAACAGAAGTCGGCCAGTGAGTGGATTAATGCCGACAATCGTTATCTTGGCCCTTGGTGCGGTCCAATCTGTTCAATTACTGGCAAAAGCTACACGCAAACACTCCGAACGGGTGTTAGAAACTGAACTGCTATTGGATTTGTTCGTGCATTTCTTTCGGAACTTAATTGAGACTTTTCGCCGATTCTGTACACGTGTTATCGTTAATTTGACAGTGGTATTGTAGTATGATACATAAAAATTTTCTTACGTGATAGGAAATTTTTCGGGGTTCGTTGACAGTAAAAAAAATAAAGCCAGATGTAAATTAAAAGAATTACATGGGGTAAGGCGGATCACCTTTTATATAAGAGAAAATAAAAAAGAGAGTAAATATAGCAATGTAAACGCAAAATATTTGTATCGAAGAGTTATTATTTAGTCGCTCATTGAAATAATCTAATAAATATTACATATCCGTGTTTCGGAAGGCACGTTAAGCCGTTGGTTCCGGTTGTTGTCGTAAGATGGCAGTCGTTAAAACCCACCAACCCGCATTGACCAAGCGTGGTGGGTTGTGGCCCAATATTCCCACGTGCGATTGTCCACGTGGGAGGCCTGTGCCCAGCAGTGGGACGTTTATAGGCTGAAAATAATGATAATGATGTATATATTTATGTAAATAAAGCACTCGAAAAAATATTATTTATTGTGTAAGATCAATCGTTCTGATTTTGAGAGATAAATCACAATTATTAGAAAGTGATGTGGGGTTCGGAGTGTGAAGGATAGTAAATTCAGTAAGTAACAAAGTACCCTTTTTTAAACTTTCTAATTTCGTGCCCTCACCAATTTTGATTAATATAATATTTAATGTGCACACGCCGGCGATCAACCTGCCCGGAACTATCATGTTTCTCTAATCGATAATAATCAACCCATAACACAAACGATAAAGTTTGATAGGTAATGTTGAAGAGGTCTGGCATTTTGTGATGGGTTGACCAGCTGGCGTCCGCACACACACAGGTTACAACCGGTTTCTTATTACATTCTATTTACATTATTTAATTCTAATTTCTGAATACAAATTTATTTAATTAAGTGTGCAAAGCGAAAGAGCGTTATTAAACATCAAGAAAGAAAATAAATAAACCTATCGAAATACCCAAAAACACAACAATAATTTCAACATTAAAAAAGGATGTCATTTCGATTCGAAAAGTAGCACGGGGCAGCGGTTTGCCTTCGATTAATTTCAGGAGGCCAATTCTCATTTTTCGAGATGTAGTCTCGAATCGTGTTTTGAATCCGATCTCTCTCGACCATAAAATCTCGATAATCGACATTTTGTTCACGAATTTCCTATTCTCAGCGCTAATGGACTTCGAGTTTGATTCGAATTCAAACTTTATCGTGTGGTAATCCAATTTAGATATTCTGAAAATCTCGAACTCGACATTTCTCGAACGAGAGCCGCTCGAATTGCTTCGAGTGGTCAGCAGTGGTCGAGACGTAATTTCGACTACGAGATGCTAATGAAACGTCAAATAGCGGCGAAATTACGGTGGATATGGAGGAGTTAATTTCCAATTTTGTCGTGGAAGTGATTTAAAGTATTGAGAGAGCTCGCTCTCTTTTTTTAAGAAGGTGGAAGAAAACTTTCCACTCCTTAACTGTATATCGGCTTCCAACATTTGTAGAAGGAGCTGCTTCTGCTGTGGCGTTGGGTATTTTTTGTTGACATTGTGTCTTGTGAATACTAAAATGATCGTTTCGTCACCAAACAAGCACACAACCACAAACAAAAAACATAAAATTTATCGACGATACGTCACGTTTTAAACAATACAAGTTGTTTAAGGAAATTAAATTTGATCACAACACATTAAATATAATGATTTTTCGATACTTATTAAAAATTTACTTCTTTAATTAAAAAGCAAGTTCAATACATTTAAATACCTTTATAGTAAAAATATTTGAGGTACATAGTTGCAACCGGTTTAAAACCGGATGAAACGTGTCAAACGGAACGCATCCCGAATTGATTGCAATAAAAAGAATGGCAATATTTATCAAAAAAAAACTCGAAGTCTATTTCGATTAGCGCTGAGAATAGGAGATTCGTGAACAAAATGTCGATTATCGAGATAGAAATCGAAATCAAAACTCGATTCGAGACTACATCTCGAAAAATGAGAATTGGGGCCCAGGTCACGAGACCTTTAATAAATTCTTCTTGAAGGGTAATTTTGAACAGAAATTATAATCTGCTGGCAGACTTCACATTGTTTCGTGAAATATTGCCACTGAAGAGGTCATCAATTGCTTAATTAATTACATGAGAATTCTCTTAACCTTTTTCGTAGTACCCACGTAGCTACATCGAAGGATTTATTACAGTTTTATAAGCCTTTCAATTAAAAACATAATTTAGTACAGAGGAGTTCGTTCGTGGTGCAATTTAATAGTGCACACCGTAGCAACTATGAAAGATTTATTATAATTAAGTTATATTTAAAATTAAGGGTAAAATTACATCAAAGGTTTGTAGAGGCAGTGGCTAGAGCGTTTGGATTACGGTAATGAAAGCTAAGCTACTTTTGCGATGCCGGGTCTGGGTGACCAAATTTCATTATTTTGTGCTCCTCTATTGTTCAACATCCTAAATAGAATTATGTAATGTGCCAGTGATTTTTATGTGATAAGAGATTTTTTAATGTGAAATCTTTGTTTTCAGGTCATGGAAACGAAAAACATGATCTACATAGTTTCTGAGTACGCCAGTAAAGGAGAAATTTTTGGTAAGTATTTTTTTTCTTTACTAATCTTAATCTAATTTACGGTAAAAATGACAATATGTGCTTTTCACTTGGAAACTAGCTGTGATATTTAATATTACCAAGTTATGTTTATTCAAATTCTAGAACCGCTCATAATTATGGTTATTACGGTTTATTTGTAATTGTTATATTGTTCGTTTCTCTTATTGTATTACTATTTCCGAATATTTTTTACTTTTTCTTATTATACACAAGTTCCACAAGTTTGAGTGTTCAAGGATAGGTACTCTAAGCAGCTAAGAGGCTTTTCTCATATTGGTTTTCTTTATTTTGTTAATATCGTTTCGCTGCCAGCAATATATCATCCTCAGACAGCCTTAACCCTCAAAATCAATCATTATTCTCTACTATAGAGTAATTTGTTACAATGTATTATGAAGATCAAGATCACACCATTTTCCTTAGTCTATATAATCTCTTATCATTTTCTGTAGAATGGAGAGAGAACAACGTACTTATAGGATCTTACTCTTTAACCGTTTGATTCAATAAGTATGCTCAACTTTTACGCAAAAATCAGTAGTAAAAGACGTTAAAGCTAAGCTTTAGTATACTTCGATTAATATTACCATTGGTAAGTAGCTACTAAAAATATGGGTTGAGCTAAGTGTAAGTACTTAACGGATTAGCACCTAAAATAATAGCATTCCCTCCATAAATCCGGCGAACAAACGTAAAACTGTAACCTCCAAATCGATTAAGGCCGTAGTCGGTCGGTCGGTAAGTTCGTGGCCGCTTCGTCCATGACGTCAGTACGCTGCTAGTGACGTCATGGAAAGGGTGCCTTTAGAGCCGGGGGTGGGGTAAGCAATTTCGCGCACAGCTGACTACATTCGCCCCCAAAAGCTGAGCTATCTTTTTCATGAATATAAACGGTATCAAGTTATCGCACGATGACTGCGTGAGTGCTTTATTAGCTTAGTACGAGGATGTTGACGTCATGTGAAGGGTGAAACGAGATTTTGGATCTATCGGAGTCATGTTTGATTGATAACTTGAAGTTTCTTACTTTACCCTATCAATAATGTTATCATTTGCAGATAAAGCTATGTTGCCATATATCATGATTATCATAAGTATGGTTGGACCTAATCAGATCGTCGATCGCTCAAAGAGCAATACTTGCACTCTTGGAACTGGTTGTTTTTTTTTAAATAAAAATCCCAAAATAGACATAGGTATTTCTGTATACAAATGTCACTAAATAAAAGTGAATCGGCAACAAAGTTTTCGGCAAAGCGCCTGCCAAAATACATAAATACTTTGTCATCGCTGTAGTCTAAAGTTTAATTAAGTGGTACTGAAAGCGACCCATAAATCACAGGAGTCGAGTAAAAGTCCTTAGAGTGAGGACATTCAGACGATGCGACGGCATAATTACACTCCAATCAGAATTATAGTTGACGAAGATTGATGCATTGGCAAATTACATTACTATCTTAAAGCGCATACCTACATAATCAATTCTCGTAAATTGAGATGCAATTAGTGTGATGTTTACAAGTTTTTGAACGAATATGCCGCCAGTAACATTTGAGTCGTAATTTAGATCAACTAACATAGTGAAATGTATCGGCTACTTCAAAAAGTATCTACTTAAATTTCTGAAGATATTATTATGTTGGATTAGAGAAGCTAGGCCACTCTTGATTTGTAATCGGAACGGAACAGAATTGACATAGGTAATTATAATACATATTTGATAAGAAACAATTTGTAGTTTATTTTTAAATTGTCTGTAACAAAACGGGGCAATATCAACTTAATGTTATTATAATCAACATGAAAACTAAAAGTAACAACAAAAAGAGGGCTTGCTTCGGTATCGGAGGCAAATTACTTTTCCAAGTATTATTTACAACCTAATTATAGCATTGTAAATAACAAATTAAAACAGTAAATAACAAATCAGGTCATTGGATAACACGATAACCTTGTAACCTACGAAATTTATGTGAACAAAGACTAATGTCTTTATTTTTATATTCGATCTACTAAAAAAAACAATAAAATTTAAAGACAGGTGTTACATTTTTTAATACGCCGGCTGCAATTAATTCACCTGCGTCAGAGCAGGTGAGTTGATGTCATGTTACATTTTAGGAAGAGTAAAGTATGAACTCAATATCCCAATAAAGGCTTCTGAAGCATAGCTATACCGTTTTGAAATAATTTAAATTGTTGTATACGTCTTTTTATGCTGCACAGGTGGGAAATAAACATACAGTATGCTCCACAAAAAATGATTACGTAGCCAGATGATGTTGATAAGTTTGAAAAGATGTCCTTTATAAAAGTAACACATGTAAGAAGAACTTAATTTATAGAGTGAGTTAAAAATACAATGTATCCAGTCGAGTCTGTTAAAAAAGAATTTGCAGGAATTAACGTAAACCAAGAAAGCTTGAACTGATCCAAAGTATATTTAAGTAGTTAAGAATTTTTTGTAGCTTTTGTATAATGTTACTGTTTCACGTATCGATAATTAAACGTATCTAAGTTGAAATATCATAACCATAATTCTACGAAATGCAGCAACAGAGAGAGTGGTATATATGTATATACCTACTTCTCAAATATTTGGATGTATGTTTACTTTACTAGATAAACCAGTAACTTGTAGATGAATAGCCCTCATGACCCCATCATCACCTAACAGCTAAGAGTAGTGGGAGTGGCTGAAAACCAGCGCTTACTGGGAGCATCTCCTTAAGTATAAGCATATTATGCTGAGCCACTTCCAATTGCTTTCACCTGTCACCTTCACCTTAAATAGTATTTAGTTTACTACAGTTGGGTTGTGATGTGACTACTTGTGACTAACAACATCATGCTGTATCATTGTCACGATTGACACTTTGGAGTTTTTAATTAAATGTATTATTGTTTTTAAAATTAAATACATACTAGCGGCCGCTCGCGGTTTCACCCGCGTGGTTCCCGTTACCGTAGGAATATTGAGATAAAAAGTATCCTATGTGTTAATCCAGATTATAAACTATCTGTAAGCCGAATTTCATCCAAATCCATTCAGTAGTTTTAACGTGAAAGAGTAACAAACATACACACTCACAAACTTTCGCCTTTATAATATTAGTGTGATTAAATTTGTTTACGCTCACACCATTTAAACCAAGATGAGTATTCTTTTGAAACACGTTAGGTAATATGGTACGATAACGGATAAATATACATAAAAATAAAAAACACCTAGACCCGAAATTAATTTAGAGAAACAGTTTTTCTCTAAATTGAACCTAGCGGGAATTGAATCCTGGACCTCAGAGATGGCGCGACGCCAGACCCGGCGTACTAATTACTTACCACGGAGGTCATCAATTATGTTGAGATGCAAGTTACTCCAATTCGATTAAGAATGTTTATAAACAAACTAGCGGATTCTCGCGGTTTTACCCGCGTGGTACCCGTGCTCGTGGGAATATCGGGATAAAATATAGCCTAGGTATGTTACTTGGGAAGAAAGTAGTTTTCTAATAGTCCAAGAACTTTCTAAATCAGTCCAGTAGTTTCGGAGCCTATTCAATTCAAACAAACATCTTACATCTTTATATTATTAGTATAGATAATTCAAAATTCTTAGTGCATACGTCATTACTGTCACTCGGATTTTTGTGTTTATTGAGAGAAAGAAACCAAATTTAGTGGTTGGCTCTAGTCTTTATATTTCCTCCGTGGCTCTAGTATGATTCCATATGGATAGAAGCACCTGAAAAGATGGGGGCCTTATTCATTTTAAATAAAACCTCTACCTACCAGCCATATTGCCCGGCCAGCCGTTCACAACTTTATAACTACTGTTGCCACAACAAACAAAGATAAAAAGTTGGTACATTCGTTTTGTGAAGCACACTTTCGGGAATTGACCGTTGTTGCTACTCTATACTTACTATCTTATACTGTACTATCTTTACACAAAATAGACAAAAAATTACTAAAACAATTTAATTCATCGTTATCCCTGTAATTTGTATACGCATACATAAACACATAATGTGTTCATTAGACTGCAAGTAAATTAAACGCACATACTAAGCTATGCATTCAAATAACCATTTTCTAGTGTTATCGTCATTAAAATGTCGTTACAATGAAGGCCGAGTTTAGATATTTTATGATTAAAACATTTGTTATTAAAGTACCCTTCGTAACTCTCCAACAAATAACGTAATACTTGTGTACCTGTGTATTTATTAATTCTACTATGTATCGTGTTCTATTTAATTGCTTTATTGTTTTTCGTAAAATGTAAACAAAAAAGTTAAAATTATTACATTTTTTATCATCTTAGGTATTGTAAGTGACGTATTACATAGTTTACATTAAACGGAGTAAATAAATATTATCTCAAACAATTACGTCGCTGGGGCTCAACGTTTCAGTTTTGTATTGTGAGCATTTATTGTCAACATCATAATCATAATCTGTAATTTCTTTTTCTAGTAACAAATATGATTTTAGACAGTTATATGCCGTGTCAGCTACTAATTTATAAAGATAAAGCTGTTCTGGTGTTGTTGATAGGTGTTTAAAATATGAAGCGGCGTAGTTACATCGAATATTGCAGTTTCTAATCGAGAACATCCTTCTCAATTTGTTGCATGAAAATTTACCACAAGCGTACTAAGATAGCAGTCTACATATTTGTTCATATTGTATAATTTATTTGCTGCCCATGTGGAAAGGCCTGAGCCGATGAGTGGGACGTTTATAGGCCGATAATGATGATGAATAATAATGTTTACAATAATACTGTTTTTTGGAAGCAGTATGTGTAGCTCATTAAAAGAATACAACATCATCTCTTCTCTTGGGTGTCGTAAAAGACTTACGGACTAAAGACTGCACATACATCCTACAGCCTGGGTTCCAAACTTTAATTACCACGCAGGGACAAAATAGTTATTTTGCGGGGTAATAATGCGTAAGGAAATATTTAACGGTTTAGAATTTATCTGCAGTAATAGATTTACTTGACTAATATTTTCTCAACATGGATAATCGTCAGTCCAACTCTTCGATATTAAGATAATTTTCTGCAAGATTTTTTACGGAGGGGTAAAATTAGTTTCCCTGATAGATCATAGGGGGTACCAAGATTAAAAAGGTTAGGAACCACTGTCCTACAGCATAGAGCGGCGATGGGCTCACCACATATCACGTTTGGCACATGTGCAATTGTTATTGTTATGACAGCTTAGGGGATAACAGACGTGAGCGTATGTGTGAATGTATGTGTTTTTTATGCAGATTACATCGCAAGGTACGGTCGGATGGCGGAACAGGCTGCCCGCAGGAAGTTTTGGCAAATACTGTCGGCGGTCGAGTACTGCCATGAAAGGCGGATTGTACATAGAGACCTAAAGGTTAGTACGCACGCCCGCAGATCAACCAATCCAAAACTGAAATGAAACACTTTTTACGGATCAAAAATCGCGTTTAATTTACTTCGTTACATAGTTTTCAGTTTAGTGTTTCAGTTCAATGTGTAGTGCTCGCTTAAACCTTAGAAAACACTATCTGAAACTGTCAAATTTCTTCAATAGATAATTTATCATTATCCTTCCCCAGTAAGAAAGTTCAAAATTTATTATAGAAATTTAACATTTTGTGATAGGTTGCAGTGCCGGCTGGTCAATCATGGCAATAGAGCAACTTCTTTTTCCTAATTAAAATATCATTTTAAGCAAATTCCCATAGATTTTGGACCTTCGAATGAGGCGTGAAGAGGCACTTGTGGGCTGGCAAGGTGAGGGCGACTGATGCTTCGTCTTGTTAACGCTGTATCAGTTGTCTTCGCGCCTTACTCCATTTCCACTTATCATCAGGCGGAGTGGAATCATATTGCTAAGAATATTAAAAAAAAATGGAGAATACTTAATGTCAACTATGAAAACCTTTTACTTAGAACAGATGGACAGTATTTAGACGATACTCATAATATATATTTTACTTCACTATTATATTATTTGATTGGTACAAAAACACTCTTTATATTATAATTAAGTTATTTTATTAAGACTGTCTTAACGCTGCACCGGTGTTAGTATAACATTAGTGAAAATGTGTATATTTTCACTATTATGAAGATCTTAACTATATAAATGTACACAAAGCGAAATAATTTCCGTTTACAGTAGTTTACACGATTCTCGTGAAAAGCTTTACAATTTACGGAACAGTTTTGTCTTCAGATTATGGAATAGAGTTCCATTAATCCTATTAACGCAAACTTATGCCGGATTATAGCAGAATGGTCCTTGACGAGATGTCTTATTGCTAAGCAACCCACAGAATAACTTGTTTCTTACGTTTGATATATTTTAATAACCTTACTGAGAATTACTGAAAGTAAAAAATGTGGAAGAATACAGTTAATAAGCTGATGTGTTATTCACATAGTTAATATGGTAACCTATCATAGATTCGAAACTTTTCTGTACGAATTATAATTGTTCGAAAACGGTTTGACGAAGGTTTCAATACCAGATTGTTGCTTTTATATAATTTTGTTAATCCATAAACTTATTATACATACGTTTCATTTTCCAGAAAAACTATTAGCCGATTATCAAAACTACTTTTTTACTTTTGGAAGATGTTTAACTTACAATAAATATCATATCTAGAAGTATTAAAATTCAAAGAAACTTTTTCTCTAAAATACCGTACCCAGATTTTCGGTTTTCATTTTTTTGGTTTTTATATACTTATCCATAATATTAGTTACATAAACTAAAATGTCTTAAAAAGTTAATACTTTGTTTGTTTTCGGTAAGATTGTACTACAAGTACAAAAGTCAGTGACAAAAACGAATCGCGGCAAAACTTCCACGTAGTCTTGTCTGCCTACGCTATCTGTAATTTAAGCCTGCGCGTAGGCGCGGAGGGGCGAGGCGGCCCGCGAGCTGAGGAGCAGGTGGTTTTAACGCTCGCCGCCGTAGCTGAGGCTGACCGTCGGAGCCGGCCAGCAAGCCGAAGCTGCGGTGGTGAGCGAAAGCAATCTGCGACGATAAGCTCGCGTGAGACCGCCGGCGCCGGAGCCACGTAGCGCTGGAACCGTGACAGAAACCACGCCTTCTGCATGCTGCGTGCTTAAATGATGCTGCATGCTTGGTTGCATGCTGCACGCTTGCTGCATGCTTGCTTGCATTCTGAATGCTAGTTTGCTTGCTGCATGCTTGCTTTTATGCTCCATGCTTGCCTGCTTGCTTACATGCTGGATGCTTGCTTGCATGATGCATTCTTGCTCGCATGCTGCATGCTTGCTTGCATGCTGCATGCTTGCTTGCATGCTGCATGCTTGCTTGCATGGTGAAACGTTACTACGAATACAAGTTTTACGACGATAAATTATGGATTTCAATTATTTCAAATGTTGTATTTTTATAATATTGGAAACGTGTTTCTGAAAAATTAATCATCTAGCATTAATAGCTTCGGCCAAACGTTGAGTGGGATTTGAAAAAATAATGATTTTGATAAAAATAACAATCGATAATCGGCATTTCAAAACTTTGTCAATTGTGTTTTTGGTAAAAAGAAAATTATGGAAACCAAAAAAATACAAAACGTTTTCAGCCAAATAAAATTCGTACAGGTAAATGTCGAATTTTAGATAGGTAAACAGTGAATATAATTTTGTTTGTTGCCACAAATTATACAACGTTTAAAAAAAATAAGCAATAATATTTAAGGGTGCGTATATATAGGTACCCTGTTAAGACTTTACTGCTTAAATGCATATCACCATTAAATGTGGTAAAGTTTTTTTCATATTTTTTTTTACTTAAGTGTAATGTACATTTTGTACAACCCTATTTTGTAGGTAGAAAACCGGAAATAATCTATTTGCCACTTTTGTGTTATTAATCTTTGAAATAGACATTATTGCCCCGTCTTCAGGGCTGTAACGAAGAGTTTAAACCTAAACTTGAGCTCCTTTTTGTCTAAAAAATATGATTTTCTCAGCTAAGTACCTATTACTTGTGAAAAAACAGTTAACATCTAGGCTGCTAAAATTTTATTGCTTAATTTTTTACACGTTGCATAATACCTACTCGGAGACATTAAATTAAAACCTTCATATTTGTAAAGTTAATTTATCAATAAAAATAATTATAACGTCATTATTAGATAGCTTTTACCCTTAGAGCATTCAACCAACTTTTACCTTAGAGTACAGTGAAAAATCATCGGTGGGAATACACGTCGCTGAATACGCTAATTTGTCATTCTGAGGTTTGGGGAGGAAAACAGAAACAATCAAACAATAACCAATTATGGAAGACAGTCATTGTCGTGGTGACATCAACCAAAGAGTCTTTAGCAGTCTTCTCAATGGCTATCTCTTCAACAGGCGGAGAACTTACTACTGGACGCGAACATGAACATTAAGATCGCCGACTTCGGGTTCAGCAACTACTACGCCACAGGGGAACTCCTGGCCACGTGGTGCGGCTCGCCCCCCTACGCCGCCCCCGAAGTTTTCGAAGGAAAACGCTACACCGGGCCCGAGATCGACATATGGGTACGATATTACATTTTTTTGTTCATACCAAGGAACTTATACCTAAACTGGAATGTGAACGAGCTGCCTATTCAATGTCCGAGTGAGATAGCTTCGCAAGTGCCCTGTGTCTCTTTCATCAGGCTGACATACGGAGACAGATAGAGTCTGTTTAACGAAAGCTGAACCTCGTAGTTACTTGATTGGCAACACTTTGTCTTTATGTGTGTCTATCTGAGGTGTCCTTCTCAGAACAATAACTAAAGCATATTGTTCTGAGGTGTTCTTAGAGCATTTAACGAGGTGTCATGTCGTTTAGACGCTGATTGGACGCTGCTGACAAATCAACATGACCAAAGACAGAGAGCCTGCCACTGTGTGACTTATATTAGAAAGGAACTCATGTCTCTCGCAGCTGTTTCTCACACGGACCGCGTTTCTCTTCTGAAGTGATTTCTGTAATAGAACTTAAGGCTTATAACAATATGATTCATTTTTGCCTCAAATTGCCCGTGCACATTCCAGATTAGGTATAAGTTCCTTGGTTTCAGACTCTTTCACCGATATTAGACAGTCTCGAAATAGAACACATTTTATGTGAGCCAATAAAAATATCATTGGTTACCGTCGTGTGGCACTTCAAATTGTAATGTGTGGAGAGAAAAAACGACGATTGACGTAACTGTCTTCCAAATGAGCCGCGTGAATAGCTGATAACGAGTTCGATTAAATGTGTTACGTTTGTCTATTCGTGTTTTATATAATTTTTTTACCGAGTTCAAGGAGATCTTTTTATCAAGATTTTTTGTCTTGATAAGAGATTTTTTTGAATCGGTATGGTAGAATTCGGACTATTTAAAATGTATGCCTTTTATTTAGGTTTACTTAATACACCAGTCAATATTATCTTAAAAGCCCTTTAAAAAAAGAAATCCTTAATAACTTTACTTTTAGTAACTTCGTAACGCATAGCTGGATAGTCCACGTATTTCGAAAACAACTAATACTTAACAGCACATATTTTAAGCGGGTTCAAATGTGTTTGTAACATTTCGTTTTAGCACGTCAATCGTCGCGACTTTCCAAATATTCCTCTTTTGAAGTAGGCATCCAAGTCGTCAAGCATTTTCCATATAGTTGACGTCATTAGTCACCTGTTCATTTATTTACTAGAAACACCGTCATACTGTACAATGACTGTACATGGGTTGCACGTGGAACAGGCTAGCACAAGATCGAGTCGAAAATGATCAAAATGATCAATCATTTACAAAAACCATCCTCAGATATCGCAATTCTATTAGTGAAAACTGTATAAAAATTCATTCTGTGGTTCAGAAGAAGAAATCGGAGCCACGGACACGGGAAAACGGCGACTTTACTTTATAATCATCATCATCATTATTTCCAGTCCTTCTCAATCCTAGGCACAGGCCCAGCTTGCGCTTGCGCCTCCGACTGCGCGTACGTACAGTAGCGTGGCGTAGGGTTACCATTTAGGAATTTGACAAAAAGCCTGACATTTCTATAAAAGTCCGGATTTCATAGTCACAAAATGAAAAGATTACTCACTTTTTATGTTTTGTTTTTAGATAAATGAGAAGTTAATAAAGAATAAAGACTTATTTGATATAACTTAAAATGTAGTAGACTCATATTCCAAAATCCGGACAAATGAAAGAGCCGGACAAATTCCGGACTAGAGACTAAAAATCCGGCATTTCCGGACGGATGTTAACCCTAGGTGTGCGTAAATAAGTGCTGCCGCACACGGGCCACCGGCCACAGGCACAAAACGCCGCCACCGGCTACTTTCTGTAGTTTTCATACATTTTAGGGACTCACCGCATACGGTAGACGCCGGTGGCCGCCACACGCCACTCGCGCGATTCTCCACCCCTTTACATGGTTAAAAAAAGTAGTAGCCACCGACCGCAAGTGGCGGCCACCGGCCGCAAGTTTCTTTCGCGCGCTTCAGCCACTTTTGTAGCCGCTTCTAGCTTCTTGTGGCGGCGTTTGTGGCTGTGGCCGGTGGCTCGTGTGCGGCAGCACTTAGTCAAGCGAACATCGCCGAAAAGAGGTCGACCGGTAACTCTCTCGACTGTACGTTCCCGTACTTTATATATAATGTGATTTACCTGCGATGTTTGTTACAGAGCCTGGGAGTGGTGTTGTATGTGCTCGTTTGTGGGGCGCTGCCTTTCGACGGCTCCACCTTACAGTCGTTAAGGGATCGGGTGCTATCGGGAAGATTTAGGATACCTTATTTTATGAGCGAAGGTAAGTGTCTAGATACTAAATGATGTGGGGTTAAAAGTCAATATTGTTAAGGTTTAGATTTATTTTTAGAATGCGGAAAGATTTATTACTTATAGTTAATTATCGTTTTGGGGTAGTTACACTGTCTTCTATACATGCGATTGATTGTGTGATGAACACAAACCTAAATGTAGAATGATTATCTATTTACGTATGTTTTTCCGTTACATAATTATCATTTAGAATAAACTGTGTTCTGTTTGAAATCAGTATTAATTTAATTGATAAGAGTTTTGGAAATATTGATTATTTTAAATAGATAGGCATACGTACTTTGATCATGATTGAAGGGTCTATCTAATACGTTTTTTTTGTTTCAATAAAATTTTTATGAAATGTCTAATTCATTATATATTCTGGACTGGTCACTTGCCGGTATTAAAAGCGTCCTTTTTATGAAATGGGGTTTTTTGGATGCTAGTCTCCTTTTTAATGGAAGGTGATACGATCAACTTCGACCGTTTTCATTCTAATTAAGATTCGATGAATGACGCACGGCTCCTTTCGTGTGCTTAAAATATACATAAATATTAAACAGTGATTAAAGAGATAACGCTAAATTATTGAAGTCAAATAAGAAATAAATCAATTAAAACAGTGATAGTAGAAATGACGAAGACAAGTTATTAAAGTTTTTTAACAAAATAAAATTTTCAAATTTTCCTACATTGGATAAGCTACAAATAAACCTTATGATATAAATATGTGGTTTTATTTTGTTTTTACTATTTTCATCTTCTTCTTGTACTTGCACTTGTACTACAACAGGATACTGTTCAGCGTGCCTTCCAATGCAAAAGTAACTCGATATACTTCAATTTATTTTCTCGTTTACCTTAAGCTATATGTCTTTAAGAATAACTTTCCTAACTACTCCATTTCGGCTAATGTGACAATGATGTATTTCTCGTTGTTTAGAATTCAGATGAACTTTGCGCATGAAAGTTTAATATTGTAACAGAAGCCAAGTTTTAAATGGGGCGTTTGAATAATATTTATGTGCGCCGACCAATGATATTATATATTGTAACATCATTGGCGCCGACTATCAGTTGTTGTTGACATATCCAGACACAAACGGTAAGTCAGAAATGACAATGAAAAATGTTGGTGGAAGTTTTTGAGCCCCTACTTATATACACCCTTATTTTTTATTCGTTTTAATGAAATTAAGGGTGAGTTCCACCCATGAAACTGAACAACTTTCCCCAAGAAAACTATGTGCAAAAATGACAAAAAAAATTTCGACCTCCCGTACATTGTCGTCAGCTGATCGGACAGTTTTGTATGGGATTTCGATTTTTTTTGTCATTTTTGCACATAGGTTTCTTGGGGAAAGTTGTTCAGTTTCATGGGTGGAACTCACCCTTAATTTCATTAAAACGAGTAAAAAATGAGGGTGTCGATACAATTACAGAAAAATTTTCATCTTTTTTTAGACAATTCTTTCTCTAACGTGTGCCTGTCTATGACAACAGATCCTGATACGAGTTTGAAACGTGACAATATAATAAAATTTTATTTAGTAGACACTTATAGCATTCAAAGTAGATACGACTAAAGTGCAATTACATAAAGAATTAAAGTCAACAACCGATCTATTCCATAAATAATATAGAGCGTCCACAGAGACGTAAAAGGTTTGTCATTAAAAATTTGGAAACGTACTCTGTTTATCCGGTCTATTTGCGTGGCTTGATGTCAACAAGGTTGAATTGTGGCAGAAACACTTTGTGCCTCTGAATAAACATCGAGGACCTGGCTGCTTTTACACCGTGCGGTCTGTGGGAACTGTGCTAACGGCATCAACTGGGGCCGGCCGGTAGGGTTACCATGTACTATTTTAAAAATTATATTTAAGTAACTATTGAAATAAAAAAAATTAAAACAAAAAATTACAATTTTTCTTTCATTTTGTCAGCACTTGTCAGGAAAACCAATGTTTAGGTAGTTGGATGTTAGTACCGTGATGTTAGTCGGATGTTCTGTCTGTATGTCGAGCGGATTGCAAAGGTCGTCGTGAGTTTGAGACTCACCTTAGGCAAGTCGTCTTGTTCTAGTGAATACTATTTATTTATTTATAGTAGGTAGGTACACGTCAGACTTCACTTTCACATTTACACAAGGTTTTATTTAAGTACATAAACAATATATTTTCAGGCTTTGTACAATTATTGTGTCGAAGAAGATCGTAATTGAAATACTTAATTGAGATATACCTAAAAGTTAAGAAACAGATAAAATGTTTACTAGAAAAAAAACAACCATCAGTCTCAGGAAAGCTCGAATGGGATTCGAACCCATGCCCTTTGGATTACCGGTCTACTGCTTTAAAGCAGTTAGGTCGCGGTTAGCCGCGAAGCTACCGAGACCCCAGAAGACTCGTTGAATTTTTCTAGTAGTTTGTGATTTATGCTGCAAGCCAGCGGGTATTACGGTCGCTGTGAAGTCTACCCCACAGTCGAAAAACCAAAAACCATTGCAAATATTTAACAATCGATATAGATGTAATTGCTTAAAAATATCTTTATTATTGAATTTTTTTTATCCTATATCTATATAGATATAAGAAACAGATGTTTTTGTAGACTGACTTATTTTTTAAAATCTTGATAGATTGTTTGATTAAAATCTAGTATCTAACAGATTTATTTATGTACTTTAGCACATTGCAAGCAAATCATAAGTTCAAAAACTTGTATTTGGTATAAAACTTTAAAAAACGGCAACCCTACATCAGCACCCCGAGTAGATTGTAATAACACGCTTCAAACATTTCCTTAAAGAAGTGCTTCTACTAAAACAACAAATTTTCAAGCTCATTCCACATTGTAGAATCATAGTTAGTGCACAAAAGGATTGTTACTAGCTTTGTGGTAGGAAATATTACTACGAAATACAAGCTATGCCAAAAGAGAGATATCAGTTTAATAACATTTTCCCCTTCAACGTAAATTATAGTCACCTTTTGTCAACGAATCTTTGTGTTGGCTTACGTCTCGTCTCGATGTGAGTTAGTTAATGTAATAAAAAGTATGTACTTAACATTTGACCACCTCCTTGGTCGAGTGGTATGTACACCGGTTTTCATGGTGTCGCCATCTCTGAGGTCCCGGGTTCGGTATCCGGTCGGGTCAATTTAGAAATTACTGTTTTTCTAAATTGTCTCGGGTCTGGGTGTTTTCTATGTATAATAAGTATGTATTTTAAGTATGTTTATCCGTTGTCTAGTAACCATTTAACGAGTTTCATAACGATATAATCTATAGCGCGCGGTCCTTTTGCAACATAGCGAATGTTGAACATTTGACGCGTTAGGAATTAGGATACTACAGGTATACAAAAAGAGTAATGCGTCACACGGATGCTGCGCGGATGCTCCAACGCGATAACAACGTGTACTTAGTCATAACTTTGTATCCATCAAAATCATGCGCGTCAAACGCAGTCCCTGTAAGAACGAATCGTGGATTTAAATCAAACCTGGTTTAAACCGCGAACTTGAAGCTGTTTCTATGTACTCTATGCCTTTATTAACAAAAATGAGCAGCAAACAGTTTCGAACCAGTTTTAACTTCAGTCTACTTTTTGAAATAAGAGGGAATGCGTTTAACGCAGCCAACACATAATTATGACTAACAAATACAAAGATTTGGCACCCTCTATTCAAAGAACTATTTGACAGTTTGCTTTCCCTTTGAACTTTGAATTTGATATTTTTGTAGTCTCAGAGTGTGAAATCGATTTCAATAAGAAAAGATTTAATTGCCAACAATCAGTTTGCATAAAACATTTCTATGAATTAATCGGATACCTAGTAGTCTAAATTAACTCATCTATAGGAATTAGCGCTCCGTAATGGCTGATAAAAAGTAATAAAATCGATAAGCGGCCGGCCGCTTGCGTCACCCGTGTACAAACATGCATCCCGTTCCCGTCATAGATATAAGCAAAATAGGTTATATCCTATCTATACTCTCGTAGACAGACTCAGGTGACACATCACACAGCACGTTTATCAGTAGCGACACTTCACCTTATATGTGACTTTTATTATTATAGCAATAAGAACTATATTCTCAGGTGACCTGAAACCTTGGAGTATGATATTTGATTCGCGATCCCGTTAGAACGACCCGATACACATGGTTAAATACGATTGATTGATACACTGGACTCAATTGATCTTATATAGTTGTATAAAATCAGTTACATTGAGCGATAAATAAACATAGTTCTCATAGAGCTGTGTGGTAGCGACTTATTATTAAAAGAATACTATCCAACTACCAACCCATTTCTTCTCTTGGGTATTCGTAAAAGGCTAAAAGGACTAAACGGTCTAAAGACTGCACATACACCCACCAGTATAAAGGGGTGATGGGTGTTTAATCATTTGACAAAAAACAAATAACAAATTTTCATTTGAAAAATAACATTTGACAAAATTATACTTGATAAATGTATCATTGTACACTCACACTATTGTTTAATAAACTACTCATTAGACAATATATTTACTAAAAAAAAATTCATTATGCTAAAACATTATTTCACAAAGGTATTTTTTTATTAGACAACAGAAATACTAGCTGCCCTACTCCTGTAGGTCTTGAAAAATTGAAATTGCTTACATCCTTGCTTATATAATTCATAACTAATATACCATACTTTTTGTAAAATCACCAATTTGGTAAACGAATTATTTAGTCAAGTGAATATTATTAAAATAATATTTTAACAGCAGAAATATTTCCTAAGTAAAACATTTGCGAAACCTGTATTATGTCAAATGATTCTTTTTAAAGTAATATGTTTGCGAAATAAAGTTTGTCAAATGATTAGTTTTTCAAACGTTGTTTGTAAAATGATCTTTTGTCATACGTTTTTTGTTAAACAATAGTAAACCGGGTTGATGGTGTTCCTACTACCTATCACGCTGAGCATGTGGCAAAGAATTGACAAAAGCAAAAGACTAGTCTCTAACTAACCTTTTGAAATGAAATGAAATAATAATTTATTGGCACATTTGTTATTTTACATTTATGACAATATAAATTATATCAATATATTCAGTAACAATATGTATGCCAAAGGCTACCGGCTCAGCTAAATGCCACATAGGCATAATGCCTATGTAGCGCTGGTTTTCGGCCAGTACCATTTTCTTTAAAAGTTATTCTTAATTGGTACATGCAAAAGATATCCTCCTTTAGCAATTCACACAAAGAAAATATCAATATGATTAATATGAGCACACCGACTTGACTAACCAGAATAATTGCTATAATAATATCTTCTTTTTTGAGGATAAGTCGTGGGTATATATATATATCAAAATATATATTATATATCAATTACTTTATGACCAAAACCTTCACAATTAGAACTACTACATGCTTTAGAAGAAAAACGGAGGCAGTTGGAATTGAGTTGAGATGGAGCCTCCCTAAAGCTGTTGACATGAAACTCATCAAGAAACCAAAAACCAACGAAAGCATTTTCCCCCTTTTTTATGGCTGTTTACTAGAGTTTTTGGTGTATACATTTTTACCGTTGCGACGCCGACGCGACACTCTGAGGTGCTTTACAACTTTTATTCGAGTACCCTCCAACTTTCGGCATTGCAGCTTTAGAGGGCACTCCTGTGGAGATCTGATTTTACCCGCATACAGAAATGTAGAGATGACTCTACCTTATATTCTGAGTCAAATATGACATTTGAAAAATAAATTATTTCGGTGAAAAAAAGCATAAGTTTGGATATTCTAACTTATTTGAAAATAGAAAGAGAAGAAAATTTATTGCAATTTTTTTACGTTTTGGGTTGGTCAGACGAGCAGCTTTTGTCTGAACCTACCTTTATAAACCTACGCAGCGGATTTAAGTAACACTTGAACTGAAGATGATTTTCCCTTGAAGCGAAGCCTTACTGCTTATTACTTAAAGACCGTTCTGTACTAAGCGTAAGCTTTAAAATTAGATATGTTTATTTATAGATATAAATCGCCACGTTGTGTGTGAGAATGGACATTATAATCCTTCAGAGTTCTAAATTCATTTTGTTATGACGTATATGCTAGATAACTTTCCGTGAAATAACTAAATATGTTTATATATTTATAAATACATATGACGTCAAATCGTCGTTTTGTCACAGAATAGATGATAGCAGAGGCTGGACGCCTTTGTTATTGAGGGTTTGCCGACAGAGCAAAGGCGCCGCGCCGCGCGCCGCCGTTTTAGAAAATGATATCTGTGAATCCTTCTGTTAGTTGCGACAGCCGTCCATAGAACATTTATTTGTATTCATAATTTGGTAGTATATTCATTTTACAACTGGTGGGAAAGCGCCAAGGAAAGAGATGCGTGGAAGGGTTTGGGGGAGGCCTTTGCTCAACAGTGGGACAAAATAGTCTGAATAAAAAATAAAAATTACCACCGCACAATAAACAAATAAAAATGTCAGTAAGTACTCCTCGTTCTGAGTCCGTGACTGAAATGCAACTTTCAGCTGCCGGGCGCTGTAGTGACTTAAGCCTGGATGTGTCTTAAAAAATTATGACTTTTTCATTTTTTTCTATCATTAATGATAAAGTCGGGGTTTGAATCTTGCGAAGGGTGCAAACATTATGTGTGTCATGTCATGGTTGAACACGACCACTGGAACAGTATAAGCTTTATATAAAATGGAGGTATGATGCGAGTCGCTTATATTATTTTACAAAATTGGTGTAGTGTAAACAAGTTTTTAAAAAAACATAACTTCCAATCAAGTTCGTGAAAAATCTTTTTCGTATTCCTAAAACTCTTTTCTTGCGTAATCAAAATATTGTATTTAAAAATTCAAAGAAATTAAATCAAATTATATGTGGGCAAATTTGTCCTTTTTAGTTAATTCAGCTCGATAGCACCTTGATACGATGACGGGCGTTCCAGAAATAGTCTCTATGACGCGCTAAGTTGTACTGTAAGCCGAATGCCGATACATTTCTCGCTGGACTTTGACGCAAGATATATTAATGAGTTTAGACTAATATCTATAAATCATAAGTTATATATAGACTCTGATACCGATATTTGGATTTAATAATTAAAATTGGTGCAATGATAAATGTTGTTTAAATCTGATAACATTATAATCCTTCCACTGCTAAATATGAACAATAACACACAAGTAAATTAGACTAGAACCTATGATAACACACAAGGAAATTAGACTATGAAACTTTTTTTCAGATTATCCCAATTAATTTCTTTCCCTATAAGAATTTTTGGAACTTTAATGCAATAGATTGATTAAGACGTTTTCCGTGTAGTAGTGATGATTGTAAAATGGTATACCTACAAACTTTTTATGTTCATAAAACCTTAAGATATTAAAGGTCGTCGCTGAATGTGCAAAAGCTTTTAGTATTCTCATTCATTATGCCAATGCTATTTTCGCTAGCGCGACTTTACCGAAACCTGTAGTCACTTGTTTATTCAGCAGGCCACGTAGTATACGAGAACTTGGGTTTAATTTCATCTAAGTAATACTTGGGTGCGTATAACGGAGTATTACCGTAAACCACCCGAATATAATTGAAGTTTTATTAATTCAAGACGTTTCTGCGTTGCTGGATCCGATAACATAAGTTTCGACATTGTTAACTGTACAGACACTGATAAAGAACTATTTCTTTTGGGTAGAACAGCAAAATAATTGTCAAAATTATCTATAATATATTTTGCTATTCTCGAAGGTGCTATAATAAAGTAACAGTATTTCCCAAACCTATTTTATATAGCTCGCAATGTGGTTGCAAGTTGTCCCTTCATATATTGAACATCACTCAACAATCATTGTTCAAAAAGTAGAGCAGAGTTATTCTATGCATTCACATGCATACATATAATCAAGACTATTATCCCCGAAGGGTTAGTCAGAGACTAGACAATGAGGACCGCAAGGGGCCTCTGCCATAGTCCACTTTTCACCAAATAGCGAAATAGCGAATTATCTATTATTATAAAAAAAATTTATTATGTTACCTAACACACATTGTTACACAATTTTCATTATGTTACCTAACACACATTGTTACACAATTTTCATTATGTTACCTAACACACATTGTTACACAATTTTCATTATGTTACCTAACACACATTGTTACACAATTTTCATTATGTTACCTAACACACATTGTTACACAATTTTCATTATGTTACCTAACACACATTGTTACACAATTTTCATTATGTTACCTAACACACATTGTTACACAATTTTCATTATGTTACCTAACACACATTGTTACACAATTTTCATTATGTTACCTAACACACATTGTTACACAATTTTCATTATGTTACCTAACACACATTGTTACACAATTTTCATTATGTTACCTAACACACATTGTTACACAATTTTTTTACACAGTTTAATGCTAACTGTGTCGCGTAGCAGTGAAAGAATACTGCCACACTCCTTTCCCTGTCATAAAAGGCGACTAACGGACTAAAGATTGCACATAGATCCAACAGCATAGAGCGGCGATGGGCTCACCACCTGTCACGCTGAGCACATGTGCAGTCGCTATTTGGTGAAAAGTGGACTATGATAGAGGACTGCTTTTGCTGTCCTCATTGCCTAGTCTCTGACTAACCCTTCGGGGATAATAGTCGTGATTACATGTTTGTAATGCTCCAATAGCCCACACGCATAGGTGAACGTAAAAATCTCGTTAGTTTTAAAGAGACAAAAAGTAGCAAGGTACATCGGAGCCCTTTCAAAGGTTGAGTGGCGTTGTGCAAACGTCCCCTCGCCCGGGTTGGTCCGCCCTTATTATCAGGCGTTTTGCCCTCGTCTGTGCCCTTGTCGCAGTGCCTTCACCTCAGACAAACCGCTTTATTTAACCTCAACATGTAACAGTTTCGGTAAATATTTTTTATTATTTTTTATAGAATACTATGAAAATAGTTTTAGCTTAGTCCTTATAACTACATAGAATACGAACTAGATGGCGTGACTCGAAAGAAGAATACGTGGCGTGCCATCCACTAAACTCGGCATAAATACTTTCGTTCTATTGTTTTGATCAGGACAATAATCTATAATAGAAAAAGTAGACTTCTCAATTATTTAAACATACATACATATAATCACGACTATTATCCCTGAAAGGTTAGTCAGAGACTAGGCAATGAGGACCGCAAAAGCAGTCCTCTACCATAGTCCACTTTTCACCAAATATATAGCGACTGTATATAATCATTTAAACTGGATTTAACGCAAAACTTTAGTAATGGCATCTTACGCTTGCCATTTATTTTATACCAGCGGCCGCTCGCGGTTTCACTCGCTTGGTTCCCGTTCCCGTGGGAATATCGAGATAAAAAGTATTCTATGTGTTAATCCAGGTTATAAACTATCTGTATGCCGAATTTCATCCAAATCCATTTAGTAGTTTTTACGTGAAAGAGTAACAAACATCCATCCATACTTACAAACTTCCGCGTTTATAATATTAGTAGGATCTGACGTTTCGACCGAGTAGCACCGGCCGTTTTGTAGTTAAGTAGTTTTGAGTTAAATCCTGTTTAAATATGAGTGCTTAATGGAACGCGAAAGTTTAAAAGTGCAAGTAGAGTCCTGACTAAAGAACGATAAATATCGCACAGCACAATCCGTTAAAGTTTTGCAGACAGTCCCCATTTTTAAAGAAGGAATTTTCCGAGGAGACGAGATATTTGATTAGGGCACGATTTTTAGCGTCTCTCGTCGAAGTCGTGAACGGTCGATAATGTCAAATGAAATTACAGAAAAGTTAACTACGTAGTAGGGCGCACATTGAGTACGCCCAAAAATGGGCTATGTTTAATGACGTCCTTTAAGTTTATGATGACAAAAAGTGCAAAATATTGTTGAATAAAACTGCGTAGGCTTATGCACGTTCGTTCAAAAAGTTCTTAACGAAGGGATTAGAGGAGCATATTCAACTAAATAGTGGCGAGATAAGGGGTTAAGGTTGTTTAAAGCCAGATGTTCATCCAGCGACCTAACTATGTCTATGCTTACTAAGACAACGTCCAATTGAATGCGCAAAAAGCACTAGTGTTCAAAAATGTAAGAAATCCTAATCTAACATAATTTACTTTAATGTGAAGGTATGTTTGGCATTATCTCAGCCTACATGACCATAGAGCCTGCAAAGGGTACGAGACTTGATAAAATTATGTAATAATACTATATAAATATTTTTCGTTTGGTTCAGGCATGGTTCGGTAACGATGCTAACTGCTTTTACAAACTAAATGACGTCTATAGTGTCGCGTATTTAGACGTCAAACCACACAGAACTTTTACTTAGACAATACAGTAGGTATTAAAATTTATGTATTGACTGTGGAGTAATTTATGAATTATTCTTAACAAAGGACAGCGTCGCGGAAAATTCAGTAGTTTATGTTTTCAAGTTTATTACAGGGGTGCGATTATTGAACCGGTCTCAATAATGCTGATACTTTGACAACAATTATTAGCACCGGTGGTGGTGGCTATTATGACACACAACATTCTCGAACGATAATTAGGTAATACCTTTATACTTATGTTGGGAATAACGCAAATAAATACCAAATATTTACCTTTTGTAAAAACAAAAGATAAATATTTTACAAGATTAATATAAAATAAGGCGTGAAATAATGGCACTTGGTGCTGTTGTGGTTCGTCCGACCATTGAGGGTTCCGGAGGCCCCTTCCCCCCCCCCCCCCTCCTCCCAATTCCTATTCCTTCCTTAAACCTATTCCTATCTGAAAGGCCGGCAACGCGTCTGCGATTCCTCTGGTTTTGCGGGTGTCCATGGGCGGCGGTGATTACTCTCCATCAGGTGACCAGCCTGCTCGTTTGCCTCCCTCTTTTATAAAAAAAAAAAAATCACATTACATTATTTAATAATTTTTTGTTATTTTCCATCCCAAAAATCGCAACCCATTCGACAATAACATACCTACTTGACCAGAAACGAATGCTACCTCCGAGAAACGAACTTCAATTGTCTTTTAATACCAATTTTGTCAGGATTATTGTTACGCAAATTAGCTTGCGTTCGTTGCGGTTCACAAGTTTACTGTGACCGTGTGTTTGTTTAGCCTGTATCATGCTATGATTGCATGCAATGCTATTTTTCATTTGGAGCGAGCGAGTGACGCAAATGAAAGCGTGCTCAGTCAATGCACGCGCGAAATACCTGTGTCTCTTGTGAAATATATATCTTTCAATTGATTTACTACGAAACACTTTATGCGGATTTGTTCACGTATGTTTACTTACTATATTATGACGTTTTAAATCCTTTGTAGACTTTTGTTAGTCGATAGTATTAGTTACAGATTGTGAGACGACCAATAGAATACCCGCAGTGTCTCTGTGACCAGCCTACAAAAGGTTCAAGCGAATGCAAGGTTAAAATTGTATGAAAAATATATAAGTATACGGGGTGGATAAAAAGACCGTGGTTGGAGGAAAAGTACCCTTAATATTGATGATGGCAAATTTTACTGAAAGGAAACATTCCTTTCTTTTCAAAAATAGTTGAAACTGCATTTAATTTTTTTTTTTTTAAATCACCTGCTTAAGCCGGGAAACGGACCGGTGTAATGTGAAAAACATCCTGTATTTTAAGATACCAACCGAGAGAGTCATACATAAGGATCAATTTCTTTTAATCAGCTACTATCTTAAATTAAAGAAGACCAAGAATACGTCTGTGCATACGTGAAAATGGGTCTCATTTTGAGCGATTCGTTAAGTGAACTATTTTCTTTAGTTAGGAAGTAAGCTTTACAACATAAACATTATTTTTCTTGGTCTTTTTTTAATTTAAGATACTATGTTGTTTCAAGAAATTGATCCTTAAGAATGACTCTTTTGGTTGGTAAGTTGGTGTCATAAAATACCTGTATTTTATGACACCAACTTATTTTTTTTTTTCACATTTCACCTGTTCGATTCGCGGCTCAAGCAGGTGATTTTGCAAAATCTTTAAATGCAGTATTAATTGTTTTTGAAAATAAAGAAATGTTTCCTTTCAGTGAAATTTGCGATCATCAATATTAAGGGTACATTTCCTCCAACCACGGTGATTTTTTTACACACTGTTTAAAAAAATATACTTATATAGGGTATAAAGTGTTTTATTTCAATAAAGTGTTCGCGTAAACTTTAGAAAATAATGTGCATTTTTAGCATTATAAATGCACTTTTTTTTAATGTAGCTCTGTAGGTACTTACTCTCAAACCAGCTGGATTTGTTTTCGATTATTGTTATCTGCTTAACAAAGTTGATGCGGTAGCAGGTTATTATGTAACAAAGACAACGGATATTCGTGCGTTTATTACGGATATGAAGCAATTTCCTCGTACAATTAAATATTTACTTTTTCGTGTTGCACGGCTGAGCCATCGTAACGAGCATTTCTGTTTCGTTAATACTTTAGTAATGTAGCTTGAAATCTATCCGACAAACATCTACGGGATGTTCAGATGTAGAATATTTATTTACTACTAGCGGCCGCTCGCGGTTTCACACGCGTGGTTACCGTTCCCGTGACAATATCGGGATAAAAGGTATCCTATGTGTTAATCCATGTTATAAACTATCTGTATGCCGAATTTCATCCAAATCCATTAAGTAGTTTTTACGTGAAAGAGTAACAAACATCCATCCATCCACAAACTTTCGCGTTTATAATATTAGTAGGATTTTGTCGTTAAAGATTTCAATTCAGACCAATTTCATTTAAAAATGGAGCGCGCCGTGAAAATATATGTAAAAAAATAAATAATGTATTGGTCAATAATACACTTGTATAAACAAACTTTCGCGTTTATAATATTAGTAGGATTTTGTCGTTAAAGATTTCAATTCAGACCAATTTCATTTAAAAATGGAGCGCGCCGTGAAAATATATGTAAAAAAATAAATAATGTATTGGTCAATAATACACTTGTATAAACTTGATTTATGGGCACAGATTGAGCAATACTTACTACGTACGTACAAAAAAATGAACTCTGTCCGCAAAAAAAAAAAACTAACACATGCTTTAAGCAAATATAAAAAAAAAACAAAGTCTACAACAGATACGATACAGAACAAATTAAAAAAAAACATGTTATTGTTTTTGTAATTTAGGTTCCATCTTACACAGAGCACTGTTTGAAAAGGGTAAGTAACTTCACAGAGTACCCAAAAGCATTGTTTCTAGCTACACACTGCGATAAGACAAAACTATATTATACATGTGTAAGGTATCTGAGACTCAACTCGTTGCTTGTAAGGCCTGGTAAAAGTATTCAAATGAATGATAATTTTTTTCTACATAGCTACATAATTTACGTATTACGTTACTATAAAAAATCAGTTCATTTTACAATATTAATTGCTCTACACGCGTGAAGGATTTTACCTAATTATACTGTAAATACGTTTAAGTTTTCACGTTTCGCTGAACATACACCTAATCAAATTTAATAGACCTAATTAATACTTATATCTCATAATGGTAATCAAATATCAGCTGTTCTATATATTTGGGTCAAGTAGGTATTTAATTGTTAAGGTAAACGAGCGAAGTGTTGAAGGAAAGTATCCTATACGTAATTCGTCACGAATGTCTTTAAAAACGTGACCGCATTGTGCCTATTATAAAACTCGTTTTCCCTATGAACGTTAAGTTTAAAAGTTTAAAAAAAGAATTTGCGTCAAGAATAACACTTCTAAGCAATCTACCCCGCGCCGCGAGTACCTACCTATTTCAAACTCGCCAACAAAAAGTTTTCTCATTTTCAAGTTAACATAACTTTTCCGGCCTAACCACAAAACAATGTCTAAAACAGATGCTATCTTATTCGACATTAGTTATTTTGAGAGTGAGATACAATTAAACTCTTGTTTACTATCATTATTGTTTATAAAATGTAGACTTTTATAAATATTTCTTCGAGTAGGAATTCAAATTCAAATTATCAAAAGAAAGCAAAAGAAGTATTCCTACTTTTTATTTGTATCCTTTACGTATGAGGTCACATATGAATATTTTCTACCAAACAACCTTTTTACAATAAGATTGGTATGAAATCACTGTTTATTTCCCAAATAAAAAAAATCATCTACGGTCTACCACAACAACCTAAATCTATTTAAGTTTATTACGTATATAAACATTTTCGTTTTCAGTTGTGTAATTTGACCTTAATGAGTGCGCTTAGGCAAGTCACTTAACGACCCAAGAATATAATTATGTTTAAACATATTGTGGGCAGCGGTATTTGGCCAAATTAAGCAAGCTAGGTTACACGCAATGGCCTAAAAACCTTAAATAGAGTAATAGGGTATAGGCCTGAGCACCTGTGAAGGCTGTGGGTGTGTAGGACGTCAAAATCCGTCTGCGATTTACACACTTACTGTCGTCAAACGAAAATGAAAAATGTATTTTCTTTCGGCGCGGCGGCGGTGGTGTTTTACGTCACACATTCCGAATATTAGAGTTTCATATTATAATGCAAAACCGAAAATGTGTCTCCAACACGATCTTGTTGTTTGCCAGAGCTATTACCGTGAGATCGCTACGTGACACACAATTTTGTAAGTCGATGAACACGTCAATTAGCACAAAGGTATTCTCTGTTCTCATTAAACAGATTTTACTAAGCGAGGTACATTAAGTATTATTAAAATAATCCTCTTATTTTTCAATTACATACTGCTTACGTCGAGACGTTTTCGCAATGTCTACTATATTAGATTCTGAACGAAACTTCATGGCTGACTTACTGATCATGGACCTAACTCATGCGGTTGGACCCAGGTGTCTGTGGTTTGTCCGTCACAAACTTTTTCGCATTAAGAAACATCCAACTTTATATATTCCCATTAAATAATTAGATAACTCAGTATTCACTTTTGAAATATTTAGTTATCAATACTTCTATCATAAACAACATCGATGATTTTTTAAATATAAATTTGTTCTTAAGTAGCAGTATTAGTAGCAGTAACAACTTTAATAATTATGTACTTTTTCACTTAGTCAGTTTCCGTTGGTACGTCTAACGCTACGAGTATCATAACGGCAGCCATAATCATAACTTATAATATCGCCGATTTACACCTGTGCTGTTTTTATGAAATTGCGTCACGATGACTGTGTATAAAAAACTGTGATTCCTAATAGACACAAAAACTTGAGGTTTATGTTGAATGAAATTTGCTATGGCAAGCGGTCATTGTCGGTTTTTGAAATCTAGTTACTGCTTTTTGCATCACATGAGAATAACTGATTGACACCCGTATCCCGTAATGGTTTTTACCATAGATGTAAGCAAAAGGGGGGTTTTACCAAATTAGCAACCTTCGCGGGTGTGATGCATGAGCAACATACCAATGTATCATTGCAATCGGATGGATGATATTATAAATGCATACGGGCAAACAAATTAACATTATTTTTCATATACCTATGCATATGATGAAAGCGAAATACCACTGACTGCTGAATGGCTAATCACAAAATCTTAGTAAGTACCGAAAAAACAACAAACTTAATATCTAGCAGGTAGGTCTAGTAACTAAAAAAATTTTAAGTCCAAAGTCACTTAGAATAGAATTACAAAAACTATATAACTGGGTATACATATAAGTACGCGCGTTTCATGTCGGTAATCTTTTTTTTATTGGGGCTCTATGCTCGTCATGCTAATATAGGTAAGTACTAAACTTTCTATAGTGGATTTTAAATCGCAATAACTCAGCTAAATAAATGTTTTTTAAAAAATGTTTTGTACAAACTATTTAGATCCCTGTATTTCACTTCAGCGTGCAAAGTTTCATTAAAATTGGCTTTTGATTTTTAAAAATTTTGACCTAGAAGTTTGTATGGGAAACTGAAATCCGTAAACCCTCTTATGTACTTTAATTATTCCCTAAAAGGAAAGGCTCCAACAAACAAAACAAAAGTGAATTGTCAAAAGTCAGCCAGTTCGCTTTAAAACACTTACAGAGTCACGCCATAGAGTTAATAAAACACGTAATGGCCAACGAACGGGCCGTAAACCGACATTATGGCTTACTGTCTAACGCAGCAGTGACCTGTTTATTATTTTCATGAATGTCATTGTAAACATGTTACTTAAGTCGCCGGGAAACAAACCGAAAGCAAAAGTAAATTAGCAAAAGTAAATTGTCAAAAGTTCGCTTTAAAATAATTTAGAGGCCATTCATTACGTAACACGATTTGGATGGGGGCAAAAAGTGGTAAAAATTGTCTTGCGTAGTTAATGAACAGCCCCTTACAAAGTCACGCCATCTATATAAACAATAATCAATTGCCACGAATCACTACAGAACGGGTGCACCTATTTGGCTAATATTTAGTTGTGTTTGTTACGTTATATACAATGTTTGTATGAAAGAAAAGTTTTGGAAGTTCGTCACGGGACACGGGGTCCTCACTACGCAGGCGAAGTCGCGGGCGATGGCGGGCTCAAATCACGTAACAGCCAACGAACGGACCATAAACCGACATTATGGCTCACTGTCTAACGCAGCAGCGATCTGTTTATTATTTTCATAAACACGTTACTAATGTCGTCGGGAATGCGTCATTCACGTCTCGCGTGTTTACGTGATTTTTATGGATGGTAATTAGAGACTGGCGAAGGCGTTAACGTGGCAAAGAGGTAACTAATACCTAATCTGTTGACGTTCCCGAAAGTCAACTAAGTTGTTGAGGATATTGCTTTAATGACCGATTTGTCTATGCCAAAATTTACCCTGTTCTATGATATACGAGTGGAAATGGATAAAGGTACATAAGTAATATTAAGTGATATGTTTTTGACTCAAGATTACATTTATATTTACTGACTTTTTTGTTAGTCTATATGAATACATTAAAGACTTCTTTTTTAAATAATTCGCGTGAGTTATACGAGTGGTGTTGCTAACGTACACAGGCCACGGTAAAATCACTCACTAAGCGGGTTGTACGCCTGATTGCAGGTCTGATGTAATATATTGTAACCATCTAGTTAAGAGTACTTAAGTACCTATTGCAGAGAGAAAATAAATTTATTTATTAATTTTTATGGCCACCTATATCACCTACATACTTAAATTCACGACTAATATCCCCAAAGGGTTAGTCAGAGACTAGGCAATGAGAACCGCAGAAGCAGTCCACTGCCATAGTCCACGGTTCACCAAATTACAACTGGCATGTGCTCAGCGTGATAGGTGGTGAGCCCATCGTCGTTCTATGCTGTTGGATGTATGTACAATCTTTAGTCCGTTAGTCGCCTTTAACGACACCCAAGGGAAGAGGAGGGAGAGGAGAGGCTATTGGTGTTATTCTTTCAGTGAGCCGCTCGCTATATCTTTGCCACGGCTACCACGCGGCTCTGAGCCGCTGTACCACACGGGTCTGAGCCGCTATACCTACCACACGGCTCTGAGCCGCTATACCTACCATACGGCCCTGAGCCGCTATACGACACGGTTCTGAGCCGTTATACCTACAACACGGCTCGGAGCCGCTATACCTACAACAAGGCCCGGAGCCGCTATACATACAACACGGCCCGGAGCCGCTATACCTACAACACGGCTCGAAGCCGCTATACCTACCACACGGCTCTGAGCCGCTATACCTACAACACGGCTCTTAACCGCTATACCACACGGCCCAATGAACCGATTGCCACCTCACCGGTATAAAAGATAAACACTCGTTATTTCGGTGTCCGTTGTTATTGTGACGTGTCTGGTGGGAGCGATGGAAGTGTGCCGAGGCAGCTCGTAAAGCCAAGTTCACGGAGGCGACGCCGGCATGACCGCCACGGCGGCGCAGCGCCCGCCAGCTTTCCAACGTTTTATTAAATAACCACCCGCGCATTTTTCACTCGATTACGTCAATGGTCAAGCGCGAAGCACGCGATATTTGCGTCCGACCGATTATTAATAGAATCGCCTGGCGAAAACTACACTCCTCCACTTTTAATTTAGAAAGAACCGAACGAGAATGTAAATAAATAGTGTCCGCGGAATTACGCCGGATTGATGCGCAGTGTTTTGTTTGCGTGGAGTGCGCGCCCTATTTCCAGACGCGCTGAGGTTAAACGAATATTTATAATCGGATTCGTCACTCCGATCGAAACTATGTTTTGTTTGAGCTAAGTAAAGGCCGACCGCCCGAAATAAAATTATATATTTACTTATGATTTATTTTCGGTTGGCGTCACTCTTTCGCCGCACGAAAGCAATTACTCGTATTTTCGATCAAATGACGCATGACCCGAATGTTTTCACGTGAAAGACAAATTGGAAAAGGTGCTCCATCAACAGATATAAATAAAATAACTACCTATTGAAATAAGTGGAGTAATTTTTTGAGAATAAGATCGTATATTTCATAGTTTCAATTGAATAATTACTATAGCTAAAGAGAAATTCCTTATATAAATGATTAATAGTAGAGGTCTTGTGGCAGGTAGAGCGTGTCATGCTAAACTTCAAGAAAAAGCAATGGAACGGAACAATTTACACAATTTCACTTGAATGATGTTAGCTATTAACGTGTATTTAACAACTTACACAACTAAGATTGTAGTTAATACCTTCTGTTAAATGTAGTTGAATGCCTAAATATTAAAAGGGCACTTGTCACATTTTTATCCGAAATACTTTTTTCGTCTCGTTCGCTTGGCAACACCTATTTACATCGTTTTGTACTAATAGGGTACTCGTCTGTGCTAAGCATTCAATGACATATTATATTAAAATAAAAAGTTAAACATTCAGGCTTTCAAAAATATTCAGTTTTTTCTATTTCCTGTAAAATTTTCACCTTGAGAAAAAGGGATCACATGCGCCCTTTAGTATTTAGCAATCCAGTTCTTGTTGTAACGGATAGCCATGTAACCTGGACTTCCAGGAACATAAAGGACCAACCTTTTATTACAGGTGCAACAATAACAACTACATTATAGTCTATTAACTTTTAAAAGAAACGCACAAGGAAGGGACATAATAAACAAAAGAATTCTGCTCACTCAGTGGTTCTAAATAATAATAATAATCTCTTCACTCTCTGTCTGTCCTTTAAGAAGTTCTAGCTCTCTTATTTTCCTAACCAAATAAACCCGATATGGATAGCCACGTTTACGTCTAACTTAATAAAAAAAACTCACTACTAATAGAAAGGCGCGCTCAGCTCAGGTATTTGCGTCACGCACGTCACATGTTTTGCGGTTTTTTTAAAATTTATTATTGCCACAATACCTTACTTTGCACTGCGCGATATACATAAGTTCCTGTAGGTATATGACGAGTATATCCTACTAATATTATAAACGCGAAAGTTTGTATGTATGGATATTTGTTACTCTTTCACGTAAAAACTACTAAATGAATTTGGATGAAATTTGGCATTCAGATAGTTTATAACCTGGAATAACACATAGGATACTTTTTATCCCGATATTCCCACGGGAACGTATGGATAGATGTTTGTTACTCTTTCACGTAAAAACTACTGAATGGATTTGGATAAAATTCGGCATACAGATAGTTTATAACCTGGATTAACACATAGGATACTTTTTATCTCGATATTTCCACGGGAACGGGAACCACGTGGGTGAAACCACGAGCGGCCGCTTGTATTTACATATGTTTCTATGAACAATGAGTTCAGAAGGTTTAAAAATGAGCACTAGCTATGTTATTATGACCAAAAACAAGCCACATAGAACCTGTAACGGCCGTTCCAAATAACCTATCTATCTGTTGTTTTGACTACTAGAGTTAGATATTTGACACAATTTGTTATGAGCTTAAGAGGCCTATTACATCTCGAATGTGATTTTTGCGTAAAATGCCCATTTTCGCATTTTGTAGTAATTTTGCAGTTGTATTTATCGTTTTTATGGAAATATATTACAAATATCCATTCTGTGAGCATAAGTTGAATTCGGACGGCCGGCGCATCGCATTTTGTAGTAATTTTGCAGTTGTATTTATTGTTTTTATCGAAATAGGATAATAAATTCACTATAAAATCTTTATTCCTCATGAAGTAACAGTTACTCTGGTATAAATTTTGCTCAATAATATTATCGCAGATATTCACAGTTAATTTATAGCAATTTTCGAAGTTTTTTGGTTTAGAATAAGATTTTTTTCCTATATAAAATCAATGATATCTAAAAATTCCGAGGCCGCTACGCATTATTCGACTATATAAGAGATAACATTATATTTTTTTTATTTCACTTGTTTAGAGCAGTAGTTCAATCGATGAGCTCAAAAAAATGCCTTCGCGCACTTTATGAAAATCTTTCTCTGCAATTTTGGTTTTAATTAAAAAGTTAAGCAAAATTTACAAAAAGCGAGGCCGCTAAGCACTATTCCAATAGCTATTCCACACTATTCAATAAGTCATAATTGTTAATGAATTTTAGTTTCTGAGATCTATAACGCCAAAATTGGCCATTTTACGCAAAAATCACAGTCGAGATGTAATAGGCCTCTTAAGTCAAATTTCTAACTCTGGTAGGCACAACAACAGATAAATAGGTTAGGAACGGTCGTTAGTCACTAAAAATTTTCGTATAGCCGACCTTTCGTGCAAAACCTGTAGAAATATCACGAAATCTCGCCGAGTTTTCCTGCTATTAATACGAAAATGAACTTTTTGATTAGTAACATCATTTTCCATCGATCAATAATCACGAAGAACGGCCAAAAGTAACGTAGTATTTAATATCAACCAATCAAAATAATGAAAATGTTAACAAAAAAACGTGGTTGTGGACTATGGCAGACGGACTTGCGGTCCTCGTTGAATAGTCTCTGAGTACCTAACCCTTAGGGGATAATAGTCGTGATGTATGAATGTGTGTTCATGTCCCTAAAGTATTGTTAGTTAATATACGGACACGATATAAGTATATAAGTATCTAGTATACTATACCTATCTATATAAGTATCTACCTATATAAGTATCTACCTATAACTAATAAATATTGTATCATGAGATACTTCCTAGTAAGGCCTTGGTCACGCATCACCGCTGTTGACGTAAGACCCTCCATACAGTATCGCATGTTGGGTGGTACCATTATAGGAAAGTTGATAAAACACTGTTTTGGCAGCCGTGTCTATTGATAAATGCCACGCGCTAGATAATAGATAAAATCACTTTCGTACTATAGCCAAGTATTCGCCTATTGAACTTTTTCAGCGTTATCGAAAAGCTAATATTGAACATGGTACCAGACGCGTACATTTGTCATTATATTTTTTATAACAGTTTAAATCTTACTGTGACAAATATCTCGTGACGATAAACAGAACACTCAGGTCACGAGATAACAGTGTAAATAATGTTTTACACTTTATCTCTGTAATTTAATTATAGTGTGTGTACATTCAATAACTACGCACAATACGGTCAAGTGGTCTGTCCAGTTTTTCTTTGGGTTTTCAGTGTATGATTGCAACATTAGTGTAATTAATTAATTAATTAATGTAACGTCGATTATTTAGTCCTACAAAATCCGCATTGAGTCAGCGTTGCGAATTGGTAGGCATGGCTCTATTTTGAGTAGAGCCTAGAGACTATATCCTGTCCTACTAAAGTTTTCGCTGAAAGTAATGAGTAGGTATTTCCTTAATCACCACACTTGCCAAATGCCAAAAACCCCACCAATTTAGGACGTAACGTAAGAATGGGCGCAAGTAGCGCCCATTAAATAAAATAAAAATTAATATTATTCTGTTACCAAACCATTCTACTTTCATACAAGCCATCCTTTCCAATTCCTAGTATCCAATACTTAAATTTCTTTAATCAATTTTGATCATTATTTATCAAAATTTAAAAAGTTCAAAATTTATTGTCAGACATTTTGTGGTATGTTGACCTGCTGCCATGGACTTAATATAGTATTAAGTCCATGCCTGCTGCCTGTACATAAAAACAAACTTTTTCTTACATAAAAAACTAACGATAACATATTCCGTACAAGGAGTATTTAGTTAAAACCATTAAAACGAAACCACGCAATATTGGTGTGCAGCCTTCCCGAATTCTATCACCAAATTGGGCAGAAGCGCCTCGTTCGCGCTGCCGCGGCGCGTCCCATTTTCGGTTCAACGACTACGCGTATGACGTTTACCCACGTCAAGCCAGCCCGTGACCTTTTCAGTGCTTTCTAACAACGCCTACTGTATGACGTAAAAAGCGATACCTGCGATACGGTGAGGTCAATGGAACTGTCTCTACATAGATATATGTAGGTACATGGAATAAAATGTAACAAAGCCAGGGGGCGTTTCATGAAATTGTTCTATTTGCTTGAAGTTTGATTATGAAGTAATTTTGGCAATGTTACATTTTCTCGGTTTGTTCACTTAGAAAATGTTAATAGTTTTATGAATTAATATTTAATATTTTAGCGTTTTATTAACGCTTAAATATACTTTTATGAATTTGTTATTTTAACAATCACTATGCTCTTTGTAATATAATTGCATAACTTATATAAGTAAACAATAAAAAAAACCTATAATTATATTTTTTATGTCTACGATGTTAACTTGAATCTAAATATATGAAGGTACATTAATTTTATACCTATAATTAAAATAGGAACTAGCTCGTCACCATACCTATTAGCTACTCGCTCTACCTAGGATACAGGTTGATACACTAATAGGATTGTGACAGATTAGGGCCCTATCATGTAAATCCAAGTATCGAACGTCGTCGTACCTTCGTAACTAATCGAACTAGTTTGGAGTAGTGCCACGTACAACGAAGAATGACGAATACGGCCATGTACCTTCCCGAGTTTTCGTGATAAGCCCCCGGTGCTCATCAAATTTAACGGAGCACCCAATTAACAACGATTTACATGCTCGGTGTGTTTTAATTGCGTAGTTGTACCGTGTCAGTTAACCGATTTACGTCACAGCTCACAATGACTTCAGCTGTTCAGTGTTGTCGCGGCAGGCACACGAAAACGTGCGCAATACATATATTACGTAGGTACCTGCGTCGTCCTTCTTTTGTTATCGAGGTTAATGAACACATTTTAGAACGTCTTTTGTTTCATATTAATTGCTACACATTCTTGGGTCGTAAAGTTGTTGCACAAAGTGAAGTTAAGCGGCGCCAGAAAATCTAAAGGTTTAACCCTGTTATTAATAAAAATCGTTGATTAAAGTTACACTAAGGATTAAATTGACGCTGTCTCTATCTGTCTTTAACAAAAACGAGACAATGTCACTATAACAGAGGTGTAACGTTTGGCCATTATCATTAATAAGACTATAGAGAGAGTCTAGATAGGGACTTTCAAATAAGACTTACAGCATCTTGCAGCTAATATTGCGCACGAAGAGACTTTTAGACTAAATTCCGGTTAACGTAAGATGACATAAAGTCCTTTGCGCATATAAAACTCCCTTCTTAATTGCAAACATCAAAAAGTTATTCGTATCATTACGTTGTTTCAGACTGTGAATCCCTCATCCGCAAGATGTTAGTTCTGGAGCCGATGAAGCGGTATACCATCGAGCAGATCAAGAAGCACCGATGGATGGCGGCAGAGCCCTACGCAGTGCCGACGGGGGCGGCCGATCCGATGAGGAGTCCTGCTCACGTGCCGGTCCATAACGAGCCTAATGACCAGGTGCTAAGGCTCATGCAGAGCCTGGGCATCGACCCGGTCAAGACTAAGGAGGTCAGTGTATTATATGATCTGTTTCTTAACTTGGAGACGCGGAGATGCATGGAGAATTGTACCACACGCTTTTCGATATCTTTATTTAAGTATTTTATTTAGGATACCTTAATTTAATAACTTTTAAGTAATATAGAAATTAGGTCACCCTGAAAGATTAAAGATAAAGCCGAATATGGGAGTACTTCAACCGCATTCTTCAACCGATGATTAACTGGTTACCTTACGACACTGGTACAATTCTTGAAAATAGGTTTAGTTCTGTTAGTTTCATCAACTATGTCTGAATTACAGAGCCTCCGGTCGAACAGCTACGACCACCATGCCGCCATTTACCTCTTGCTACTGGAAAGACTGAGAGCGCGAGCAGCCAGCGGCGCCAGCACTTCCGAAGCTCGAACCAGGCCCTCTAGACGACCTTCCTCAGTAGCTGATTCGGCGCTGGCCAGAGAAGCTCAGGAAGCAAGAAGGGAACATCACAACAGGTAATCTCTATTCCAAAATGAAAAGAATATCAAAATTCGTAAATATCGAAACATTAGTAACCATACAATTTTCTTAATTTCCAGACTGCTTCACTCCGGTGAAGGCCAAGCAAGGGAATTCAGCAGAGCAACGCCCACGATATCCGCTGCACCGGCCGACTCGTCCTCTGCTGAAACGCAGCGGCTGCTATCACTCGCGGGTGTCAACATGACTGAACAAAGACTGCTCCAGCGAAACTCCGACCCCTCGGACACGCATAGGAGCTTTCTAGTTAGCAATATCGATAACACCATCAAAAGTCATGAAAATGAATCAAATAGACTACTTTCCATGAGGAACATTGACGTCACTCAATCTAACCAAAGGCTAGGTACAAAGTTGAATGAAACCGTCCCTACACATAGATTACTCACTTCGACTTATGAGCAACAGCAAAACATCTTGAAACAGTCCAGTGAAGATTGCCGAAGATTATTACAGCAGTCCACAACTGTCGGCCCAGAGACAAGCAAAAATATCAATGACGGTACGAGACTGCTGACATCGTCCAGCTTTGATTCCAAATGTGCTATAGACGGTGGAAGAAGTTCTTCGGCGGCCGACCACAATGTGATTGCAAATTTTCTTCAAAACTCAGCCTCAGCTACTAATTTTAATGTTGAAACCGTAAAACTGCCAAGTTCGACTACATTTACAATGTGTTCGGAGGCCGCAAAACTTATGAACACATTGCAACAATCACCATTACCGCTTAAAGGTACTGTGAATTTGAGCACTAGCCCGATACCTACACAGCTCACAGACGCAAAACTCAGTAGCGTGCTAGAGCAACCGAAGCCTTTGGAATCGACGAGGCTAGTCTCTCAAGCACAGCAACAGGATCTCAGCAGATTGCAAACCAGCACTCCGCCCTTTAAAGACTATATGAATCACCATCTTCCAGCCTATTCCTATTTACAAAATACGGTCTTGCCACCAATTTCCAATACGACTGAATCGGCAAACTTTCCTATGACATCCGGAACTGGAGCGAATGAGTTATTTCCGAACTCGCCGCTATACAGACCGGACAGCAAGTTTTCATTAAACAGGTACACTACAGGACAAACATATACGCAAAGTCTCCAAACTAACACACCCGAGGCGACAAAATTTCAACAACAGTATTCGTCATCAACAGATGAAGGGTGCGAGACGGATATGGAAGACGTAGCAAGTGTACCTAGTGGAGTACAAAACCGTCTCAGTTCCTACGCAAGTTCCAGCTCCAGCAGTGGCGTCGTCACTTTTTTTAATAACAAGAGCCTCAGTCAGAATCTGAGCTGCGATTCATCACAAAGCAATTTCTCTACTTTTGAAAGTTTGGACTATCAATTATCGGACTGCTCTAGTGAATTAGCCAGTAGTCTACCCAGTTGCACGTCCAACGACGATAAATTAGCACATGAAAACAGTTCCTTAGTTAATACCAGTCCAATGCATCCCTGCGTGTATATATCTTCATATAACAATAAAAATTCTGGAACCGGATTTATCGCTCGCCACAATCCATTAAACTATCAGTCAGCTAACAAAAACTGCCCCCGAGCCATTACACGAAGTCCGGTCGACTTTAGAGAGGGACGCCGAGCGAGCGATGGTTTAGTGGCTCAGCAAGCAGCGCAGTCGAATGATACTCAGAAGAACAGCCTGGCATTTAACAGTCAGCGGTTGAACGAGAATTGTAAAGCGAAAGGTGTGTTGGAACTTCATCTAGTCCAGAAAGAGGCTCAAAAGTTAAAGACGCAATATCAGGCGTCGCTCCCTGCCGAAGAAATGACACAGAGGCAACTTCAGCATAATCAATTCGCAGCCAGTTTCAGTCCACATTTTTTGGATTCAAAAGCGCCGCCAGCGAAGCGTATTAGTCTTCCGGAAACGTTTAACTACTCGAGCACTTCGCCCCCGATGCCAACCAGCCCGAAGATGGTGGCGCAATTGCAGGAGCCCTCGGACTTGACTCACGCTGCGGTGTCACAAGTAAGCAAGCCCCCACTGCAGCAGCAGCTGATGCAGCACAGACTGTACCAACAGAAGCGGCAACTGCTCCAAAAGCAGATGACTCCGCCGAACATTCCCGCGCACGACCTGGGTCCTCTACACAACCTGCAGGTCGGGCTCAGCCGGCGGCAGATGCTGCGGCAGCAGAGCTATAAGATCGCCCAGCAACAGCAGATCTTACCGCCCCTGCCTTTGACGGAAACTGAGAATCGTGACCTGTTGGCTTTCCAAGCGATCGTCGAAGGTCCGAATCGGGGGGCGAAACCTAAAGAGGACGCTCAGGAGGAGATCGCAAAGTTCACATACCAGGGGTCGATGGAGATAAGTATTATGAACAAGGACCGGCTGGGGAGCGAGAACTGGAGCAACTTGCCGTCGAGCCTGCAGAGCGCGTGCCAGATCTCGGAGCTGCGGCGCGAGGACGGCGGCGGCGCGGCGGCGGCCGAGGCGGCGGCGTGGCCCGCGCAGTGGAACGCCGCGCTGTTCCCGCCGCAGCCCTGCTTCCAGGTATTCCAACAGATCAACTAGTAGCTCCACGGCGTAGATTGTAGCGGTAGTGCACGCGAGGCTCGCTTTACTGTTCCGCCTCCGCAGACGCGTTAGAACGAGTCGTGTAGTTTGAGGCTGACGCGGCGGCGCGTATTGCGCGCCGGACGCCGCTAGAGTGCATGACAATAAATAGTATTTTATAATTATTAAAATTGTTTACACAACGTAGTTTAATGAGTGTAATCAAAATTTCTTGCGCTAGCGAAATAATGGAATTTTCAAGTGATTCGATGAGATGAAAGTTGATTTTTCTGAAAAAGCAAACATTGATGTTTTTACATATAAATATTACATGTATGTTCTAAGATTGCTACTTACACTGATATACACTGTACAAAGCAAAAAAAAAATTTTCTCAATTTATTCTCACTCGTAAACCGTTCATTCCTATTAAAAATATTATTGTGGAAATATAATGTCACGATTCGATTCCTTCTTATTTGATGACATTTAACTTGCCAATGTGTAAATTGTTTAGATTAGGTAAATGTTTACTATACTTCATCCACCTGAACTGAAGCATCACTTGAGAATGTTCCTACATTATTATAATTATTATTAATATCATTATTATAATGGAGTAAAACAATGCATAAGCATTATGTTTTACTCCATTATGTTAATTGTAGATATTTATTTATTATAAATTATGACTCGGTACTTTATGTGAAAGTCTGTATAGTTTTTGTTATTATTTGCTAATATTAATCTTATAATTATGTAAGATGTGATAGCTTTACTTAGACACAATTTTATTTGAATACAAGTAAATGTAAACTTTATAATAGCTAATTTGTTTTATTTCATCACCCTTATATTTATGCCTCTAGTAGAAATAATTTTTATAGATGACACAATTGCATGTATTTTTAATGTAAAATGCTAAATATGATTCAACCGGCGTAATACCACCTTCTCGGTATAGCGGCGTGAAACAATGGCTGTCGTTGCTGTTGTTTTTCGTCCGGTAAGTGAAATTACCGGATATTGTCCCACTGCAGGGCACAGGCATGAAGGCTTCACTGAAATCAAATGTACTCGTAGAGCTACAATGATAGATTATGCTTTGATCCGTATCGAGATGATCGAAGGGTTATTTTATTAGCTTAGCCCCTGAAGCTTCAAGCGGCCATATTTGGCCGCCCCTAAAAACTCGCTATTCCGTCAGACCATATATAGTATTAAATATATACAATTTTTTTTACCTTTTCCGCAAGTTTAAATTCACGCCAAATCGCACCTGCTGTCAAAATTTTTAGACATTTCGTTGCCAAGACTGAAAGGTTAAACCACCACTTTTGCCAAATGCACGTTGCAAACCTAGCCAGGGTTGCATGCATCAAAAATCCGAAACACTTTGCCTGACCAGCCCACCTAGACAAGTGGCCAACGCTCTGTCTATTCGTAAAGTCGTGCACGGTATGCAGGAGTGTTTAACGAATCATGAATAGACAGGGTTTGACCCAAAGAGTCGCCAAGCTCAAGTGGCAATGGGCAGGGCACATCGCCCGTAGAACCGATGGCCGTTGGGGCAGAACGGTTCTCGAGTGGCGACCGCGCACCGGAACACGCAGTGTGGGCAGGCCTCCAACAAGGTGGTCCGATCTGGTAAGGGTCGCAGGTAGCCGCTGGATGCGAGCAGCACAAGACCGGTCGTGGTGGAGATCCTTGGGGGAGGCCTTTGTCCAGCAGTGGACACTGACTGGTGATGATTATGATGATGGGGGGTTGGCAGCGTTTGCCATTTGTCTAGGAGGGTGATATATTGGGCCAAACGGTCCGCCACTAGCCACCGAGGCGTTAACCCTATCCTACCAATTACTTTTTATTCCTTATTTTTATGTTGTTTGTTTTTATTGTTTATTAACCGCGTCGCGTAGCGGTGAAAGAATACTACCACCCCCTCTCTTCCCTTGGGTGTCGTAAAAGGCGACTAACGGACTAAACACTGCACATACATACAACAGCATAGAGCGGCGATGGGCTCACCACCTGTCACGCTGACCACATGTGCAGTTGTTATTTGGTAAAAGGTGGACTATGGCAGTGGACAGCTTCTGCTGCGGTCCCCATTGCCTGTCTCTGACTAATCCTTTGGGGATAATAGTCGTGAATTATGTCATAATTTAGATTTTTACACAAATTCAGATATACCTATGCAATAATGTAGCTACGTGAAAAAGGCTTACAACAAAAGCAGGTAAATATCAGCTCGTGGCAAAAACAGGGCGGGCGCACCGTCCGTATGCTTGTTGGCCGACTAAGTATTCATAAGTAAATAACAAAAAAAAAAGAAAAATAAAGATAAAGAGAAAGCTCTCGTAAAAAGAGCCTTAACGAAGCCGAAAAAACACATAAGGTGTAGTACAAGTAAACAAGGTAACATTGAGCAAGAATAATTGCTAGGAAACCGGTACTATTTTTAGATATTTATTGTAGAACAGCTATTTTATGCAGCACGTATTTTTTTTTAAATAATTTGATCCATTTGCTGAAAAAAAACGCGATTAAATTTTTATTAGCTAGATTTGAGCTTTTAAAGATGTAAAAAACCGTGCTGTACGTACAGTCGAACCAACTGAATCATGACCCACTTCGCCGATCATTCCTTTAAAATCATCAAAGTAGTTAGGTTTCTTCACTTTTATTCATGTTGCACTTAGTACGTTTTAAATATGAATAAAAATGCGTCATTACGGGTCAGAGATGTATGCAATTTTAACCTTTGTTATCACTGCACTAGATATGTTTTAGACAAAGCAGTCTTAATTTGAATTTCTATTAAGATGTCATTCATACATAATCCAAACTCTTTTCACTACGGAGAAAAGGTATTATAATTTTAAAAATAAAGTGACGTTGCGTCTGATGTCAAGTTGTAGTCTGTCTGAAAAAATTGAAACAATAATTGAATTGAATTAAAACAAATCGTATAATGGCCAATTTGGCAGAACAAAGAGCTCGGATAGTAGTGCTCAGTGAACACGGCTCTAGCATTCGGGAAATATCACGAGAGTTAAATATAAGTCGGAACACAGTCAGAACCTGGATCAGAAGGCACGCTAAAGATGGTACCCTTGAAGACAGACGACGATATAATCATGGCGTTCGTCGGATCACGAACCAACAGAGAACGGAAATGCAACACCATTACGAAGAACATCCTTTTACCGATACCCGGTATTTTGCGGCACGTTACGACGTACCTATGTCTACAAACAATAAGAAATAATTTGCACCGCACTGGGCTGCATTACAGGAATTATGCTAAGAAAGCTCACTTAACGGATGCACACAAAACTGCGAGATTAAATTTTGCACGTAATTACTTAGACTTCGACTGGACAAACACCATCTTTACAGACGAAAAATCGTTTTGCTCTTCTCAATATGGTCGCTTAACTTTGTGGCGTTACGATAACACTTGATACACACAGGATCACGTAGTGCCCAACCAATTATCTGGCCGAATTTCAGCTAACATGTGGGCCTGTATGGATGCTGGAAGTGTAGGCGAACTTGTTCAAATTTATCCTTGTCAAAATGCTAAGAACTATGTCGATTTATTGGAAGAATCAATGTTACCGACTTTGCGAACAGTTTACCCGCGTGAATAAGTGCCAGTATTCTCCTACGTTCATGATAATTGTCCAGTGCATACTGCCAGAATTGTCTCCAATTGGTTTACCCAACATGAAGATCAAACCCACAATGTTTTTATAAAGTTATTTTCTATTTTTTCAGTTTACCAAGTGAATGCCATTTTTTTAAACTTAATAAAACCTATTGATGATATTAATAAAATAAAGTTTATAATTCTTTAACTTTACTATTTTATTATATAGTGACCACCACATGTTCCAAATGTGATTTTATAAAGAAACTGGGCCTGTTACAGACTAGGGATGTAAAGCAGTAAAATTACCCTGCTAAAATACGGTAATATTCGGTAAAAAACGTTTTAAACGTACTCATACCCACTAGGTCACTAACTAACTACTATTACGATTACACTATTATTACGAAAGTGAGTATGTTTGTGTAAATGTCTTTACTCTTTAACAAATAAATGTATTGAATGAGATTTGACAGATATATAAGAAATTTTGGAATTTTAAAAGACAGACAATGGGCCCGTTCGTACTATAAACCCCAAAAATATTCGAGATACGAATCACATCACACCTTTCGTGCGTTCAACATGTGAACTGTCGGTGTCGAGTGGAATTTCAAGTACGAATTTGTCTAAAATATGTTGCCAAAATACCATCCCAAATTAGCTTGATTTTGTGGCATATACATTTTTACAAATAATGTAGGTAGTTTTTCGAATAGACGTTCAGATAATTTAGTTTGTTCAGTCCTCAGAACAATAACTAAATATTGTTCTGAGTTTCAGTCGCTCACCGTCACCGACAGCGGAACGGCAAGAGCGCTTATCACCGCACAACACAGCACAATATGGTCAATTGCACTAATCGGCAACGTCGCATAATGGTTTTCATATTTGCCTTGTCAGCTGTCAGTGTCTTATAAAATGATAACAGGTTCGTTACATGCGTTTCATGTAATGTATGTTCAAGCGAATTTCAACCTACTCGTATCAAAATGACTGTAGGAAAATGACCTTAAGGTGGGTCATGATTCAATTTGGTCGACGTACATTAATATATATTATACGAACTTGGTTTTTTCAGTAACCTTGTTGTATGTAGGTTGTAAGTTGAAGATATTATTTAGTCTGTAAACTAAGCGCTGCGGTTTGTGTGTAATGGCGTGTAATGGGCGATTTTCCGAGATCAAAAAAAAAAAGAAATTGGTTCGTAAATGACTTCATAGATGGCGCTTAGCATAGATTAGTATGGCGCATGGTAAAAGGCGGGTTCATGAAGAGCACGTGTATGGCTGCGTAATATTTATTCTATTCCAAAATAGAAATAGGTTCTGGATGTCCTGAATATAAATAGGTAAGGACTTACTATTTTTTTATTCTTTTGGTAGACAAGTAAAAGTGTAGAATTTATTACAGCCCTTAGGTAGGTACGGCTTTTATAAAACGACATCTATCGGGTGTTTTTGAACTAATTTTTACTTTTTAATTTGGGCGGTCAGAAAATCGCCCATTGAGAAGACGTGTGTGTGGAATTTGTTAGAGAGGCAGTGGCAACACTGCTTGCGTGGTTTACAACGAACGTCCACACAGCGGTTCGCCAGAAGTTTTCAACGCGCACCCGCAAACCAAGGTCGTGGAAAGGTCAACCACAATTTCGTTGCAAACAACTAACCACACTGTTGTAAACCGCTGTTGAAAACTTCGGTTTACAACAGTCTGGTAGGCGCTTAAGTGATAGAAAGAAAGTTTAGTAATCACGTTTCGATTCGTCAAAAAAGTAGTGACTCAGATACTCGATATTTCCATAACCGGACGGACGGACCCAAGTATGGGGCCCAGTTCAGAAAAATCTTCGTCTTAATGGAATGACTAAAAATAATGCGTTCGTTAACGGACTTGTTACATACCCTACATACTACATACATGTAAAATTAAAAAGTGCGATATAAACGATCATATCATACGAGTAAAAAAGAAGGACTCCGCGCCGCGATACTTTATTTATTTATTTAATTAGGTCTACCAACATTTTTACACTACAACACAGAATAATAACATTGTCTTAAAATACAGTTAGACACAACACAACATAAATCTACGATCAATAAGACAAGTTGAACACAATACAAAAATGAAACAAATACAAAAATACTAAGTATAATTAAACATAGTTAACTATAAAATAACAGAGCAAACATCATCAACACATCTATCATACTATATTCATTTTTAAAACGAACTAGACTCTTTTTATAACTACTTAATGGCGTATAGAACAAGTCAACGTCATTCACGGACTTACACACATTGTTGTATTCATCGCTCAGTCTATTAATAATTAATTTATTACACTTACAAGTGAAACCACCTTTATGCTATGTGTATATGCTGTCACGGGGACGGTTGACATCACTATAAAGGCCGATCGGCTTACCTTTGTGTAAGGGTGTGAGTATTCACATAATAATACTGGCTTGGTACATCGCGTCAGTTTAAAAGTAAGTGACGTGAGTCCTTCTTTCTTTACTCATCCGTGACTACATACATGTTTTAGCAATTTTAATAAGAAATAATTTTAATTACTTACTTATAAAATATATATATTACCTCTTTCAGCAGAACTGGCAAGGACATAGTCTACCACCCACTACCAGCATGCTGCCGCTAAGCGAGAGCCCCATTCTGGAGCTGACTGAACAGATGGAGTCCATTTGAGGTTCACTAACTGATTAATATTAATAGGGACCGGGAAAAAAATCACACAATATAAAAACCCATAAATACTCCTCTAAGTACTTATAAGTTTATTTTAGAACACCGGTCACTGAATTGGTTTTAAGTCGTAACAATTATACTCGTTTAAACATAGTTGCTTTACTTGCACTAAGTGATATTTATGAGACAACTATTACATTCTAATTATTGCAAAGACATAATGTATTCATAGAGACATTGTAAAAGTAGTTGTAAGTTGTGTTACGATAATGTGCACTAATTATAAGTCAATATATAATAACTAGCAACAACATTATTATGATAATTATTTTATGTATTAAACCTAGTGATATATAAACAATGAGACAATATCAAATAGAATAAGTTACAATAATTATATTACCTACATATTTAATTTATAACTGAGTCACGGATTTATTTTATGAAATTATATTTAAACATCAACAAGTTTTTGATAACTGTGTAGGGGTTACTTTTTATAAATTGCTAAGTACTATAACTATGCCAGTGGATTTCCGTGACTCAGGACTTAATGGTTTTGTGAGAGTCTCTGAAAGTCCACATCAATATCTTAATTTAAAAAACTTTTCACTCCTCGCACTCCTATTCTTTTACGGGTCAAAACAAAAGGTATAGGTACGTATACATTCATGCGTGTTGCAATATAGAAAATATATATATCTACTGATGAAAAACAACACTTCCAACTGTGTACAGTTAGTCATTTGTGTACAAAGGCTAAGCCTTAGCGGCGGCGTTTCAGTTTCACGACCGTGGCCTTTCGGTGCATAAATGCAATCAGTATTTTCGAAACTCCTTTAGGTTTTTTAAATAGAAATATCTACAATATTGTTACAGACGTGAGTGTCAATGAGATGATGAGATCGCAAGACTGGCAAGACTGACTTCTATTTTAAAAGTATCATACGTTTTTGTTTTGTAGCCGATCCTTTAACCGTACCATTAGTTTACTGGTACACGTTTCTTGCCACGGAACGGAACGCAATGCACAACAACACAAACGGTAATTTCCCGTAAATCAAAAGATACTGAGTCACGTTACAGCTGTAAATTTTGTAACGGAAATGTTAACCTTGAGATCAAGTAACTGTCTGATTACCTATATGAGTACATTAGTTTTTAGAGTTTTTTTCACTATACGATATAGTTTTAGTAAACCACACTGAGCCACGCCACTTATACTATGGCAAAACTTGATATAGAATGTTCGTAGTCAAATAATCACAATTCTTTTTGCAAATAACTAGCTCCACTCGGATTCCTACTTTTTCTTGAGAGAGGTTCACGACTTCACCAGTAAACCACTAACAATACAGAATGTAGGTAGTTCCCTAAATTCGATTGGATAGTGAAATATGCATGCACCACGGTACGCTGGCTGTTCACTATGACTCACACAAGAGAGCTTGAGCGTTAAGCGGATTCCTAGTTCATTGCACGTTATCCTTCGGCAGTTTTATTCAAGGCTAATAGAAAGAGCGCAATGAACACAGAATCTGCGCGGCGCGCTGCAAACCTGCAGTGGTCGTAGCTACGCCGTAGCTACGTCGTAGCGGTGAGGATTTCGCGTCAAACTGCATCAAACCATTTTAAACTACAACAACATTATATTTGAATTTGGAGGGCGAAAGCTTTAAACCCATATACAGGTATTTTGTTGGGCTATAAAGACTCTCACATAATCAGTCCATGTAAATAAATAATCTTGAAAACAAGACTGAATCCGGTGTCAATTCAGACCAACTAATCATCGACATGACGCCAATAATAATGAGATTTTGCAAAAAAAATTAACACAATTGGAACATTTCTACGAATAAGTACTTGAGGTAAACTCATGCATTTTCTTTATGAAAAAGCAAAGCATTTGTACAAGTCCGTACCATTCTTTTGTATATAATACTCGTAGTCTTGCAAAAAGAGTAGAAATGAATTTTCAGTATCGACTTCCAAGTTATATTTTCTGCCTCTTCCTGATCATGATCAACAATGCAGCACACTTGACAGCATTGGCCAAATTCACAAACCGTGCGGAGCCAGCGAACAAGCGTGAAAAACAATTACTTATGTATTATATTAATTTCTACCCTTTTTTGTAAGACTGTAAGTACCTACTTATATTATTCTATTTACGTTAAGTTTAACAGAAAACTATAAAAAATACAGATTGTGTGTCTACATTGTCTAGTTCTTCTTAATATACCATAAATAAAACAAAATATAATGTTAATCATTAATTAGACATATCACAACACTGATATTTAAGTGTAGTATCGCATCTGTCTTGTGTTTTCTATTAGCGTAGAGAGTGCATGAGTGACATGTGAAAATCTAAACAGGCTTTAAGGTTCAATCTAGTCGAGTACGTACCTAGGTAGATTGTTGTTGTTGAATTAGGATTGGTATACTGCCAACAATAAAAGATGTTCATACAAAAACGGTACTGCACTCTTAGTGATTTAATCTGTCCATATAGTGACGTATTAGTTGTGTATAAAGTGTTGAGAGTTAGATTTAAATATGATTATTGTCACCGGCGAGTAACTGGACGTTTGTTAAAAATATTGTTACATTACTATCAAGTGGTTTGAATGTGTCTGATGAAGAAAGGTCGAGTGAGACTGATTTTTCATTTTGGATAGTAGGTAACAAATTTAGCAGAAGTAGCCTGTGTCAGTACTTATATTTATCGTAGATGTATCAGGGTCCCACTGGATAAAGCGGAATTTATATAACAATTACCTCATATTTGTATCTACCAACCAAAATTGTTAATGTCCATTTAGATAACACGTTCAGCGAGCGCGGTACGTGTAATTGTCAATTTTGCTAACATACAACGTTTTATCCATGGACATACCTATTTAAGTCCATGGTTTTATCACATTGAAATGAAATAGTTCGATTGTGATGTGATTGTGTAATCAGAAGGTCGCTTTACTATTTAGCATCAAAAATCATAGTAGCGACTATTTTAAACTCATAACACCGATATGATCTATTAACAAAGTTTCAAATATACAAAGACCAAGGTATGGACAACAGCTAAGCACGTTGTCGACCCCAAAACGTCGGAATTCTACAATCGATTTTGAACACAACAACCAACTGCTTAAGTTCAAATTTGATTTTGAGAACTTAGTTTTGTATAGCCTGTGCTCTGTGTACCTAGACCTATAAAAATACAAATATACGTCCTTTGCGTCCTACGCGTTGCCACATTCAGTACATTACAGTTACCTCATTTTTGAACCAACCTAAAATGACAATGTTAACTTAGATAATTTATTATCATTCCATTCAACTAACTAAAATTTATTACACGTAGTTTGTTTGAAAATCTATATGACACATTTAGAAAGTTCTATTGTTACATTTGTTACCTTTATTGGGCGCTTATTAATTAAACAAGAGGAGCAGTTTTTGAATGTCATGACTAAAAATATAATTAATTGTTTAGTTGGCTTGAAATTAGCAACACCTTATCTTTTGTAGTAGTTAAATCTTAAGGGGCCTTAGGCAGTGTTAACGATAAATTGGCTGTTTTCTATTAGCTGTTATTCAAAATATATTAGAAACTTTGTTGTGTATTACATAGCGTATGTGTGAGGGGATGAACGAAGCCAAAACACGATTGGAAACATTTGGCTCAATAGATAAAAATCCTGAAGTTACCTCTAAAGATTCATATGAATGCACATTACGACTGTGTTTTAAAATAATAATTCCTATAAAATCATAAACACATAGATATTTACCTTTTCGATTTCTTGACTGATTTGGATTTTCAAAAAACTAAGCATTTTTATTAATTTTTTTGATAAAAATGTGAATGGCGCTTACGAACTACCGCGGACCCCGCCCCGCGCAACACCCGCGAGGGCCCGCGCAACATCCATATTTTCGCTGACCGCCTAAGCCCCCTTAACTTCCTTAACATCTTGATCATTCGTGATCGTCTATTCTTAACTTTTTTAAGTCTTATGTATCTGTAACGCTCAAGGTTTCATATTGTTATTCCAAGATGCCTCTCAGTTTCAGTTGCCTTATAACATACATTCATTCTGAGTTCTACTTGTTCTAAAATAAAACGGCGAAGGAGTGGACTTTGTTATATTTTAGGACTAGAAATTCAAAGTAGGTATGCAAGTAAAAAAAAAATTTTTTTAGGGGGATTGAAAAGTTGTATCTGAAAATAGTTCTTTTTAAAATGGTTTACGTTTTAATTAATAACGTAAGTATGTTTTTAATCAATTGTTACCAAAATCATAGAAGAAATATAACAAGTACGATTAAACGTAGAATTTCCAATAAGACGTAATTACTTAACAATTGTAGATTAGGAGTTTGGATGCTTTTACACAATTAGTAATATTGTCATTATTGTACCATAGTCCGTCATTATCAAGCAATGTTCTTGGTAACTGCAGTTAGCTTAGATGGGTATATAAATACATAGTCAATTTTATATAAACAATAATAAACTTAGATAAGTCACAGCTTCGAAGCAGCTTTACCTAATATTTAAGTAGTAAATTGAGTAAATGTTTTTTTACGTTGTTTATTATACTTGATTTTGGTTGTGATAATGTGCAATGGCTGATTGATTATCGATGTATGGAACAGTCGTAATACAGAAATGCATTTTAAAATATTTGTTTTTTAATTCATCTATCTCCCTGACACTTCCTGTTGACTACATACTCGAATTATTGTGCAATTGTGCTTTGTAAAAAGAGTAAAACAAATAAACTTTCACTTTATCAATTACACACATCAAAAATGTCTAGGAATTAAGTACATTTTAAAGTATCGTTGCGTTACAGAATAAATATTTTAATTTATTTGAATCGTATTGATTCTTTTTAGTGAATTTCACGAAATGAATGAAACAATTTTTTTTACATTGTTTAAATATGGAAAATTAACTGTCAATCTAAATTCCTTTAAAAGAGCGTAATGGCAATTTTAAAGCAGTACAATTTCTGCACTGGAAGTAAAAAACTTTGCAACGATATGGAGCGACGGCGTCATACTTTCCTACACTCACACCAATTATCTAGCTCAAGAGAAGCTTCGCCATGAAACTCGTTAAGTTACTAGACAACATAATAAACATACTTAAAATACTTAAATATGTATATATTTATTAGTAAGTATTTATTATACATAGAAAACACCCAGACCCGAGACAATTTAGAAAAACAATAATTTATTTCTAAATTGAAAACCTGGGACCTCAGAGATGGCGACACCATGAAAACCGGTGTACAAACCACTTGACCAAAGGAAGTCGTCAGGATTTGACAAGGGAAGAGATGTTAAGAGCCTTAGGAATTTTGGAAGCTGGTTCCAGAGTGTCATAGGCCGCCTTTATACACGCTATCGTATCACGGGCAGGGTGGCTGAGCTACATGGAGGAAGACCTCGTATCACCACTCGAAGACAAGACCGGTACATCCAAAACACTGCTCGACGGAATCGTACTATGACCGCTATGATTTTTTTTTTATAGCTAGCTGCTCCCGCTTTTTGGCAGGTTTTTGGTTTTCATGTTTATTGTTTCTTTTATTTTCTTTTTTTATTTCTCTCTTTTTTATCTCTTTTAATTTTTTTATAAACATAGATTTCTTAATACTATTATACATTTTTTTACTTATATTATTTTACAATTTACCTTATATACTAATACAATTTTCCCTACTTTAAACATTATTTTTTTTTATCTTAATTTCTAATTATTACATTTCTTAACTATCTAGTATTATTACAATTAAATTTGTTTCTTTTTTAATTTCTTTTATTTAGTATATACATGTATATATTTATACTACTATTTTGAAAATTTTCTAACTCTAATTACATTTGTCTCCTTCTCTTCCATCCCTTTTTTACACCTGCCACAATGTGGTCTTGCTTTTTTAATTCCTCTTATTACTATATTCTAATCGTCCTTATTTCTTCTATTCACAATATTTACAATCCTACCGGCAAATTCCATGAAAAGTTTTCTTTCTTTTTTATTGCTAAAAATCTCCTTCAGGGTATCTTTGCTTAAGTGTGTATCTAGTGTTTGTTGCAGAGTGTACCTAGTGTTGGTGTGTATTGGGCAATCGAGTAAGATGTGAAAGATGTCCTCGTCCATGGTCGGGTCACAGGCACACGAGGGGCTGTCCCTGCGCTTAAACCTGTGCAGGTATGCACATAATCCCCCGTGCCCTGTCAGGATTTGCGACGCCGTTCGGTCGATGGACATCTTCCTCACCGTGTTGTATGCGTCCACCCATTCGGAAAGAAGACCTTGGTGGTCGCGGCTGTGGCTTCGGTCCTATACCTGCAGTCCCACTGCTCGATCGTTTCCGCCCGTAAATGGCGTTTAACGAACGAGATGGGGCTGCAGTCATAGTCCGCTCTGGTCTTCAGTTTGAGGGCGGCTTCCTTCGCTAATTCATCCGCTCTCTCGTTCCCTTTCACACCGACGTGGGCCCGTATCCAATAGAGAGAGACTAGTTGGTGGTTGTCTCTCAGGAATTCTGGGTTACCCTGTATCGCCTTCGTGATTGGGTGCGAGGAGTCTGGATCCATCAGCGTCTGGAGAGCCGACCTCGAGTCGCTCAGGATAGCCGCTTTTTCGAATTTTTTGCCAATGATAATTTCGGTCGCTTGGAGGATAGCGTATAGCTCGGCTTGAAAGACCGTACAGTACGGTTCCAGTCTGAATTTTCGGGTACACGTCTCAACAGACCCCTCCCAACAGGTCAGGGCTGCTCCGACTTTCCCCTCCAGCTTACTACCGTCAGTGTAGATCTTAGGCAAGCCTTCTGCCACCTCGCTATCCTCTTCCGCGTTTTCCAAACAGGTAAATTTTGAATTTAGTATCCTACTGGGGTGGGTGATCTCGATGAAGGGTACGCGCTGCTCAACCCTCCTGCCACTCAATACTGCCTGGGGTTTCCCGCGCTTTGCTTCAAAAAGCCGGGATGCCGCTATGATGTTGGCCACAAGGCTCTACCAGGCCTCCGTCACTCCATATACTTGCGCACTATAATTACCTACCGCCCGGCCGAGCGGTCTCGGGCCGTTTGCGGACCAAATTCAGTGCGGTTTTCGAAAGCGAAGCGAAGGTTTTCAAAAGATTGTTCAATGTTTGTTGTTCCATTCGTTTGTACGCGTATCTGCGATGCCGTCTGGTGCCTTATGTGTAGTAGATGGGTTTGTGGTGCAGTAGTAATTTTTTATTTTACCTACTCACTGACCTCGATTTTTTTTTTGATGATGATGTCAGTCAGCACTAATTTATAAAAAAATATATTTTATAAGCGATACAATTTTAAACTAGCACCTATAGTCAGAACATATTCACAGTTCTCAATAAAATAGACACTAATAGTTATTTATGTTAATTTAATTTTATCGAAGAGGCAGCCCTGCGATTGCTGTGGGATCGCGCGGTAGGTTATTATAGTTTAAATATTAGTACGCTATTAGAGCAGTAGGTATTCGTAATTTTCTACTGAGTGAAGTATCTGTTAACTCTTCTTTAATCTGTGGCTCCACAGCGCTTCAGGCTTGCTGATAAGCGACAAAACCTTTGAGGCGTCAGTAGCCGAGCGGATACATGCTCGGGTTGAACGCGAGAAATCGTGGTTCAATCCTCATAGCTCCGTTAGTAGACTACTGACGTAAACCCACTCCGACACAGTAATTTAGATTGACAGGATGGGTTTACAGGACTATTATTAATGTGTTAAACGCACATTAATAATAATCTTTTATTGAAAAAAAACAATCCGGAATCGCTTACGCGAAACGCGTCTGCGTTCCCGAAGGCCGCTGAAGGTTCCACCCATAACACCCCACAAGAAGACTGGCGCTGTGTTTGATTCTCTGATGAATCACGTTTCGGTATGAGGCCGGACACAAGACGCACTCGAGTTTGGAGGACCTCTGGACGTCAAGAACGCTTGAGATTGGGTCAGGAAGTTTAGAATTTTTTTTTAATTTAGAAATTCATCCATATGTAGGGGGAACAATCATGGTTTGAGCCGGTATTTGGATCGGTGGAAGAACCGATCTCATTTGGATCGAGGGCAACTTCAATGCTCAAATAGATTTATCTCAATCGAATAGATTTGTCAAACCAAAAGTTTTAGATGTGATCATTCCCTTGCGAGGCCGATTGCGTATGATTCGTTTCGACAATGCACGTCCACACACGGCTAGAGTCGTAACACGCACTCTTGCCGATGCTCATATCAACGTCCTGCCGTGACCTGCACACTTTGAGCATGCATGGGACATGCTCGAAAGAAGAGCTCTGCCAAGTATGGATGCCGTGCACACACCACAACAACTTTTTGACTTGTTAGAAAGAAAGTGGGCCGCTATTCATTAAAGTGATTTGGATAAACTGATTGATTTAAGAAGCATGCCAAATCGCTGTGCTTGTGCGATTCGTGTGAATGGTAGAAGATAGAAATACAGACTTTATTTTACAATAAAAATGTAAAAAATAACCTTGTTCCTGCTTTTTTTGCCAATTAGGTGACTACCTTAACGTAACCTAATTTCTTTATTATTGAAATATTGCATTCACAATGAGTAGTAAATAAATTGGGCATTCTGGCTCACAAAGTTGTGTCCTCACCGCTCGCCGTGCTCGCTTCGTCGTCGCTCCGCGACGACGTTCGCACACAACTATTGTGCGCCAGAACGCCCAATTTTTACTACTGTCGTAGATAACAAACAAAAGTATTACTTACCATGTTTAAAGTTTTTTCTAGAAGTATATGTTTAGGTTGGTATAAAAAGATTCTGAATGAACGTACCTACAAGTTACAAAAACGTAAACCATCTTTATGAAGTAATAAACTAATCACTAAGTTGATCTTTTCGCAATTCGATGGGCCGCAAACAATACAGCGAATAGTATTTGATATAAGGTACCATGGCGTTTTGGAGCGTTTGATGACGTAGGACAGATGCATTCCAATTTCAATGATTTTTTGTTTAACAAATTTCATAATTAAATTGACTGCAGTGTTTCACAGATTTCAATAAACTACTTAAAATATTAATTGTAACTTGTAAAAATCAAAACATTCGGGATTTTATAGATCAAGGTTCCAAAACAGTTTCTAAGGAAACTCAAACCTAATTATATTACGACGAGATAAAACATAATTTACCATCACAAACTTCGAACCGCAGTAAATCGATACAAAAAAGATTTAAGAAATATGTAGTTAAAAATAGCGCGACCTTTTATTACTCCTTATAAATTTTTACAGTTTTAATATTAATTTCTAAATACTTCTTTTACAATTCATATTTTAGTGCCAATAACGGATCAAATATACCTAAAACGTTTTATTTATGCAAGGTAAATCATTCAAGCTCAGAGCAAATTTACTTTAAGACTAAATATTCGATAATAAAATAAATTAAAAAGAAAAAAACAGGTATCGGTAACTGTATCTTTTCCTCCAAAGTTAAAGTGCATCCCTTCGTCGGGAATTGTGAAGACGTCCTACATAATGTACTTATGTATCCCAGACAATGCTGAGCACTTGACTCTTACACGACAAATCAGACTTGAAGTACGTAACACTATAGTATTTTTAAATAGTTTTAAGTATTATTTCCTTCAAGTTACAATGCATCCCTTTGTCGAGAAACGTGAAATGAGCCCTACAAAACAGACTTTAAGATTTTCTTAAAACTGAGATGTATCCTGGACTTGCGAGGCACATGGCTTTTCACAACATAGCAACTACAAAGTACTCAATACTGTTATTTCTTTCAAAGTTAAAGTGCATCCCTTCGTCGGGAATTGTGAAAGCGTCCTACATAATGTTCTTATGTATCCCAGACAATGCCGGGCACTTGACTCTTACACGACAAATCAGACTTGAAGTAGGTTACGTAACACTATAGTGTTTTTTAAATAGTTTTAAGTATTATTTCGTTCAAGTTACAATGCATCCCTTTGTCGGGAAACGTGAAATGAGCCCTACAAAACAGACTTTAAGATTTTCTTAAAACTGAGATGTATCCTGGACTTGCGAGGCACATGGCTTTTCACAACAAAGCAACTACGAAGTACTCAACACTGTTATTTCTTTCAAAGTTAAAGTGCATCCCTTTGTCGGGAATTGTGAAGGCGCCCTACATAATGTACTTATGTATCCCAGACAATGTTGGGCACTTGACTCTTACACGACAAATCAGCCTTAAAGTACGTAATACAGTATACCAATAGTCTTATTTTTTCTTTCAAGTTACAATGCATCCCATCGTTGGAAAACAAAAATGCTCAGTTTTAAGAAGGAGGTTCTTAAAATTCTGATCTACGAACTGTTTTTTTTGTTATACCTAACTGTTAAATCAAATTTAATGGTAACCAAATTTATATTACATAGTTATTTAATTGTTGGTTGACAGAGCTTACAAAGGTCGCGATATTTTTGAATGTGTTATTAAAATTAAGGAAAAACACTCACCTGATTACACTTTTCAGAAGATTTATCACTTGTTATCACAATCGCCAAGTAACAACGTATCAATGTATCCTTTATTGTGAAGCAAAAAGTTCTACAAAACTGTCTATAATTTTTTAAAACAGATGTATCCCGGTTTCCGAACCATGTATGCAAATGTCAACCATCGTCGTTGACGACCACTGAAGACTAAAATTTTATTTTATTTCTTACTATTACAAAGTATGAATTACACTGCGAGCTTAGCTTACTTCGCTCAGTATAGCACGCAAAATAACATAGCCATTCATAGTTCACAGCCGTTTCATAGCTTGCGGTGGACGTTGCGATTAATGCGCCTTATAAAATGACGACGGTGTAATTTCATGAGAACTATAATGATTAACTTGCTATTTTTACATAGGTGCAAACAAAGCATCAGCTCTGTGGGAATAACTTGTAACCAACTTGATAAAAAAGGAGGTTCTCAATTCAATGCAAGGTTTTATTTATTAATTATTATTTTTTAAATATTGTTAAATAATATATTCAATTAATAACAGCCGCTGTGGTCTCAGACCCAGAGGTCCCGGTTTCGATTCCCAGGGCACAATGTTGTGTTCGGTTTGGTTGGTGGTATAGTTTGTTTTAAGTCCGCCTGGCTAACTTAGTATATAGATGGTAGTCCATCTTACCTAGGTCTTGCGCATAGCAACAATGTTATCTGCATTGTTGTGTTCCATCATTTAGAAGTAAAATAGCCAGTGCAAAGATGTAATTTTTTTTTTTATAAATATACATAAACATAGAAAAACACCAAGACCCGAAATCAATTTTGAAAAACAGTTTTTTCCAAACTGACCCGACCGGGAATTGAACCCAGAGATGGCGCGATGCCAAACCCGGCGCGCTAACCACTCGACCACGGAGGTCGTCAAGTCAATATATTCAATTCTATGCTAAAACATAACACACAGTACAAGTACATACACAAAACATACAATAATATTACATGTACCTACTTACTAATATTATTATTATTTGGACTTTATGAGTAAGTAGGTACACCTACCTAAGTTTTTTTTGGGAATCGAACTTAGCACTGCTACTTACCTAAGCTTATTACTACACGTAACTGGTTTTATAATTTATATTTTGATGACACTTTATTTTAATTACTTCATAATTTGTAATTCGATGAAGTGATTGTTGGTCACACGTTATTGCTGATTTAGATATCTACGAATGTGTGCATAATTGCACACATTTTTCGTGTATCTGTATTTGCCAAGTTTTTGTATAAATAAAGTTTCCATAAAATACATTAAATCAATTACGATCGACTTGTCATCAAGCACGTCTACCTATTGCTGCCTGCAGTGTTATTTCCATCACCATTGTTCTTCACATCAAGTGCGTCGACATAATGTTCGTGAGTCAATAATATTTTACTGTTTTTTTTTTTCATTTCATTATAATATATTTATTTATTGGTATTATTTACAATGATTGTACGATGGTTGACATACAGACCTATAATTTATTTTCCGTTCGTGTCTCTACAGGTCTGAACACGAGTACAAGAAACGGCTCGCCGCCGCAGCTGTCCTAGACTCAGACCGTGAACAGTCATCTGACTTTGAAGAAGACTCTAGGTAATTATTTGCTATGCATATCTCAAGACTTTGGTACTATGTCGCCATAATTGCCATATTTTTAAATACTTTATTTTTATTTTCTTATTTTGACGACCTCCTTGTTTGAGTGGTATGTACACCAGTTTTCATGGTGTCGCCATCTCTGAGGTCCCAAGTTCGATCCCCGGTCGGGTCAATTTTAGAAATTATTGTTTTTCTATATTTTCTCGGGTCTAGGTGTTTTCTATGTACCTATAATAAGTATGTATTTAAGTATTTTAAGTATGTTTATCCGTTGTCAAGTAACCATTTAACGAGTTTCATAACGAAGCTTCTCTTGGGCTAGATAATTGGTGTGAGTGTAGGAAAGTTTATTATGTTTATAATTTATGTTCTTTCTTTTCTTTTTACAGTCCTCCGAAGAAGGCGAAAAAATCGGCGAAACCGAAAAAAGAGCCTGCGAAAAAGAAGTCAAGTGGGTATGTATAACGTTTTTAAGTTTTAGCATAGACGAATAAGATAATTTTTTAGACAAAACTTTGGTTTTAGACAATCACACTAATATTATAAAGGCGAAAGTTTGTGAGTGTGTATGTTTTTTACTTGTGCACGTAAAAACTACTGAATGGATTTGGATGAAATTCGGCACACAGATAGTTTATAACCTGGATTAACACATAGGATACTTTTTATCCCGTTATTCCCACGGGAACGGGAACCACGCGGGTGAAACCGCGAGCGACCGCTAGTTATTTAATAATTCTACGATAAAGAGTTAGTTACTGTGCTAAAAATAGATTTCATGAATTGGCGGTAACAATTTATAAATACAATTGTTTCAGGAAGCCTACTGCGAAAACAAACGGCTCGGCTTCTGTGCTGTCCGACCTATTTGGCTCCGACGACGAGTCTGAGCAGCCTAAGCGCTCCTCCAGCAGCCCCTTGTGGTCGTCGTTGTCTCGGCGAGTCGCGGGCGGGGTGTTACGTCAGGTGGAATTGGTGCCTGATGGTAACATATTTTTTGATGTCAAAATATATAATACCGAAGACATCATTAATCTCGGCTCTCGTGAACGCTCGGACAAGTGGATTGCTAATCTTCGCTTGCGGGTCTCACCAGACGATCCGCTGTGGAAAGAGTTGAAGAAATTGTGCGCCGAAGCGAAGAAGAGATTCTCAAAAGAGGCGATGTACTACGGTGACAAGGTTGGCAGCCAATAATAGGTTCATCCATCGATTCACCTTTTTTTTTTTTTTTTTTTTCACTACATTGTAAAAACTTTATTGTACTTATACTTAACTAATGTAATGGTTAATCTAGGTAATATAAATTCTAAAACTATATTTTCTTTTTTTAACTTAGCTTAATCAACCGCAGAACTAATAACCACTCAACTATGGGTAAATCTATCTATTGTTCGATTTGTCAAGAGTCATTACCAAGTAAATCGTTTTCGGGGCATTTACGCAGTATTAAACATAAAAGTAATAGTGCAGTAAGTCTCGATAGTGGCATTGAAAAAATAAGTTCCGCGTTTCGTTGTCGCATAGCGTCTTATCGCATACGGGCAGAGCGCGAGCGTCTGGCTGACGGCAGCGAAATAGCTGCTACTTCGCCCACGCACTTCTTGCGTTGCATTGCCTCAAAGTTACAAACAATACTTCATTCAGCTTTATCTAATCATATAAATATAAAAGTAAACTTTGAACTTTTTGTTAAAGTAATTTTACCTAAAGATGATTCTACGGAAACTAAATCATTTACAACTGCAAACATTTCTTTACATTTAAACTACAGTTTTAATGATCTACTAAATAACATTTCTGAAATTATTTGTAAAAAGATAGACGAATTTCAGGAAAAGGGGAGTGGATGGTCTATGTTGGATATTTTATACCTCGAAACTAATATTAACAAATATACGCCATTGAGAGGATCATCATATCTAAAATTACCAAAAAAAATTTACTCAAAACAAGCTTGTGTAAATATAAAAAATGATGATGAATATTGTTTTGCTTGGGTTGTGATGGCGGCTTTGTACCCAGTTAAAAAGAATGCTTGTCGAGTATCATCTTATCCTCACTTTAGTACAGTATTAAACTTAATTAATATGTCGTTTCCAGTTGCAAATAATGACATAAAAACATTTGAAAAAAATAATAAAAACATAAGTGTAAATATCTATGGTTTGGATAGTAAAAGTAATATTACTGGGCCGTTGTATAAAACCATTTTACGAAAAAAAAATCATATTAATATGCTTTTAGTTCAGAATGGTTCTAAGTCTCATTACTGTCTCATAAAAAACTTTCCTAAACTATTAAGAAGTCAAGTGACTAAACATCACAGTAAGCTTTATTTTTGTGATGATTGCTTGTTGTTTTTTAAGTCTAATCTAAAATATAAAAATCACTCTTGCGGTGGAGTCGCAACTATTTTGCCCGAAAAAGGTACTTTGGTTCAATTTAAAAATTTTCATTGTAAGCAATTCATACCTTATGTAATATATGCAGACTTTGAAACATTATTACAACCGTGCGTTGAAAGTCAAAGTAAACACACAGCTAACATTCAACGGCACATTCCCGCTGCGTTTGCGTATTATATTGTTTGTAATTATGATAGCTCTCTAAACCGCCTAGTAAAGTATCGCGGTCCTGATTGTGCATTCAAATTTGTTACTTATTTACAGAAAGACGTGAAAAGAATTTATGATATTATTCAGTCGGCTTCAGAGAATCCAGTGCCTATAATTTTTAGTAATATTGACTCGCGTGCTTTTGATCGCGCAGACTATTGTTATTTATGTTCAAATTTATTAGTCGTAGATAAAGTGAGAGATCACTGTCACTTCACAGGTGTTTACAGAGGCGCAGCTCATTCATACTGTAATCTTAAATTTCAGATTCCTAAATTTATCCCCATTTTCTTTCATAATTTGTCGGGTTACGATTGCCATTTGTTTATTCGGGAATTAAACACAATATCAGGCTCAATCAAAGTTATTCCGAAAAGCAAAGAAAATTATATTTCTTTTACTAAGTTTATTCCACTTTCAGATAAAACTTTCGTTGCAGTACGTTTTGTCGATTCTTTTAAATTTTTAGGGACAAGCTTAGACCAGTTAGCTAAAAGTCTTAACCCTAATGACTTTATACATTTACGTAAAAATTGCGATAGTGAACGAAAATGTTCATTGTTGCGTCGCAAGGGTATATATCCATATGAATATATGTCTGCTTGGGAGGTATATGAAGAAACTAGTTTGCCGCCGATAGAAAAATTTTACAGTAGTCTTACGAGTGAATCAATTAGCTTAACTGATTACCAACATGCCTTAACCGTATGGAAAACTTTTGACATACAAAATTTAGGAGAGTATACAGATTTATATGTAAAAAATGATGTTTTATTATTAGCCGATATATTCGAAAAGTTCCGCTTAACTTGCAAAAAAAATTATGATTTAGATCCGGCTTTTTATATTACAGCACCAAGCCTAAGCTTCGATGCAATGCTTTTAAAAACTAAAATAAAGTTGGAACTTTTATCTGACTTGGAAATAATTCGTATGATACAAAAGGGTATTCGAGGAGGCATTTGTTTATGTTCAAAAAGGTATGCTCAATCAAATAACAAATATCAGCCTGATTTTGATTCATCTCAATCTAATAGTTATTTAATGTACTTGGACTGTAATAACTTATATGGTTACGCTATGTGTAGCTATTTGCCCTATGCGGACTTTAGATTACTTGATGAGGAGGAATGTAGTCAGCTTAACATACTGAGCATTCCTAATGAAAATGAATATGGATACATTTTAGAAGTAGATTTAGAATACCCAGAGAGTTTACATGACTTACACAATGACCTTCCATTTTGCGCCCAAAATTTTGTTCCACCGGGTTCGAAACATAAAAAACTGATACCTAATTTATTCGATAAATATGAATATGTCATACATTACGTTCATTTGAAAATGTGTTTGAATCATGGATTACGCCTTAAACGAATTCGCAGAGCAATAACATTTAAGCAGAGTCAGTTCTTAAAACAATATATTGATTTAAATACGGAGTTAAGACAAAAATCTAACTCTGCTTTTGAGCAAGACTTTTTTAAATTGTTAAATAACAGTATTTTTGGAAAAACATTAGAAGATACAGAGCGCAGAGTCGATGTAAAACTTGTTAATGCATGGCATGACGATCGCAATAAAACAAACAAGTACTATTCCGCCGAACAACTGATAGCTCGCCCTAACTTCCATAGCGTAGCAGTGTTTGATGAAAACTTTGTAGCTATTCAATTAAAACGAGAAAAAGTAATATTGAACAAACCAATATACATAGGGTTTTCAGTTTTAGAGATATCAAAAAGCCATATGTACGATTTTCATTATTCTGTTATGAAAAAATATTACAACGAAAAACTGTCTTTATGTTACACAGATACTGATAGTTTGTTATACTCCATTCAAACGGATGACTTCTATCGCGATTTGAAAGACCACTTTTTGAGTTATTTTGACACTAGTAATTATTCTAGTAATAACTGCTTTAGTATTATTCCAAGGAACAAAAAAGTCCCTGGTTTGTTCAAAGACGAACTAGGTGGTAAACTTCTCTTGGAATTTGTAGGATTGCGATCCAAACTGTACAGTATTAAAACAATTGATAATGAGGTTAAAAAAGCAAAAGGAGTCAAAAAACCTGTAACTAAAAAGTTAAAATTTTCTGATTACGTAAATGTTCTTTCAACAGGAACAGATCTTAAAGGTAAAAACGTTCTATTCAAAACCATAAAGCATCAAATTTTTACAAGAGAACAGTATAAAGTGGCATTGTCGAGAAAAGATGATAAACGTTTTATTTTAGGTGATAACGTGTCAACGATATCGTGGGGACATTATTCTATTACAATATAATATACTATCCTGCAATAGATAGTTTTTACCATAGGTGATAATAATGTATGATGGTTTATATCAAGATTAAATCACTAAAACTTTAACGTTTTATACTATCAATTTAATGTTTTACTGTCATCGATAAATTTAAAATATAAACATAGATTTTTAAGATTAATTTTAATCTGATAGGTAGTTTTAAAAAAAGTTAAATAATCTAAGACATTTAATCAGCTATATAATATGTTAAGTTAATTAATTGGTGTTAAGTTTGTTTTAAATTTAAAAATAAATATTTGTTTACAATCAATTTGATGTATAATTTTCATTTTTGTGTGGATTACACTTTATATTGTTGAAACTAAAACTGTAAATAACAATAAAGTGCATTTTTGTATGTTTTATTTAAGTTTATGTCTAATAATTGTTTTTCTTAAGTTACTAAATAAATGTTGTTGTAATATAATATACAAAAAAAAGTTTTGTATTGTCTACAACCAATTTGATGTGTTACTTTCATTTTAGTATGTACCTATCCATACACTCTTTATAAAAACTGTTGTTACTTAATTCGTGAATAAACAATAAAGTGAATTTTTATGTTTTATTTATACTTAGCCCGAGTATTTTTTTCCTTAACTATTACAAAGCACAATTATTATACAAACTAAAAGTACTTACCTACTTGTTTAGTTTATTACTAATTACTTTTATTACTTTGAATTAATGGTTTTATTTGATGATGTGCCTAAAATTACTATTTTATACAATTACATTACATTACATTATTACATTATTTCATAATTAGGTGTAATAAATATGAAAGCTGAGTAAAATTTCAATTAAAGAATTATCATATAATGTAAACTCTACGAGGACTAGGTATACAAAAGCATAAGACTTTTTTAAACCAATTTTAACCGCACCATATTTTATATTTGTTAAGTTGTTATCAAATTCTAAAAAAGATTGTACCGAACTGTATGATTTAAACAAGTCATTACATGTCGACAATATAATGCTGATTATGATGGGAAGTCATTTGATGCTATTCGCACACGTTTCACAATAATTACGTGTCATGTTGTTGAAAATAACACCTAGTCAGCGGTTAGTTTTTTGCATGTTTAAACATGCAACGAAGCAACATACACCGACGCACACATATTATCGGTCGTAGTAAACTAGATAAATAAAGCGTGGTTTGTCATGTAATTCATTTACATTAATAGACAGAACGTTGTCAGCAGCAGTTGCATTGTCTCAATTGTTTTTATTTTTTTGTTCTAAATAAAAAGTTATTATCATGGTAAGTGGAATTATGTATTTAAAAATGATGGACATAATTTATATTTGTAAGTGTTTTATATTATTTTATTTTATTTCAGGAAACTCCACCCACTTCACCGGTCTACATTCTGCCTGACGAGGAACACCAAGATCGAGTACTGAATCAATACACACAAGGCCAACATGAGGGAATTGACGAAGCGGGTCCCTTTCACTATGGATTCAGACCTCAGAACCCGGAGCCGGAGATAAAGAATTTGAAACATAGACATCAAAAGAAAAGATGTTTTCTAAGACACTTTCACAACAAACAAAATTCCTTTGTATTGAAAAGCGCGCCGAAAAAGGGTCGCTATTTAATCAAAATTCAAGTTATTGACTTACAATCAAGAGTGCCTGTTCCAGAGAAGCTGTTGTGCGCACAATATGTTGTGGAGGATGATGTTGATCCAATTATGGATCAGACAGAAGGAGTTATTAGTAACATTTCAAAAAAATTGTGCGGCTATAGCTATAACTTCTATTGAGGCTATATGGCGCAGATTTATTTGTAAATTAAAGTTCTCAAAAGGTTTCAAGCGTAATTTCCATATTTACGTGTAAACCTCCAGAGACACATTTAAATATATAAAATATTTTGATTGTATAAAATCTTATTTTGAGGGGTACAATACTTAGTTACACAATTTTCTTTTTAGTATATAAATAAATTTAACGTATATATTTTTAAATGTTATTGAAACTTGTTAAATTTTTTGTAAATTTAGTAATAAGCTTTATAATAAACTTAAATAAAATTAAATAATAGTAATAACGTTTTTTTCATTTTATTGCTCTCGGTTATATTGATTATACTCGTAGTTTAATAAAGAAAACACAGCATTCAATTTAAATTTATGTTTATTAAAAAATAACTAATAGGTATTAAAGCACATACTTACATTATAAAAACAAAAAAAAAAAACTTTTAACAGTCACATAAAAATAAAAAGTTCTATTCTAATGCCTAGTTCTATTAAATTCAATGATTAAAACCTAAATAAAACTATAATTATTACAAAATTATAAGATCACTTTATTTTGTAAACACCATTTCTTAATACACAGTACATTTTTTAATGCACATGTTTTCCTATGAGTAAAACAGTTATATACGAAAACATCTTTACAATACAATTCAGAAAGAGTTTGTAAATTAGGAAGCCCTAAATTACTTATGTCTAACACGTTGTTATGATCACATAATTCTTGTATCCATGTAATCTTTTCTTTACCTTTAACTAAAATTGTACGATCTTTTAAATACGGTTTGATAATTCTTCGAAATTCCCTATAATCTATGTACCCTTCGCTCCATCGAAATCCTCTGTTTCGTTCAATCCACCAAACACTTTGCTTTTCTTTATCAGTAAGAGCGGTAAACGGGTAAGGTGGTTTTATTAAAAAAATATGGGTATATTCTTCAGTGGCTATAGCTAATTCCTTTACCAGAAACTTATTGTTTAGGTTTTTAAATCCTTGTACATCCACGATAATTGTATTACTTTTCATGATAACTTTTTCACAATGTTGCTTAAAGGCTTGTACTCGAATATACAGTCGTTTAATATAAGACAATATGCAGCTGTCTGATCAGGTATCTCTTTTTCAGTTTCAATTTCAACTCTTACATCTATTGACCCCTTTAATGCCTCGTGTTGTCGAGAACAATCAATTACGAATAATGGAGCGATATCTTTAAATTCTTTTAAAGTCACCAACGGTTCTGCTCGGCGTCCGTGATAAGTCTGTTGAAATCTAGCATATTGCTCATATAATAAGTAATACTTGTTTTCCGTAAAGCTGACGTTCAAATTTTCGTAAGGGTAATATGAAGAATTCAAAAAAACTTTTACGTCACTAACATTGCAGTGGTCAAATTCAGCCATTGACATGTCCGCCTGATTTTTACGATTGGTTTGAAATACAATAATTACATAACGTGGTTTTTCTATTTGCGTTGAAGTTTTAATTGACCATGTATGTTTGCGTGTTTTTGGTAATAACGGGTATTCATATAAATCCCAATTTCGGAACGCTAAGGTAACAGAACGATCTTTTTCTAAATGTTTTAACAAAGTAATCCTTTCACGATCTGATACTTTTACATGCGGAACTCTCCAAACTATTTTACTTATTTCAAGGTTATCGATAATTTCATTTTTATTTAACTTTAATGCATTAATATTAGTGCTGCTTCTTAATAAAACTAATTCGTGTTTACAGTTAATAATTATTTTTTCATAGTCTTCTGCAAACCCCAGTATTTTGTTTAAAGGTATTGAAGCGGAAAAAACTCCATTATTGGTCGTACCAATAGTAGACCAACCCCAAACATTTGCAGATTTTGATTCGTTTTCGTTTAGCGAAAGATATGATTTTAAGGTGGTCGTAAGGCCAACATTTTTTATTTTGTCTATTTCAACACCATTTAGTTCGTATCGTATATCTTGAAATAGAAATAATGCTGCGTTATTTATAAAATGCACACTGGATACTTTTGCTTTAGTAGTGCTATCATGAACATGTACTTTGCCCTCAATATACAAAGTGCTGAGGGAAGGCAACACATACAAATCTTGTTGGTTAATAGGTATACGTATTTCATCATTCTTGTTGAAACTTGTCACGTATGGTTTATATGAATGATATTCGAAACTTTCAATGCTATTATCGTGTGACGATGGTTGAGATATATTTAAAATATTCATTTTATTAAGCCTATTAACTTTAGAAACTCTTTATTTTCTTTGGTTAACTTCTTTTTGAATTTAAGAGGTGCTACTTTTAAAAGTGCTCTTTTTGAACTGACTTGAGTCCCGGATGGTAAATGGGTTTTATTAAAATTTAGCATCTTTTTCTAAAGTGCAAATATAGTTGTACTTCTTCGCCACGTAAATTGATTTGCTTATTTTCAGCGTCTAACAATCTTATGTTTAATGAACTGATTGAGTTTTGGTTAACTGGAAAATATATTATATTCTTAGGTATTTCAATAATTCGATAACCAGGTGGTACGTTAGGCACAAATTCGTAGATTATGTGACTTGCTTTTCCGTTTACAAATGATCCGCTTACTGCGTCGCATTCGATGCGGACGATGGTTGTTGATAAAATACTAACAGGATACTGTGACTTGCTACTTATATTAGCCTTCACCGTTTCCATACCAAAACCCAAAGTTTTTCCAAGCGAATTATCATTTTCAAAGTGCACATCCTTTGTACAGAAAATATTGGTCTTAAGTGTGTTATTATTACAAGTTAAATTAAAAACACAATTTTTTATATTTGCTTTTAAATAATCACAGATGTCTTGAAGTTCATATGAACCTTCAGGAATTTCAACAACTTCGTTGGTACCATAATAAAACTTATTATTTCTCTCGTCTACATTTGGGATTGAATTAAACGTAGAAAAGTAAAGTAGTCCACATTCATATTCTCCACATAAGTCTAAGGTTGGGGAATAGCTAGTTGCCATAAAGGCTCCTCGACCAGTTATCGACACAGTGAAAGACATTTTTATACTGAGAAATATATTTACTATTCTGTATTTAAATGGTGTTTCCAATATTCCTTTAAAAATTTTAAGCAAAGATGTCCACAATTTAATGTGCCAAAAGTTTGATGTTGTGTATAATTATAATTTATAGGAATATTTTTTAAATATTTTTGTAATTCTAGCGGAGGTTTTAAATTACCAAAACTATCAAAATATTCAGAGTTATTGTTTTTCTTAACGTAGGCTACCCAATGAGTTCCAGGATTCACAGAAGTGTCCAAATTAATTATAGCACACTCATTTTTTCTTGGTTTTGAAGGTAAAGTATCTCTCATAAAAACACCACGGAAATACGGAATGTCACATGCGTGTTCTAAAATATCCAAATTTGTTAATGCTCGCCTGGGTAGCCGTTCCACTAGTTTTTTGAATTATTTAAATATAAACCTGCCCCTTTTTTATGAGGTCTAATATACAATCCTTTCCCAAGAGCAACCGCTTCCATCATCTTGTTATGGCGTTCAGACTCTTGAAGACTTCTCTGAGCAGCTTTGGCATCATTCACGGCCTTTGCTATACCTGCCGCACCTCCTGCTAATGAACCCAAAGCTGACAATCCAGCGAAGATTGGTATCAAAGGTAAAAACCCACCACTTTTAGGAATGGGAATACAGCGTGGCAGGCGTATACCTCTTTTGTTCATAAATAGTTTTTTGGCGGCAGCATATGCATACTTAATAGCTGAATTATTGCTTTTGGATTTCAATTTCTTTACTTGAGATTGTAGTTTTTTCACGATAGACATGAAAGAACGTGCTCCACCACCAGCTTTAAGCTTTGCCTTCATTGCATTTTTAACTATCCACGAGGCAACCTTTTCTCCTTTCCCAGCGTCTTTTGATTTCAATCTTTTCTTAGCCATATTCAAAAGATCTAAATCAGCTTTATGACGTACATCCAAATCACTATTGATGTATGCAATGTCGTGGTGCATACAAGCTTCATCCAATTTGTTTACACCTCGATTGCCTTTTTGTAACCGTTTTTGAAGTTTAGTTCCAGGACCGCAAAATTGATAACCAGGTAAATGTAATTCAAAAGGTAAATTATTAATTAAACTGTTAATGATACCACTTCCTTCCTTCATTGATACTCACAAAATGATTGAGCGGGTATTGCGTTCTTTATTTATATTACATCACTAATGCATTTTTTTCTACCCAACTGTTTTCTTCATTACTTAGGCCTAACCATTTCACAAAAAGCCTGTTCCCTTTTCTTTTTAAAACTTTTTCTATGAGATATAAGTCTGGAAACATAGTTCTTTGTAATTCATATTCATAAAATGAACCTAAAATACTGTGGTTTTTTCTGTCTTCTATGTGATAAGTTGGTGGGTTTGTATGATTGATTTTTGTGATAGTAAATATTTCAGTAGACCAGTTAGGGGTATAACCTTTGTAAAAATCGCCTTTATATTTACTAATACGAACATGATCACCAACACGAAACTTAGGTCTTTTCAAAGTATTGTGCTTTTGGGATTTAATTATGTTGGTTCTTACCAACATCTGGTTTCTGTTGTTAACATCGACTGGTTTAAATTTGGTTATGCGATGAATGGTATTATTATAGCATTGTACTACTGAGTTTAAATTTTTCCCTAACCATTCATATCGACCACATAAACTAAAAAGTTTAAAAAGACGACTTTTTAGAGTTCTTATCACACGTTCAACAATAGCTGCTTTCTTTACAGAGTAGGTTGAATAATGATTAATTTTATATTTCTTCATCAGTTGTTTAAAGCTATCATTGTAAAACTCCTTACCTAAATCAGTTTGCAAATTTTTTGGTGTTTGAGTAGACTCTGCTAGTATATGTTGCATCGCAAAAGTAACACAGACTTTCTCTTTTGATTTTAAGGGCTTTACCCAAACATACTTAGATAAAGTGTCAATAACAACTAATATGTACTTATAACCTTTATTAAAGGATGCATATTTTTGTACATCTATAAGATCTGCTTGCCATAAATCATATATTCCTTTTATTATCGTGCATCGTCGTGGAAAATTTCTTCTAGCAGATCTATGAAGCTCATCTACTATGTTTTGTTTACTCATTTTTGGTTGTCTTAGTATTAATCAGAAAATCGATTTCCGTTTTTGTATAATACAAAGTACTCATATTATTAGAAGTAACTTTTTCTAAGTTTTTAAGATAAACTCTAACGTCGTTAAGAACTTTTTTCAATTCTTTTTTCAAGTCTTCAATTTCTTTATCTAAATGAGCTTTATTTACAGCTTCATCATCATTTTGTGGAGGTAACAAACCTTTTAATCTTGAGGATTGCAAATCGTAATCTCCAGTCTCTGATTTTGCTAACGTGTAGTCAAGAGTATTCATAAATTCAGAATATCTTAAACGCTTATGAACGTGATGTCCAAATTTATCTATATTCATTGCAGTCTTTATGGGTTGTTCACTGCTATTAAACTGCTTAATTTTCTCAATACATGCCTTTTATATTTCACGTTTATAATACCAGCTTCAAACAGTTCTTCGATGATTGCTATAATCTCATTGTTTAGGCCAGTGTTGCCTGCTTCGCGTGATGCAAGCAGTAATTTTAGTCGTTCCACTAATTCATTTGGATCATCCCAATAAACCAAATCGGTATTCTTTTTAACTTTTTTAAAAATATTTATACCTTCCCCTTTTGGGATGCTTTCAGTACTTGTAGTTACTTTTCTAGTAAATTTGAATAAGGGTTTAATAATACTCATGTATTTGAAGCCTTTGTTACTGTTTATAGGTTTATTTGGATCAAAATTACGTCTGTGTGCGTTGGTATCAATTAGAATTACTTTATAATTTTGCATATCCTCGTCTGTGATTATATCTATATTTGGTGTTTTTTTAAATAATAATTCCATAATACCAGGCGTCTTCTTCAGAGTGCGATTTCCAATCTTTAAGATACGACCCTGATCATAAACGCGGGCTTTCCCCAACATTAACTTATCCCGTTCAGTTCTTATTCCAAAAGGCACATCTTTAAATACTTCAGATGATAGTGACCATGATAAAGATCGATTTTTCATGCTTGGCGATGATTCGGGTGATTTAAACGAGTCATCACTGATATTATGTTCATCAGGTGGTGAAACAGTAAGAGTTTGATCAGTTTTGTCATAAAAATCATCAGCTGAGTTTTCTTCTTCACTAAAACTTTCTTGAATGGTATCGTTAGACGAATACGATACTTCAGCATCACTGTACTTTATTTTCTTTTTCATTGGGGTTTGAACTGATTCTTCGTTGTGAAAAATTGTATCACTTTTGTTTGCCAATTGATTTAGAGGATCCACAATGGGTTTAAATATTGTACCCAGAGCCATATTATTCGAATTTTTTAGATCTTTTATCATTTTAACCTTTCTTTTCACAGCTGCTGCAGATTTTACAATTTGTTCTTTTAAATTTCTTTCCATTTTAGTATGTAAGTATTCCGTTCCAAATCAAAAGTGAAAATGATTCAGATATATTAGAACATTCACTTATGTATATTAGTTAATAACTATAAAAGTGTCAAACCTCATTCTATAGCAACCTTTATTTCGCTCACAGTCCTTATTAATTACAACATAACTGAAGGGTTTACTCCAAACTATTGAGCACATTTCGCGGAATTGAGGCCATGTCATATCAGACCCAACATGTTCGTCATAAACATGCTTTAAGTTGATGTCATCTTGCTTAAATAATATAATAAGGTTTGAGTTATCTCTCACGAGCTGTTTTGGGATCTTGGTATATGTTTGATTTATGTAGAAACAGTCTATGTTTTTATGACGCCCCATAGCAAAATAATCACGAATGTTGTTTTGATTTTCACAAGCAACATCATCGAAAACAATGATTGAGTTTGGTAAAGCTTCATGCGGACTTAGAATTTCACTATTATAATTATATTTGTTGTACGACGTACCTGCTACCAAATTCAAAGTTTTTTCTAGGTATATATACTTAGGTTGGTATAATGATTTTGAATAAACGTACAAGTTACGGAAACGTGGACCATCTTTATGAAGCAATAAACTAATCACTAAGTTGGTCTTTCCGCAATTCGACGGTCCGCAAACAATACAGCGAATAGTATTTGGTAATAAGGTACCATGTCGTTTTGGAGCGTTTGATGACGTAGGACAGATGCATTCCAATTTCAATGATTTTTTTTGTTTAACAAATCTCATAATAAAATTGACTGCATTGTTTCAAAGGTTACAACAAAATGACTAAAAAATTATAACGGTTCTATATTTAATACTTTTGTTTGTTATCTACGACAGTAGTAAAAATTGGGCGTTCTGGCGCACAATAGTTGTGTGCGAACGTCGTCGCGGAGCGATGACGAAGCGAGCACGGCGAGCGGTGAGGACACAACTTTGTGAGCCAGAATGCCCAATTTATTTACTACTACAATGCTATATAGAAATAGGATAAAATGTTTACTAGAAAAAAAACAACCAGTCTCAAGAAAGCTCGAACGGGATTCGAACCCGTGACCTTTGGATTGCCGGTCCAATCTAATTTTCCCCAATTTGTTAAAATTGCATTAAACTAATTTACTAATACATAAAAAATAAAGCAAGAACCGCGCTTGTCGGGAAAACCAGATTTTATATTATATTTTTAGATTTTAACCAGATATTAGAAAAAAAAATTATAGCTAAAAATGTACTTGACCCCTAGGACACTTTTGATGTGTGTAGTTGGACCACATTTATTAGTGTCTAGGATGTCTAGACATGGTAGGTACTAAACTGGTTTAACTCCGCCATAGACGGTCCCAAGCCCGGTTGAGAAAGGAGGAGGGTTAGCTGCGAACGGCGTACGCCCAATAACATCTGGGATAAAGGCAGCTGTAAAATAAGCCAACGCCGAGTATTGGGCGGCGGTAAATAACCCATCACAAGGTCAGCAGTGGCCCCGAGGATCTAAATCCCCTCGAAAAGACTGACATGGAAGGACGTGGGAACCCACCATGCTTACTTCCCAAGAAAATCATCGTAATGGACACAAAAGGAAATGCAAGTTGTTTGTTGGACGACCCGGCTAACGCCCGGCGCTGCTCGGTACCCGGGCCGAGTAGTGTGAAATCTGCTACCGAAGCTCCCGATGACGCTAACCACCTAGACTCAGAGGGACGTATGACTACTGGTGGAAATAAGAACTCAATACAAACACAACATCGTATTGGCACCTGGAACACCAGGGGATTACTGAACCCAGGCAAACTAAGCATTGTGGACAAGGAAAGAGAAGACCTAAAAATCTCTATATTGGGCATCAGTGAAACTCATCTTCGCGGACAAGGTCATTTCAGAACTACCTCGGGAAGCACTCTTTACTTCTCAGGAAACGAGAGTTCTAGCAGAAACGGAGTCGGGATCCTGCTTCCAGCTGAGATGAACAAATATGTTCTCGGCTATAATCCGATATCGGATAGAATAATAACAATGAAGCTTAACACAAAGCCATGCTTACTTAATATCGTACAGGTCTACGCTCCTACTTCGGCCGCGTCTGACGAGGACACTGACGAATTCTACGGGATCCTAGAAAAGACGCTTGATGAACTACCTGGCCGCCAAATAACGATCATCCTCGGCGACTGGAACGCCAAGATTGGCAAAGTAGAATCTAGCTCACACACAGCAGGCGTAGTGGGAAGGTATGGCCTGGGCACTAGGAATGAGCGCGGACACAGACTGGTCGAGTTCTGCCTAGGTAGGAAACTCGCTATCATGAACACCCAATACCAGCATCACCCAAGACGCCTCTACACTTGGAGATCCCCTGGGGAACGATACAGAAACCAAATTGATTACATCATGATAAATACTCGCTGGAGATCCTCCGTGAGGAATGTAAAAACGTTCCCCGGTGCCGACTGTGGCTCTGATCGTGTGCTACTGGTAGCCTACTTTTCCTTACGTTTGAAGGCAAACCCTAGGACGCCACGTCCTGTTACCAGATCCCTCAAACCCGCAGAACAACGTCGATTCCAAGACCTTACCGAAAAGAGACTGTCCGAGACCCCACTAAATGCCATCGTAGACATCAATTCGCAATGGACACAGCTCAAAGCAATCATGAACGATTCCCTGCAGCAAACTATCCCGAAAATGGATATGAACAACACCAAGAAAGCGACATGGATCTCAGAGCACACGTGGAGTCTGATCCAAAATAGAAAGGAGGTAAAAACCAAAGGCCTACAGAACAGCGCTGTATTGAAGGAATACTCAAATCTCTCCAGAGTTATAAAGAAATGCTGCCGCAGCGACAAAAACCAATTCCTCAATAATATATGTAGTGAAGTGGAATGTCATGCAAACAAACTACAGACAGCAGACCTATTCAAAAAAGTCCGCCTGTTAAGTCGCCAGTTCAGACCAAAATCGTGGGTCATTGAAGACATCGACGGCAAACCGCTGCTCGAACTCGACAAGATAGTAGATAGATGGCGATCATACTGCGAACAGCTCTACAAAAAATCGGTTTCGGCAGTCGGCACACATGTAGTCTGGGAGACCCTGGAACTGGAGCCCGACATCTTGCGGTCCGAAATAACAGCTGCATTGCACAAACTCAAAACCAAAAAAGCGCCGGGCCCCGACCAAATAACAGCCGAGGTGCTCCAAGCCCTGGGCGAATCGGGTATTGACACACTGCACAACATCTGCAACAAAACCTGGAAAAGCGGTCTATGGCCCGAAGAGTGGACACAGTCAACAATACTACCACTACACAAGAAAGGGTCCACCAAGAGATGTGAGAACTACCGCACCTTAGCCTTAATATCGCACGCCAGCAAGGTATTATTACACGTGATCAACAATCGGATTCGGTACCATCTCGACTGGCAAATCGCACAGGAGCAGGCTGGGTTTGTGAAGGGAAAGGGCACCAGAGAGCAAATCTTAAACGTCCGACAACTGGTGGAAAAGTGCTATGAGTTTGACACCCCAATGGTAATGTGTTTCGTGGACTACACCAAGGCTTTCGACTGTGTGGAATGGAGCTGCTTGTGGAGGGTGTTAGGCGAACTTGGTGTACCTGATCACCTCACAGCACTAATTCAAACACTGTACCATAACAGTCAGGGCATCGTAAAGATTGACCAAGCAACATCTGGTTCTTTCGGATTTGAAAAAGGGGTTCGACAAGGCTGTATTCTCTCGCCAATACTGTTCAACATATATGGCGAGTACATCGTAAGGAAGACTTGCGAGGACTGGAACGGTGGGGTTAATGTTGGCGGATGTAGACTCACTAACTTGCGCTATGCTGACGATACAACTCTGTTGGCAGCCAACGAGGCAGAAATGCACGAATTACTACGCAGAATGGAATGCGTCAGTGCCGAGTTGGGTCTCGCTATTAACAGGTCTAAAACCAAGGTCATGGTTGTGGATCGCACTGGCAGGTTAGAGCTCAACGGGACACTAAAACTAGAAGTAGTAGATAAATTCATATACCTGGGCTCTGAAATCTGCAACAGTGGTTCCTGCGAAGGAGAAATTCGTCGGAGGATTGGTATGGCAAAAGGCGCCATGTCTCAATTAGAGAAGATATGGATGAACAGATCCATCAGCATGAAGACAAAGACCAACCTCGTGCGTACCCTAGTGTTCTCCATTTTCATGTATGGCTCAGAGACATGGACATTAAAGAAAGCCGACCGAAATCGTATTGACGCTTTCGAAATGTGGTGCTGGAGGAAAATGCTGGGCATTCCTTGGACAGCACGCCGTACCAATGTGTCGATCCTACTACAATTGAATATAAAAACAAGGCTCTCCACCACCTGCCTACGTAGAATCTTGAAGTACTTCGGCCATATTGCAAGAAAAGATGCCAACAACCTGGAAAGACTCGTGATCACTGGCAAAATCGAGGGAAAAAGACCAAGAGGAAGGAGCCCTATGCGATGGTGTGACCAGATTCGCACCACCCTTGAAACCACCTTGCACGAGGCCCTTCACTCTGCTTCGGACAGAGGCAGATGGCGACAAATAATACGCGATAAGATACTCCATAAGGATGATCACGACCCTCAGCATTGAGGAGACCGACGCGAGGAGGAGGAAACTGGTGTTATCTGTATTGAAATTGCTAATCCAAAATATGCATTATCTGTTCCGTGCATTTAACATACACGTGGGTTTTTGTTATATGACTCTTTGTGTTTAGTGTTTAAGATAAGGCAAAATATAAATACTTAAAGCTGATTAAGGTCAGTAACTGTAGTGTAGTACGACCAACCCACATTGGACCATACTGGTGGGTTGCGGGCCGATCTTCCCATGTGCTAAGGCTCAGGCCTCAGGGCTCAGGCTCTGCAGCTGTGGGACGTTCATGGGTCGCAGATGAGTTTACTATCACATTGATACATAAAAAATATATAAGTACTTTCTAAAAAGATACAAATACCTACTAAAATCTAGTGCTCCGACTTAGGAAGTATCTAATCAACAAAGTTCTAAAAGTGAAACGACCTACTACAATAAATAGGTTTCACCCCCTTAAAATACAGTCCCAAAGTCAAATATTGGGATAATTTGTGGAATTGCTGTACTGCAGTACATGGGATTAACTCTAAAAACTGGCACAAAGATACTGTCTACATATTCATCTGTTAAAACTCTGTAAAAAAGATCTGTCAATGTCTAATCCTCGGACCAAATATTCCGAGGTCTAATCTCAACAAGGATTAGAGTAGAGTATAGATATCTAATTGATACTCTAAGCAACAAGGAATGTAAAATGATATCACTTGTTAGGTAATTAATCTACGCAAAAGCAATTTAGTGTCAGGTATTTGTCCGTATAGAATGATCCTTGCAACAATACACGACTAACAATCAGTGTATCAGTACAGCTATAGCCAGACTAAATTAGGTCTTATCAGTCAGACAACAAGAAAGTAGGTTCCATAAGACTTAAAATCGTTTGCACATAATAAAGCTATTAGTTCGATTTTGGCTTGTGACAATACAGTAACAAACTTAAGTTCAACCTAATTGATCAATTTTATTCACAGGAACCTAATAAACCAATAGACAAGTCAGTTTATTGACCGAATGTATAAGCTGTTTGATATGTATTTACTTTCATGCAATCATTCGGAAAGGCCGTATCTTTTGTTTACAAGTTTGGTAAGTCATTTCTTTATTTTTTGTCTTTATTTTTAATTGCATATTTTTTATTACTGATACCTACTTTAAGTAGTGTGTTTACCCTTTAAAATTAACCTTATTTTCAATCAATGTGGTTAAAAACTCAGTGGAGCAACAATTACTTAATGCGCATAAATCGAGATTTTAAATAATGTGATAACATCGTCCAAGTCAGTCCTAGTTTTTATTCATGAATACCTATAAACCGCTTTCACAAACTCGAAAACGATGTTTTTGAATAGGTATACCTACCTAAGTCATGATTTCACTACACCATGCAACCTTCTAAAGATTCCTTTCTAAGCAAATAATAGATACCTAGATACTCGTACAAACAATGAGTTTCCATCTTTATTAAGAAAATGTTTGACGCGCATCACTTCAGACGGCTGCACCTATTTGGCTAATTATTTTTTTATTGTGTTCGTAATTGTTGGGACGAGGTTTGTGTTCTGAACGAAAATGTAAAAAAAAAGTACCTACAGAAAGTGTAAAATTTTGATTGAAACATCTCCTTAAAGTAATGGAGCGAGTGACATAGAAGATCGCAAAGATGATGGAAGTAATGAAAACCGTCATATTTGGTCCGAGGTCGGATATTTAAAAAAATTTTGATAGAATTATTGTCTTTAGAATTTGACAGCTTGACGTTATTGTTCAGTTTCTTGAATTTTTTGTAACTTAGATTTTTAGATTGTCTGGCAGCGGTACCTACGAAGTTCGCCGGGACAGCTGGTAGTTAATAAAAATAACAACCATAAGTTTCAATGCTGTGTGTGATTTTTATTTACTACTTACGGCTCGCCCGCGACTTTGTTCGCGTGAACACCATCCGCTCCGAAACTAAATTTCGGCCGATTTTCGTTATTTACAGCGGTTTCCATTCCTTCCGAAATTTCGTTCATACAAAATAGGTTTGGCCTTTGACTACATACATATAATCAAAGAGGTTTGGCATAGTTAGATTATCATATTTAGAAAATTGTATTTTGGACATTTGGATATCATTTTTAGGACCTTTTCTGAAAGTGCCGGCCAGCAAAAAAAATGGTACGTATTGTTAGAACTAGCCATTTGGAGAAAAAGTTAATATGGCACAAAAGTTTTAGGATTGCTCCGACCCAAGTTAAACAAGTTCGAAGATTCATCATTTTCATACATTTATTGATTCGTAAATTTTTTTTTGTATAAACAGAACAGATGATGACTCCACAGCACAGAAAATTGCTGCAGATCATTACTTCTAGCAATATATATCATTATTTTATGTTTACCTGTCCCAGCACTTTCAGAAATCAATAAATGTATGAAAATAATGAATCGTCGAACTTGTATAACTTGGCGCAGAGCAATCCTACAACTTTTGTGCCATATTAACTAATACTTCAAGTGGCTAGTTCTAACAATTCGTACTATTTTTTTTGTTGGCCATCATTTTCAGAAAATGCCCAAAAATGTATGGAACCCGAATGATCTCCTTTATTATTATTTTCTTATTTGACTTAGTGCTATAAATAGCAAACAAAAATCGGCCGAAATTTCGTTTCAGAGAATGAGAGTAGGCCCTCTGTACCCCGCGAGTATTTTTCCAAAATAGTAGATTGTTATACAAGGGGCTAAAATGACCCATTATATACGAGGTAGTTTTACTCCCGAGCTTTAGCGAGGGAGTAAATAGAAACCGAGTTTTAAATGGGTTTTTAGCGCCGAGTGTTACACTCTGCTTCAAATAAAACAATGCAATACAATATGAATTGGTTTATTTTATTTAAAATTAACCCGTTAGTTGCTTTAAGGACACCTAAGGGAAGAGAATGGTTGGTAGTATTATTTTGATGAGCCCATTGCCGCTCTATGCTGTTGGATAGTAGATTATGTGCAGTCTTTCCATCTCTTCCCTTGGGTGTCGTCAAAGGCGACTAACGGACTAATGACTGCACGTACATCCTACAGCATAGAGCGGCGATGGGCTCATTAGAATAATACTACCAACCCGTCTCTTCCCTTCGGTGTCGAAAAAGGCGACTAACGGACTAAAGACTGCGCATACATCCAACAGCATAGAGCGGCGATGGGCTCATCAAAATAATATTACCAACCCTTCACTTTTCTTCGATTTGGTAAAAGTTGACTAACGGACTAAAGACTGCACATACATCCAATAGCATAGAGCGACGATGGGATCATCAAATTAATACTACCAACCTCTCTCTTCTCTTCGGTGTCGTAAAAGGCGACTAATGGACTAAAGACTGCTCATACATCCAACAGCATAGAGCGGCGATGGGCTCATCAAAATAATATTACCAACCCTTCACTTTTCTTCGATTTCGTAAAAGGGGACTAACGGACTAAATACTGCACATACATCTAACAGCATAAAGCGGCGATGGGCTCATCAAAATAATATTACCAACCCTTCACTTTTCTTCGATTTGGTAAAAGGGGACTAACAGACTAAAGACTGCACATACATCCAACAGCATAGAGCGACGATGGGCTCATCAAATTAATACTACCAACCTCTCTCTTCTCTTCGGTGTCGTAAAAGGCGACTAATGGACTAAAGACTGCTCATACATCCAACAGCATAGAGCGGGGATGGGCTCATCAAAATAATACTACCAACGCCTCCCTTCCCTTGGGTCTCGTAAAAGGCGACTAATGGACTAAAGACTGCACATACATACAACAGCATAGAGCGGCGATGGGCTCATCAAAATAATACTACCAACCCCTCTCTTCCCTTGGGTGTCGTAAAAGCGACTAACGGGCTAAAGGCTCACCACCTAAGCACATGTGCAGACTGTGCAGTTTTTTCTTGCTGAAGCGTGTGTGTGTTGTTGTGTTGTCCATAGATTCAAATGATTACTAATTTTACCATAAACTTTAATAATAACTATCTCAAAAAAGTTGTTGATCTAAGTAAACAGTAATAAGTCGAGTCTTTATTCATGATTATTCTACATAAGACTAAATACTCTTTCGTTTTTATAGGCTCATTGTCATGTGACAGACAAAAATTAAAAAAAAAATTACTTTTTCCCCTAGGGCGAGAAAAGCTATTTTAGCCCCGCTCTAGAACGCTACAATGACGGTCTTTTTGAGCAAGAGGAGTGAAAAAAATCTTTCACTTTGTGTGATTGAATTTTTGCCTTGCCCCGACAATAAAAATCATAACAAAAAAAGAAGTAGTCAAATTGGTGCAGCCGTTACGTAGTGATGCGCGTCCAAACATTTCGGCAGTTGATTTTTATTTAAATAGATTCCTATTTAGTTAACTACGAGGCAGTGACATCTAGCGATAAACTTGTTGTTATACGAGGCAGTGACATCTAGCGATGAACTTGTTGTTATATAGAGCGCTGCGTCGATCCCATACAAATTAATGGTTGTTAATTGTATCTCGATCGAAGAATGCTAAAATAAGAGTGTCTTGTGAAGGGATTTATTTAGCATTCATTAGTTGTTTTTAACAAACACGCGAATTAGTGTGGCATTAAAACAGCGCCTCTTCGTGGCATACGAGGCAAGTTACAAAGTGGCCTTAGAATAATAGTCTAGTGAATAAAACTCGCAATAGCCCTCAAACTTCTGAGGTAAACCTTTCTTTCTTTTCTTACATTTTGCAGGTAATGAGATAAGAAAAAGATGTCTAAAGTAACCGATCTATTAAAGAATGGTGCCCAATGCACATTCTCCTTCGAAGTGACGCCAGACTTGCCTGTAGCTGAGCTGGACAATCTGACGGTGGATCCTATATTTTTCTCTGTGACCTGGCATGCCAAATCGCATCAGAACCTAGACCTGGATATACCTCCACTGAAATTAGCTAAGCTGTTAAGAAGTCGAAATAAGAACGTATTGCTACACTTATCCTGCGATCTGCTTAGGACAGATTATCTTACCGAATTATTGAAGATGCTTCAAGAACACAATATATGCAATTTGTTCGTAATTCTTGGAGGTAAGTAATACATAGGTCTTGCTGTTACGTCAGCGGTGAAAACCGTCATCTCACTTTACTTTGTATAATGTAAAGGTTAATTAAGGTAAACAGACGAGAGCGAAAAGAATTTTTCAACATTGTTAATTATAATGAAAGTAGGTAACTGTACAGCGTGCAATAAAAAGTACTTTTTAAAGCAACCTATGACGTTATCAAGCGTTTATCACCACTTTGGTTACAGAAATTCGTATTTGAGTCATCGATCACGTGATCGACGATTCGGGCTGAATCATTGGTGTGGTTAACATTATCCGTTTTACGTTACAGAAAGCTACAACCCTGAAACGACGGACTTTAAGTCTAGCGAACAACTAATACGAGCTATCAGAGAAGAGACCGGAGATTACTTTTGCATAGGGGTCGCAGGGTTACCCGATAGCAATGACGAAAAACTGTTGCAACTGAAAAGTAAAATAAAAGCGGGCGCAGATTTTGTCCTAACACAAGCATTCTTCGAGAGTCATATTTATTCTACTTTTCTGGAAAAATGTAAAAATATAGAAATCGATGTGCCAATCATACCTGGCGTGTTCTATTTTGAAGCATACAAACAGTTGAATGGATTTATTAACATGTGTAAAATTAAAGTATCGCAGAATATATTAGATCATGTAAAGGCTAAAGAATCATTTGAAGAAAATACAGGCAAAGAAGTGATTCAAAAGCTGTTACGATCTCTAGTGACAGAGCATGAGGTTCGTCATTTACATTTCTTTACATTGAACAAATTTAACAATGTTTCCTCTATCGTGAATGAATTAGAATGGTATGTTTAAAATATAACATCCGTAAAAATAAAGTGTATAATTAAAATCCTTAGCAACATAATTTGTCCGCTCTTTAATTTACAAACCATTGTAAAGATAAAAATTGAAACTGCTTGCCGTACTTAGAGACGTCAATTAAGTTTTACGAGGGCGGTTTGATTAAGTCCATGACTTTGAAAAGAAGAAACACTCTTTTTACATATATATTTTTTTATTTTTCTACATAATCTCCTTTCAACTCTACGCACTTAGTCCAGCGATGTTCCAACCTCTTCAACCCATCAAAAATTATTTTTTTGTCATACCCTGAAAAATAGGCTTCAGTTTCGGCTACCACCTCTTCGTTTGACGAAAATCTTTGCCCGCCAAGCCATTTCTTTATGTTTGGGAAGAGAAAAAAGTCACAGGAGGCTAAATCTGGTGAATACGGAGGGTGTGGCAATAATTCGTATCTTAATTCGAAAATTTTTGATGTCGCGATTGCAGACGAGTGGGCCGGTGCATTATCCTGATGAAATATATTTTTTTTCTTTGCTAGATGCGGTCGTTTCTTGATCAACTTTTTATTGAATCTACACACATCAAAAGTGTCTAGGGATCAACATATATTTTTGCAATAACTTTTCTCCTGATTGATATTAATTAAAATTTTCTTTAAGGATTCATCAAATAAAGTGTTTTCGTTTGTCTACAGTAACGATAAACCAAGTCACCTTTGCATTAATAAAGAAATTTGCCATTTTCCTAATAAAGGGATTTTTGACATTTGAACCACTAACATTAAAGTTCGAAAAAAAGACTGAAATAACAGTTTTCTTTAAAATTTTATTGGGTAACTTAAACAATTAATAACCCTTCCCACCTCCCCTCCTCCCAATTCCTATTCCCTCCTTAAACCTATTCCTCCCTTAAAGGCCGGCAACGCGTCTGCGATTCCTCTGGTTTTGCGGGTGTCCATGGGCGGCGGTGATTACTCTCCATCAGGTGACCCGCCTGCTCGTATGCCTCCCTCTTTTATAAAAAAAAAAAAAAATCCGTGTTTCTACCGCGAACACTAACAACACAAGAACATCGGTTTGGCATACTCAAAATGAGTTCATCCAAATCACGCTGTGGAATGGCCGCCCATGTTCGTTGCAACAACAAAAAAAGGTCTTCTTGCGACTGGATACCCTCCATATTCGGCAGAGCTCTTCTCTGTAGCATATCCCATGCATGCTCAATCGGGTTCAAGTCTGGCGACTGAGCAGGCCAGGGCATGACATTGATGTTAGCTGCGGCGAGAGTCTGTCTTACAACTCTTGCGGTGTGCGGTCGTGCATTATCATGCATTAACTGAAATAAGGGACCGATTTGCACTTGTAGAGGAACGATGACGTCTGATACAATCGTCTCAGCATAAATTTGAGCGTTGAGGTTGCCTCTGATCCAAATCAACTCAGTTCTTCCGCCGATCCAAATACCCGCCCATACCATGATGGTTCCACCACTATAAGGATGGACTTCCTGGCAGGATTTTAATCGCTGATGGCATCCAGGGGTTCTCCAGTGTCGTATACGTCTTGTATCCGGTCTCATACCAAAACGAGACTCATCAGAAAAGCACACGAAACGCCATTGTTCTTCTGCCCAATTTCTGTGTTCAAGAGCCCATTGATATCGAATCCTACGATTGTGCATTGCTATAGGTGGTACCCTTAGCGGTCTTCGGGAATGAAGGTTCACTTCATGCAAGCGGTTTCTGACTGTTTGGTCGCTAATTAAGTTCCCTGAAGAGTGATGAAGCCTCACGGCTAACATCATGACGGTCATTGTTGGAGCTCTTCGAGTTGTGATTTGAATGTATCGGTCTTGCTCCGTGTGGTGCAGCGATACCGTCCTCCATGGCGCTCAGCCACGGTACCAGTGCTTCGGTAACGTGTCCAAAGTCGACTGATAACACTCTGACTTGTATTCAGAGCTAAAGCCACAGTACGTTGCCGGGAACCAGCTTCTATCATTCCCACGGCTCTGAGCATTTCTTCCCTGCTTAAATGACGTCGCCGCTCCATAATAACGTTGGTTTTAATCAGTAGTAGGGAAACAGTAGCACTAATAATGTCTTCAATGCGTTGTATGTTTTTATAGGGAAAATATTGACAGCTGATTTTCATCTTTTACTAGAAATTGATTGAAAGTTCCTGTTTCAAATTTTGAAATGCACCAAAAAGGATCCATATAAATTTATAAAATCATAAATTTATTACAAAGCCACATCTCAATCTCAAGAAATCCGCATAAAAATGCTTGATCCCTAGACACTTTTGATGTGTGTATCTAACAATGCAGCATAGTAAACTCCGGTTATTGTCTTGCCTTTATCCAAAAAATCGATGTAAATAACCCCTTGGCTGTCTCAAAAGACTGTGGCCATCACTTTACCAGCCAAGCAAACAGTTTTTGCCTTCTTTGGGGGCACGTTCCCCGGTAGAAGTCCATTGCTTCGACTGTTACTTAGTCTCTGGTGTATAATGATGGACCCACGTTTCGTCAACTGATAAGTACCGACGCATAAACTCACTCGGATTGCGATTATACATGGCTATGCATTCCTCAGAAGCTGTTACACGATTTCGTTTCTGGTCGACTGTTAGTAAACGCGGCACTCATCTTGCAGAAAGCTTTTTCATGCCCAGAATATCATGCAAAATATAAAAAAAACTTATTCAGTCGAGATGTGCACAGCATCACTTATTTCGCGTATCTTCACTCGACGGTCTTCCAAAACAATGTCATGTATTTTATTAACCATGCCCTCCGTAGTGACCTCAATCGGCCCACCTAGGCGCTCCGCGTCATTAGTGGTAGTACGTCCACAACGAAATTCAGTGAACCACTTAATACCATCCCATGAGAAGGCGCAGAATCACCATAATAGGTACTTTTTCAATTTGTCTTCGGTCTGCTTAATAGTTTTACCACGTAAAACATAGTGTTTAATTAGCACTCGAAACTCGCTTTTCTCCATTTTCAAACAATACTTAGAAGTCGCCTAACTTTTTTGTTTCTAAAAAGCTTGTTTTCGCGCCAAATTTGAAAAAAGAACAGCATGCGCTTCGTAGTGAGTTTCCAAATATGAGACAAAAAAAAATATTAAAAAAGTTTTTATTCAACCTTAAAGTCATTGAGTTGCCAAGCTACCCTCGTATACTAGGTAGGTAATGACAATTTAAGTCACTTGCTGTCACTTTCTTAAATATAGTGCTAATTAGAGGAGGAAAGACATTTATTTGCTTCGATCAACATATTGATCTCAGTAAGTATTTAGACATAAAAAAACAGTAGCTCATGTGCCCCGTGCACGCACCGTTTTTGCCCAGAGGCAATACACTTCCCAAGCTCCGTTTTTATTTAAATTAAACCGGATATTGAAATTGTACCATCTGAAAACCCTCTACTGCAAGCAGACCTTGACCAAATGGATGATGACACAAACATATGACGAGACTGAAGACCTACTGCTGCGAAATGTATAGATTAACAATTCACCCGGTTATTTGTAGTGTCCTGAGTTAGTAACTAACACACACACACACACACACAAACACACACACACACACACACACACACACACTCGAATTTAATATTTTGATTGTTTGAGTTATGCTACTTAAAAGGCTTTACACTAAAATCCTAGACATAAACCAATAGATGAAGAGCGAGACATTCCCTGCACCAGTGTCTCTGACTACTAACCGGGAAGCCCCGTCAACAAATTGTAAGAATTTTTCTGAATAAAAACATTTTTTTATATATTTTTTTTAAGTACCTACCTATCAACATGTTGATCGAAGGAACCCCGTTAACCACTTAAGCGTCCGAGCCCGTATATACAACATGGCGCCCAGCTGTTTCCAGAGCTGCTAGAAGAGTGTACAGAAGAATACGAACCCTGACTGAGCTGACAAAAAAGCTTAGAACTAAACAACTACTCAGGCTATATCAAAACTTAATATACGTACTGAATGCTTAGAAAACGCAGTATTTTAATAAATTAACAGTTAATTACGAAAAATTATAACAAAAATTACAAAAATAAACATTCCAAGACAAAAAAAAATACGTAAAAATATATCGACATGGGTATCCCAAATGGGTCACAGACCTAATAGGTAGGTCTACGTAGGTACTTAATCCTTAAATGCATAATTTTTTGTTTATCATAAATAGCTTTTTAATGGATACCATGTGATACCAAAAAATCTGGAAAAAAAAAAAAATCCGCTCCGCACTTTTTTTAATAAAAAAAATACGAAAATTTTTGAAAAAATGCTTTGCTTAATAATTTAATTTATTTTGGTTATTTTATATAATTTTTTCACTTTATAATTGTTTTAGTAAGTAATTACGAATCTATTTCAATTAACATAATTAAAATAGAACATAATTATAGAAGTATTTTTATTTATTTTTTCAAAAAAGGTTGCATTCTTATATCCAAAGAGGTTTCCTTCAAAACTTCCTTGTATATGATTTTAAATTTAAAAAAAATGTATATTATAATATTTAAAAAAAAACATTTTTTAATTACAGAGTCTATTCTAAATATTTATGTAAATATAAAAATAATAGTATAAAAAATATAATTAATATTTTAAAAAGGCTTAAAATTACGATGTAGATCTACCTACATCATTATCGTTACCTATTTTGTTTTAAAAAAAAACAAAATAGGTAACGAAAAAGAACACAATAAAAGTGTTGTATTGAATACCTAATTTTTAATCCCTTGTAGTGTACTCACATTAATTTATTTAGTATTAATAGATATTTATACAATTAGTTAAATAATAAATTAACGTGAGTTTAATTAATTATTAAAATAAATTAATTTTAGTATTCATTAAAAACAACATAGACTTGTTTAACTGTAAATCTCTCCGTAACCAACGTCTTAAGTATACATATAATTTAAATTTACCAATTGTCAATAATAATGTTTATGATAAGAGTACTTTCATATATGGTAATAAGTGTATAATAATTTACCTACTAATTTAAAGGTATTGAATGGTCATATATTTAAATTTAAGTTAAAAACTTGGTTATTTAATAAGGTTTTCTATACACTAAATGAATACTTTAGTTTCAAGACTAATTAATTGTTAAATTCACGATGAATTTTGTTAATATTAATGCTAATAATATTTATTTGTGTACATTGCATGCCTGATCATGGGCAAACTTTCTACTATATATTTTTTAAGAACTTGTTACGCAGTATAAGTAATAAAGGAGTTCTATTCTATTCTATTCTACACCACAAGGGATTAAATTTAGTTCCTATTCAAGACAACACTTTTATTTTTTTATCACCACACCCTACATATAGGTAATGCTTTTGAAGTCAGTGCCAAGCCTCGAAATATACCCTGCCTCTGTCAATACTTATGTATACAATTTGATTAGGTGGTATGCTTAGCATTACGGAAAACACGTAGACTTGTTAGAAATCCAACGTACACTCGGCGTCACGTTAACCTACCCCTACTAAATCACCCATAATGGACTTTGAACTGAACCGTTTGAAGACGTACGCGGAGAATAGTGCTAGAGGGTCCAGTATATTTTTGTTACTTCGTCTCGCCCGCGCCCTCACGTCACTACGACCGCACCCCGCGCGCACCGCAACCGCACCCTGCCTGTGCCTGCGCGCCCAGGCACTTACCCTACCTACCCCTTTGCAGTTTTTAGAATGCAGCTTTTATGAACTCGTCGCACGTAAAAATATTGTTTCAAGAATTTCTGTTTTGCAGTGGACGCTGCTTATGGAAATCTTTTCCTAAGGATTTAATTTGGCTTGGCACAGTTTTCAAAAGTAGGTAGGTACCTACCTATGTACAATGATATTTTATCCCATGTAAGTATAATTATAACTGTAGGCATAAAATTTTTTTTGAGGTCGTTTTTTTTGAAAATCATTTTTTATTTTATTTTTTAGAGTTAAGTAGTAATTTTTTAGACATAAACGTACGTAGGTGTACGTAGTGAATAGGTAATGAAATGAGCGAGCAATAATAGATATGCAAAGATTAAGATATCTCATTTCTTGATAAGTTATACCGCTACCTACCTTTAACTCCTCACAGTAAAATTTGATATAGCTAGGTAAGTATGTATATAAAATTTTACTGTTTTCTCTCTGAATTTTATTAGCTCGGTAAGTATTTTTTTCAATTAACAATAGCTTAAATGTCAACTGCTTCTCTTGGTGGTTTACCATTAACTCCACAACTCCACAAATAATTAAAGTTTGTAATCATTTAAGTAGTATGTTCTAAAAAGTATTAAGTAGTTCCGGTGGCCGTCTGTGGTCTTTCTATCTTTCCTCTTTCCATTCCGTCTTTCTGATCATTTCCACTTCACTAAATGGTGCTTTCCGAGGATAAATGCCCAGGGGGGCTATCACGCTAAATAATCTCAACCAAACCACAACTGAAACGCAGTCGTTAGACGTACTTTTATAGTGCTATCGCGTTTGACACACGCGATAGTGCTATACCAAGTCGGCTGAACGGTGAGGGTTTAGTTATGGTAATATCGTTGGTGCTTAGTGTGATTGAGGCCCAGCCAGTGGCCTAGCTTATTGCAAATAATACCTAAATCACCACAGGTGTGCCTATAAAATTTGAAGATTGCCCTCGATTATCCTGAGATTCCGTCAACAGATCCTAACTTGATGAAAATGGGACCACCTCAGGAGGATACCTACTAGGGGATGCAGTACAGGTTCCCTCTTAAGAACCGGGACTGGGGATTTTCGGTACTGAACTTGGAACCGGGATTTACCGGGAAATTCGGCACTTTCGGTACCTACTTGTTTAATTGTTGCTTGCTATTAATTTATTGGGTGTAACGGGGCTCTATCTTAGACCAAACGGAGCCCAAGTCAACCTCTCCTGATCGTGGCGTGCATTCTGCCGAACAACGAACGAGGCTCTGGCGACCGATCGATGGCGGGATAACCATCACAGCCCATGCGTAGCTTAATAAGTGCACAGACAGGTGTCGGGCAGCAGCGACAAGATGCGATAAGCTACGCACTGCGATTGCCAACCCGCATGCAATTGCAATGGCAATTACGGGCAAACCCTCCAAAATGGCGACACAAAAAAGACCACGGGCCCCAGTTCCCGGCCGGCCTGCTATTTCTGATCACGGCGGCGGTCACGGTAACGGCAGGATAGGGGGTGCGAAGAATCCCCTGGTTACAGAAGGCCGCCATAAACAATTGACCCTGGCAACGTATACGGACGCACGTTACGGCTCGACGAGCACCTGCCGCAACTCGAAGAGGAACTCGGGAGGATTAGGTGGCATATCCTTGGGATTATGTGAAGTCCGAAGAGAGGGGGGAGGACACTGTAACCATTGGACCCTTGGACCTATCATGGTGGTGTAGGGTTCCTGGTAAATAAAGCCTTCTGTGACAACGTTGTGGAAGTGTGGAGTGTGTCAAGCAGGGTTGAAACGCTGGACTGGAAAGGTCGTGGCATCAACATCAACGGCCAATACATCTCACACTTGCGATTTGCAAATGACATCGTCATCATGGCCGAAACATTGCAGGAGTTACAACACATGCTGAACGGCCTAGCTGATTCTTCTCGACGCATCGGTCTCCGGATGAACTTGGACCAAACCAAGGATAATGTTCAACGAACATGTCATCCCGGAACCGATTGCAATACAAGGCGGTGCTCTTGAAGTTGATAAGGAATATGTCTACCTCGGGCCAATTTTACAGATGGATAGAAACAACTTCGAGAAAGATGGCAACTGAAGGATACAGCTGGGCTGTAGGCTTACTCTTGAAACAGAATTGCATAAGTCAATTTCCAATCACAAATCTAAAAAATGTCTAATGGCACTTTTGTAAGCGACAATAGCACCACATTGGAATTAAATTGCGTGGAAATTTATTGAACAAATTATTATCGAGATAGCGTTCCGGAATTATCTTTACTTATCCCAATATCGCCACATATTAATCGCATTGGAATTGTATTATGATTAAGTTTGCGTTCGAGAGTAACCCCCCTGGGCTGCGTATGGAAATTTACGTCGAGTCTTTACGTCGCCAATTCCACAATGTCTAAATACAAATAAACAAATTGAGCAAAACAAAACTGAAAGGCTTCTTCCAGATCAAAATAACTGAAAATATTATAAATCAACAAAATTAGAGTTACATTCTTAGAGTCAAATAACTATAATATATGTATATGATAATATTTTATTTATTTGATTTTATCGTATATTGAAAGACATAGTGACTATAGTGAGAACATAATATGCACTTATGAAGTACCGAAAGTATCGAAAGAACCGGGATTCGTTCGCTCCCGGACCCGGTACCGGGTTGTTTAAAAAATCCCGGGATTTCTCGGGAGCATGCCTTAAATACCTACCATTTCGATTAAAAAAATAAATTTAAAAAGCGGTTTACAATAATTAACAGAGGAATCGATGTACAGTGGCGGACTTCGTCGCTTTATCCCTTGCACACCGCGACGTCTATTTGGTACGGGCACGTACCCGGGCGGTCGGTGCGCTTCATACGAAAATCGCTGAAAAGTGGTAAAGCGAGACGGTGACCCCGACCCTTAGAGCATGTTGAATGCTCTAAGCTTAGAGCATGCTCTAAGCCCCGACCGTACATATATAAAAAATACATACAGTATAACATAGAACCTCCTCCTTTTTTGAAGACGGTTAAAAATAAAAGTGTATGTGGGAACCTTAGAGCATGGTTTAATTCTCTCGATTTGCGCCTACCTACTTACTATTATGTAATGTAAACCATAATGAACCAACCATACCATAGAATACATAATGATGAAACTAAGAAACTTGGAAAGGTGATCTTTGAAAGCTCAAGCACATCAATGAAGGCAAACGGCACGGGACACCTCTTGCATGGTGGTAGGATTCTGTCTAGAATCCAACTGGATGGCGACCACCCAAGGACCACTCTGCTGATACAAATAGGTACAGCTATTTTAGTCGCCAAGCAGCCTTGCTTTACATTGCTGCTTCGATAAACTCTTGCTGTGTTCCAGTTTGAAGGGTTCTAGATCCAATGAAAATACAGGGTACAACGGTTTTAATGGTTCTTTTTAATTAAGAGTCCAATTATTATTCAGTAGGCAATAAATAGAACTACTACTCATAATTACCTACCGAAAAAGAATACCATAGTGAGTCACTCTAAAGTTAAAATATCAAGTGACTGTAATAAGTCTGACATGATGACAATCACTTCATTAAAAACATTTTTTATCTATGGTCGGCCATTTTAGATTTTGCCTTTGGATTTTGCTCTATGAATGAATAGAAATCAAAAGAAATGTTTTTTGTCTACCTGTAATTTTCCTAGTAAAATTAACTGTTTGAACAGCAACCGCGGTTCGTTTACCTTGTCCGGTTGCTGTGTGGAGTGCTAATGTGTGCCCGTTCCAGCTGAACTGTGCCTCGTCGATCAGCTGTCACAGACCTTTGACGTGTAGAACACAAACAAATCTGATAAAATTGGTTTGCTATGCTGTTGTCGAGATGAACGGAACCTTTTACGAGCAACTGGGTGGCGTTGCCGGGATGTTCGAACAGTGGGGTGCATGCGAAAAGACAGTGTTGGCGTGTGCCCTGGCCAGGCGAGTGCCGTGGCCGGGGTTAAAGCTGGTGCAACGGGCGGTGGAAGCGGCACTGCAGAATCATGTCGAAGACGAGAGGCTTGAGCGGGACGCGAACGATGAGACGTTGCTCGCGAACCTGCTAACGCCTAGAACAGATGACAATGACGACGAAGGTAGGAATAGTTTACATAAAGTCTGTTTTACCACACTTCTTTCATTGGACTTCTTTCACTTACCAAATCTTGTTAGATGGATTAAAAGTGTAAAGAATAGTGTATATTTAAGTATCTATGTTTTCATTTGGGTACCCACATTCACAAATACTTGAATTTTATTTAAATTTACCAATATGGTGTTATAATATTTTGTATATTTTAAAATTGTTATTTTATTATTTGATTATTTCTTTGTTTATAAAAGTACCTAGTTCTTTAGATACATATCTAAATTCTGTTTAAAAACGTGCCCACTGACCAAAGTTAAAAATCTACCTCAGAATTTTGTTTTTAATTACAAAGATCCACCAAAGATAATGAATTTGAGATATTAATTTTATAACAGAATTAAAAGCTATGTAAATATTAAGAATTCTAAATTCTTATGAACAGTTACTAATAATCATGTCTGTTGCATCCATCTGCTATTGCAATAGCCCGTAGGGCCCGTAGCCGTATCTATGGGCATGTAAATGTATATCTATATTTCACATGTAAACTTATTAGTTACATTGTCAATAAACTTTTCTTTGCAAGTATTAAGCTGGCCTCATACATCTGGAATGGCTTTCTGGGTGCATAATCTAAATTCCGGCACTTTGCCTCACACATTTCTTAAAAATTTAGATTGATCTGTAGTCTCGTGATTCTCGGCACATGCAAACATCTTTAATGGAAGAGGAGTTAATACTAATAGCATTGCTTTAGGCTCTACATAATTTAAAAAATTAAATGCAAATGCTCACACTGCCGCTCTATTATAATGTATGGGAATACGTGTGCTATAAAATATTCCGATCCGGAATTCTGGACGCTCGTCTGTATCATTCTTAGAGATTGATCTGAGAAATTCATAATCTGAAAAAATCAGAATGTGTGTGGAGCATACAGATATTGTATGGTATTCCGGTCTTTCTGAATTAATAATATCAAAAATCAAAATTTCTATAGTCAGTAACCTTAAAATAAGCATTTTGAATCGTCAAAATTTAATTTAACTTCTATGGATGGATGTATGGATGGGCATAGGAAACACCCATTCAGGACATCTTTTAGCTGTGTGTGAGATGAACGGGTGCAAGAAACTCCACAGCTTTATAATAATATAGAAGTAACAACATTTACAAAACAATATGTCATTACCAAATTATACAATCAATAATCATAAGAAAAACAATTATATGGGTAAAAATTTGATAAGTGGCTAAATCTAGTCCGCATCATTTTTAAATCAGCAAAATAGTTTATTTTTAAAATTAAATCTGATAAACTTAAGAATATTTCCTTCTTCATTGTACCATGTACCTATGTTTAACGTAAAAAAATAAAAATTCTATGTTCAAATATTAAGGCAGTATATGACACGTCATATTTCCTGCCAGGCGAAAATTCCATTTTCGTACCTTCAGTACACCTTAATTAAAAATATTGTTATATTCTGACCTGAATTCTGGGTTTAAAGTAATACTATAATGACGTAGAAAATAATATAAAAACTGAAATTTAAGCTAATTTTTAAATTGGTACTATTTCTAAGGTGTTTAGGGCGGCAAATGTAAAGTTAATAATTTTCCTGCCCGAAATAAAAATTGAAATTGCCGCGAATTTAAAAAAGTTACGTATTATGTTCCATAGATGGCACTTAGATACACATGAAGCTTGCTGGTAGTGGAACACGTGAAACCTGCCCGAAAAGAAAGGGATGTAATAATGACTAACTAAACTAACCTTTAATCGTCAATTGCAGTGTTTAGTCAAGGTTATGTTAAAAATCATCATTTTCCTGTCGTCATTTTCCTGGCTGGAAAATGACTACCTAAATAATTTTTGTTGTTGTTACATATATTTTGTTGTTTATTTAGAAGAAAAACCCACGTATCCCTCAAAAGCGATCTGATAAACAACTGTAATGAACCGGAGAAGATGCATGAAGAAGTCCTGTGCCTTGTCATTCAGCTGTCAGTAAAAGTCATTTTCCTGTAGAACTCTGGTCATTGTCCTGGCACCCTAATTTTAAAAACCCTATGTTAAACTTGCAATACCTACTTAACTTTATTTCGTTTATTTCGTGTTTCCTTTTAGCCACTTATCAAATTTTTACCCATATAATAAAAGAAAAGATAAAAACAAAGGTGAATCTAAAAGTTTTACTTGGGCACTATGAACGCATTAGAACAATATGTGTGCGAAACTAGAGGAATGTTAATTTCATGCATTTTTGTCATTGATGTTAACGCTTACAGTGTAACAGCCCTTTTCTAAAAGTCTGTCCTTAACATGTGTCTTAAATTTGTCAAAGGGCAAAACTATAACATTCTTTGGGATTTTATTATAAATTATGACACTTTGTCCCATGAATGATCCATAACTTTCTGAAATCGAAATTTAGGAATTACAAGTTTATGTAAAATTTTAAACACTGAAAAAAGACGACAACCTCAGGCGGGAATCGAACCACGCACCTTCCGCATTCCGGTCGGCTGCCTTAACCACTTGGCTACCGAGGTCTGGCTTTCAACCGTCGAAATTTGTCAGTGCTTGATGCTTATGTTTTTTGGTCAACATTGCTTCATCAAATCTTAGAAGTTTTCACCTCTGAGATCCGAAAGAAATATTTTTACAAATATTTGAACATTTGGTTAAGATGAAGCTGCGTTTATAGATTAATGTTTTATATTTTAGCGTTTTATTAACGCTTAAATATACTTAAGTAAAATTTTAAACACTGAAAAAAGACGACAACCTCAGGCGGGAATCGTACCAATGCAATGCTGACCAAAAAACATAAGCATCAAGCACTGACAAATTTCGACGGTTGAAAGCCAGACCTCGGTAGCCAAGTGGTTAAGGCAGCCGCCCGGAATGCGGAAGGTGCTCCAAAAGTAATATGCGAACCCACCCTCCAGATCATTGAATCTGTTAAAAAATCAAAAATCAAAATTTCTTTATCCAGTAAGCTTAAAATAAGCATTTTGAATTGTCTAAATTTATTTTTACTTTTATGGATGGATGGATAGGCATAGCAACGCACCCACCCAACCCATTCAGGACGTCATTTAGCTGTGGAGAAGAACGGGCACAAGAAACTCCACAGCATTATAATAATATAGAAGTAACGACATTTACAAAACAATATGTCTTTACCAATTATCATAAACAATTTTAAATTATAAGAAAATATAAAAGCAAAAGTGAACCTAAAAGTTTTACTCGGGCACTATGAATGCATTAGAACAATGTGTGCGAAACTAGATATTCAAAGCAGTTAAGAAAAGCCTCTTACAATAAAGTAGACCATTGTCATCATAATCACCCCATATCAATCTGCAGCTGGACAGTCTTGTCCAAAGCATGTTGAGATCAAATATGGCATTAACTTTTTTACAATATTTTTTTATTTCAAATCAGTGCTTAGGATCTTATAAGAGATTAGACTTTTTACAAGGAAAAATCAAAGATGCACCATACGATCATTAACGTTAATCAACGTCTCTGAGTGCACCAGTAACGCTCACAATTCTTTAAGGAGGTGATCAACTCCGACAACTTTTGACACTGCTGCCCCTACTGAGGATTGACAACGAGCGCGCCAAAGACGTATACATGACAGCGACGCCCGCACTCGTCCAGCGATGCGTGGACGCGCCGCGCCGCTCGTCTGCCGCGCCTGACTTGTGCCGGCAGTTGCTCTCATACTTATTAGTCCACCCGGCACTCACACATCATGACCAAAGGTAAAGAACGTGCACAGTATCACAAAGCTTATGAAATTTTTATGAGTAAGTATAGTGTAATTTTATATTTTGTTTTTTTGACGCCTCAGTGTCCAAGTGGTCAAGCGCTCGGCTACATATCCGGAGGTCTCGGGTGGTGAATGCAATCTCGCGAGATTGGGGCTCAGGCGAGATCTCGCGAGTTTATGAATAACCGCGAGATCTCGCGTGTTTATTCTTGCAAATAATCACAATATTTGAATAAATTAGGAAAAAAATAATAAGAATTATATGGGTACTATGAAATAAACATTCACTTTTACGAATTTATTTTTAATAAACTATTATCAATTTGACATTGTTTGACGTACATATCTAATTAAATAGGAAATTAAATAAACAATTAATCTTCTCTTCTCTTCTAATATCAAACAAAAGTCTTTTAATAGTAAAAAAGTTCTTTATAACAAAACAACAAGAAGTCAAAAACTTACTCATTAACTAAGTTGAGTTGACTTATAAACTGAGATATTATTATCAATTAAACAAAACCATACCTACTCAGAGATCTATTAGAAATTAGAGATTAATTAACAAAATATACCAATCAAATGAAAGGTTTGGTTGTTCAGTTCACATCACACGCCATTATTACGAATTACACGAATAAGACGCGCTTCGAATAAGATATTTTTATGCTCGAGTACAATCAAATTAAACTCGCGAGATCTAGTTTTCGCGAGATCTCGGCCTTTTTTAGCGAGATTGATCTCGGCCGAAAAATGGGCGAGATTGCATTCCCTACCCGAGACTCTCGGGTACAATATTCCAGGTGCATAGCCCGGGTTTGTGATCACCAACTCGAATGGGCAAGCGTGGTAATTTTGCCAATACCCATCAATTGTAGCGAATACCTGATTTCAATGATGGAGACTTGCCCTGCAGTGGGAAAGTGTACAGGCTGTACTTTTAATTAATGGGAATTGCTTGACCACCATTTTACCTGATGGTAAATGACATTAAAATCGAAATCGATTTTTTGTGCAAAAGACAATTTAAGTAATTTCTCTTAAAAACAATTTTTATTCCCTCTTTGTATGTACTGTCAATGTAAAAGCTACACACAAAATTTTACATTTAACTATAAATTTGTAATACTAACATATTTAATAATTTTATTTTTCTCTTTTTTGCAGTACTTTGACACAATGGCTACGTTATTTAGAAAATCACATTTCAGGTAGTAGAAATACAGATTCAGTTTGGCATCAAAGGATTGACTCATGTTTACTACCCGAGAATAATATTTGGGGCACAACTAATACGTTCAGAAGAACTATTGGTAAAAATGTGGAGTTTAGAGGCATGATAGACACTATAGACTCGTGTTATACAGATTTACTGCAAGAGTCCTTTTCCAAGAATGGTAGAGATGTAGACCTTAGTTTGGAAGGCGAAAAGCTCAATTTCGAAGTAGCAATATCACAGCCCAAATCTCAAAGGTCAAATAGTCTGACACCGCCTTCGAGCAATTTTATGCAAATGTCTTCCTCAGCCGAAAATCTCAGTGATGAACCATTTGTTCAAAAGCCTCGTAGTTTCTCGCTATCCAGTGAACATAGTTTAGGTCAGATAAGGCCGATCAGTATAATGTATGGCACGACGGGCAGTGAAACGCGACTGGATGAGCTCAAATCTAACAATTATACCGAACACCCTGGTATGTCGAATGTAGCGCAGTGGCTGAAAAGTTTGAGATTACATAAATATGTGTGGCTGTTCACCAACATCTCATACGAGCAGATGATGTCGATAGATGAGAAATATCTCGAAGAATTAGGTAAGTTACTTCTTTATATTTTGTTAAAAACAAAGCTGCTTTGTTTTAAAAATGTAAATAATTTTTTTCTGGAATTTGAACACTTTAATCTGATAATATAATCAGATTTTGCATCAAAGTTGAATAGATAATAAATGTGTACATCACTGTAACTTTATACTTACTACATTTTTGTTGTTTGTGATGGAAAGTTTTTTATATCGATACAATGTCCTATTGTTTTGTAATAATAAGACAAAATGTAAAAAATGTTTGAGCTTGAGTTTCTCAACACTTCTTCTCCATACAAAGTTTTCTATTGTATACTTAAGAGAGGTGAAGACGTAGTGACATCCCAATACTATATTTCTAACCAAAACTGAATGCTGTTTAAAGAAAACAAAATTGAATATTGGTATTATTTAGATATATAGATAGATAATACTTTTATTGTAACATAATAACACAAACATTTAGACATAAAAATTTTAACCGCCTCTGTGGTCTAGTGGCTAAGCTACCTGTTTCAGACCCAGAGGTCCCGGGTTCGATTCCCAGCGGGGGGTACATCTTTGTGTGCTCGGTTTGGTTGGTGGTAGGGCTGTTAAGTCCGCCTGGCTAGCTACCACCATCTTATCTAAGTCTGTCGCCATAACAACGATGTTTATAGCATTGTTGTGTTCCGGCAGTTTGAGATAAGATAGCCAGTTCCTCAGTGGTTGAGGATTCCGGGTGAAGCGCGCTTCCACCTTCGGCCTTATCGTCACTTACCATCAGGTGAGATGAAGGCCAAGCGCTTACCCGTTGCCAATAAAAAAAAAAAAAAAAAAGAACAAAGTTACAATTTGGCGGTCTTATCGTTAAAAGCGATTTCTGCCAGACAACCAATCGGATGGAGAGAACTTATAAACTCTATGATCGGAGGTGCAAATATTTAAAACAGTTAGGAACACAATAAAAAGCAAAACTAAGAAAATAATTAAAATAAAATATTAATTATATTATAACATTTATTATAAAACTATTAAATAAATAAATATTAATAATATACATATTTACATAAACATACTTAAACATAATAGACTCAGGTAAGAAGTAAGAGACAGAGACAGCTATGTAGCAGGGTAGGGTTAAAGGGAAAGGTAGAAATTCTTCACGAGTTCCTTGAATGCGTGAATGGTTTGAGCACGCTTGATCGCAACTGGAAGCGAGTTCCAAAGACGAACAGCTTCAACAGTGAAGGAACAAACGTAAAAGGTGGTGTTGTGAAGAGGGGTTCTAAGATTTTCTGATGACCGTAATGAGCGCGAGTTCGAACAATAAAGAAAACTGAAACGCTCCTTTAGATAGGAAGGATAGGTGGGATTAAACAATATGTTATATAGAAGGGAGAGGATGTGAGTATTCCGGCGAAGACGAATAGGAAGCCACTTGAGTTTAGCGCGGTACTCAGAAACATGATCATACTTGCGCAAGCCAAATATGAATCGAATACAAAGATTTGGAAGGCGCTCAAGTTTATTTAGCTGTTCCTCCGAGAGATCAAGATAGCAGGCGTCAGCATAGTATAAAACGGGAAGAAGCAGCGAATGCAGCGCAATTTTAGTGGCAGTGGGTAAAAAGTTACGCAATCTTCTTAAAGAAGCCGAGGACGCGTAAAGCTTGCGGCTGACAGCTTGCAGTTGCGGCCCCCAACTCAAGCAACTATCAACAATAACACCCAAGTTAGCAACTGATTTGCTAAAAGGAATGTCCACTCCATCAAATATAACATTGGGGAGGGTTTCCCAGTTTACCTTGGAAAGCAACCTGGAGCTGCCGACCATAATAGCCTGTGTCTTGCTTGGGTTGACTTTGAGTCCGTAGGCACGGCTCCAATCAACAATTTGTTTTAAATTAACGTTGGTAGTTTTTATAGCTTCGGCGAGATTATTAAGTGGTGCCTGGCAATAAATTTGTAAATCGTCTGCATATAGGTGGTAGGAAGAAGAAAGGTTTACAGAAATAGAAGTGATAAATATAGCGAAGAGGAGAGGAGATAAAACGCCACCCTGCGGGACACCAGCCGTCGAGTCACACCACGTAGAGAAATTCTCTCCAAGGCGAACCCGCTACCTGCGTCCGTGCAGGTAGCTGTGAAACCACTCAATTACCGTTGGAGATATGTTAAGTGAGCGCATCAAAGATAAAAGTATGTCGAAGTCGACTGTATTGAAAGCATTGCTGAAGTCCAGCAAAGTTAGCAAAGTAAGGTGACTGTTTTCCATGCCGAGGCGGATGTCGTCAGTGATCTTGACTAAAGTAGTCACAGTGCTATGGCCAGGACGGAAACCGGATTGGAGTGGGTTTAGAAGATTATGATGGGACAGGAACTTACTGATTTGATTATGGACAAGACGCTCGAGGACTTTGGATAGGAAAGGGAGAATGGAAATAGGTCGGTATTCAGCAAAGGATTTAGGATTACGCTTTTTAAGCAAAGGAATTATTTGAGCGTCTTTCCATGAGGATGGGAATACAGCATTAGAAATGGAGCTGTTAAAAATAAAAGTGAGGACTGGAAGGATGATATCTAGGATCGGTACTAACATATTACGGCTAATGCCGTCCCCACCTACCGCATTAGAAGTAATTGACAGCAAGCTCTTTTTAACATCACAATCCGATAATTGGTCAAATGCAAAGGGAGAAAGATCAGGGATTGATACAGTAGACAGTTTGTCTAATGTAGTCGCTTTATCAGCATCATTGATACATGATGAAGAAGAAAAATGGAGATTTAATGAATTATTTAACAAAATGTTACCTTCCTTTTATTCTTTTTGTATGTTCTATTGTAATGCTACGGCCACATTAGCGCGCTAAAATTCTTGTTCCGTTGGCGCGTTAAAAAACTTCGTGTTCCGTTGTCGCGATAAAGCTTGACCACATAAAAAAACTACGGGACACATTAGCGCGATAACGCAAAGATGCATCGCGCTAATGCCCCCTCTTCACGTCGGCAGACGTGTAGAGTGGGTGATGTGATTTGCGCGTCTGTGGTAGGTATTTAACATCTGCAGATGCATCTGCCTCGCATCCGACTGTTGTCGGTTTTTGTGGCACGCATCAAAGGGATTTGGCGCCAACGTCCGGCGTCTGTCCACACGTCTGCCGACGAATCTGTTTGATCGGAGTTGCGATTGAGAGAACCGAGGAAACTTTTAGGTTTATTGAGCTATATCAAGCTGAAAACTGTCTGTGGAATCCTAAAAATAAATATCACAAAAATAAAAAATTCTAGGTATAAATCAATATAGTACTTAGTTAACTTAGTACCTATTTCAATTAATTTGTAATTTGTGTAAATCGCGTGACAATACAATATTATGGTGACATGGTGCTGATCTGATGATGAAACTGGAAGGTGGCCATAGGAACTAGAATGTGCGAGTGCGAGTTGCGTCTGCCCAGAATGAACATAGATTGATCGACCTACAGACGTGTTGACAGCTCGTGGAAATTCATTTGCGGATACATCTGCCAATGTCCGCGGACGCATCTGTAGACGTGTAGAGGAGACATAAGACAAAGTGTTTGGCCAGTCGTGACGCGACAACGCGAATTATCGCGCTAACGCGATAGGAGTGGCTCAACATTAGTGTAATGTGCAGGTCAATAAATGTTTCTCATTCTTATCCTTTATCAGTGTGAACATAGTGCATATATATTCTTTCTAAAATTATTTTATGAAGCAGTTTCACCTATTGGCACAAGGTTTCACAATTTCGCTACTAGGTGGCCCTGCATAGATCTCATACAAATAGTTATTAATTTTACCTTTATATTGTCTTACTGTAAAAAGTAAATTTTTCATGGCAGGCGTAACAAAGGGCGCTCGCCACAAACTCCTGTTGTCCATCAAGAAGTTGAACGAGCGCGCCGCAGTTATGGAGTCGGTGGAGTCCGAGTTAGCGGTAGGAGGGACTTCGGCGTCGGCGGCTAGGGCGCTCGAGAGGCTACGAGGCGTTCTGCTAAGCCCCATGCAACCTGCTTCTGAGCTGCCTGTGGCTATAGTGCGCGCGCTGGACCTTGGTAAGCTTTAGTTTGATAATACAAACCTGTTAATTAACAAAAGGCGCTCGCCACAACTTCCTGTTGCCCAAGAAGCTGAACGAGTGCGCCTCAGTAATGGAGTCGGTGGAGTCCGAGTAAGCCATAGGCAGGACTTCAGTGTCGACGGCTAAGCGATAGACTGGACCTTGGTAAGGTTTAAGAGGAAACACTACGTCGAAGTGGCATGCAAAATTCTCATACAAAACAGAAAAACGACGTTTCGTGTCCCCTGTTTCCTCCTTCAGAACTGGACCAATTTTTATTACTTTTTCAGAATCTGTTAAAGAAAGAGATTTTCTATGTCTGTATGTTTGAATTTTTTTTAAACCAGCCACTTAATGTTTTTGAAGACTCGTTAAAACGGAGTGATTTCGCTAAATTTTAAAGGCAAATCCTGGTAGTAAATTTTAAAGGCGTAGAAAATGTTTTTCTATAACCGATCCTGAAAAAGTAATAAAAATTGCTCCAGTTCTGAAGGAGGAAACAGGGGACTATGAAACGTCGTTTTTCTGTGTTTTGTATGAGAATTTTGCATGCCACGTCGACGTTAGTGTTTCCTCTTAAGGTAAAATAAATGTATTTGCAGTTTTGTACAGAACAGCATTTTTTTTCCCTATTTCAGAGTCACTGCAATACAAATAGGTGTACTTTGTACCAATTACCAAACAATTTGAATAACTTAACTATTTTTTTTTCTTATGTTTGCAGCCTCCAAAAGCATGGCCAACTGCGCGAGCGCGCCCGCCCGCTTGCCCTTGCTGACTCTGTCTGACGAGTGCGAGCATGAATCGCCTGTTGATCCCATGTCGCTGCATTGCTGGCTGGTTGAGAAGGTAAGTTCATTCAAGGAGTACAGTCGCCAGCACTTCAATCTACGTTCATAGTGTCCAAGTAAAACTTTTTAGATTTACTTTTGTTTTTACTTTTTTTTTCTATTATTTAAATAATTTCTTAATTTTTATTGTTGATGTGTTATTGATATTGTTGGTATGATTTGGTAACGACATAATATTGTTTTGTGAATGTCGTTACTTCTATATAAAGCTGTGGAGTTTCTTGCGGCCGTTCCTCTCCACAGGGTTGCCTACCCATCCCTATATAGAAAAAAAATATTTTGTTAGACGATTAAAAAATGCTTACTTAGATAATAAGTTTACTTGAATAAAGAGATTATGATTTGATTTGATTTGATCTACCACAAAATGCCTAATTTCTTCAATTCTTTGTCTCTAGTGCATAAGGATCAATTTCGTTTGTAGAAATGTGACCGTTTTGGATAAGTTGATCCGCACGCGTGTGCAATAACGGCCCGCCCGCGCCTTCGTCCACGCTAACTCAGAAACACCGTCATACTTCAGCCATTTTGTACAAAATATCGACAAATTAGATATATATTTTATTTATTTATTTGTATTCAGGCAACGCAGGCCCATAGATAAATACCTTACAGACTAACATACAAACAACATAAAACCTTATCACTATTTTACACGTAAACACGGCGACGTGTGACGCAGCTTATTGTCCGGTAACCGAGCACGGTTATAAACCATCCTCAGTTATCTTTCTTTCTATCAGGGAAAATGGCGTTAATATCCTTTGTGTGGTTTAGAAGGAGAACTCGGAGCCACAAACACCAGGAAAACCGCGACTTTACGTTATTATATGTGATGGTTTCGAATCAGTTTAAAAAAAAATATCTTGTAGTTAAGACATGAGCAGATATTATGGTGTTTTTCTGTTTTTTTCTATTTGTTAAAGACTGATTGCGAGTTGGTCCTCGATTTCACATGTTGGAAGGTGATAATGAGGACGAAGATGGAGCACGCGCAGTCTGTAAATGCCTGTTTACTCTGGCCTTAAAGACGCCCAATTTGTTGCGTTCAGGAAAAACAGACGCAGGGAGGTCAATCCACATCTAGCTGTCCTAATGAGGAAAGTAGAAGCAAATCGCTTCGTGTTAAGAGGGTTTACGCATTTTGTTTTCCCATACAAACTTTCAAGTCGAAATTTTTAAAAACCAATAAGCCAATTTTAATGAAACTTTGTATGCTAGTGTGAAATACAGGGATCTAAATAGTTCGTTTATTTAACTGAGTTATTGCGATGTTAAACTTTCTATAGTGGACTTTCAATCGCAATAACTCAGTTAAATAAACGTTTTTTTAAAAATGTATTCAACAAACTATTTAGATCCCTAATTTTACTTTAGCATGCAAAACTTCATCAAAATTGGATTATTGGTTTTTAAAAATTTCGACTTGGAAGTTTGTATGGGAAACCGAAATCCGTAAACCCTCTTACCTATCTGTGAGATTATTTTCGTATGGATTGATAGGCTGTGGCAGTGGACTGCTTCTGCGGTCCTCGTTGCCTAGTCTCTGACTAACCTTCGGGTTAACAGTCGTGAATACATATCTATGTATCTTATTAAACTTTTGTTTGATCAACCAGGCTCTCCACCACGAGGCCTTCAACCGGCCGGAGCTGCAAGAGGCTCTGAAGCAGCTGCGTCACCGGCTGCCGCCGCGACAGTTCTTCCACCACGTCAGCGATATGCCGCTGAACAGGCGCTGCCCCAAACCCAGGTACTTTCGCTGTTACCTTAAATTGGCTTAAATAGATTAAAACTAAAAAGAGCTTTAAGTCAAGCAGTAAGTATAATCTGTCCCAAACAAAAATTTTCCCTGGATGTACACAAACCAATAATCGCACAAAACAATCAGTATTTCTTTTTTTTTTAATGTGACACGTCATAGTGACTACATCCTGCCTGATGACAAGCAGCCAATGCAGTCCAAAATAATGAGAGCGCTCCCCACCGTGGAACAAGCACGGCAACAAGCGCACCCATTCACGACGGCCTGTATAAATGCCGTTTAAAAGACCCGGGATTGTAGGAACTGGGAAACATGCGCCGGCAGAGAATTCCAAAGCCGAATGGTCTTACAGAGAACGACTTGCCAAATTTTTAGGTACGAGTGCTGATATTCTGCACAGTATGATGGTGGTTCCTAAGACCAGCACGTGTAGTCCGGGACAGGAAAGGAAGGGGCGGGATTTGATAAAAAAAAGTTCTTCAGAACACTCTCCGTAGTAATTCAGGTAGAAGACACTGAGAGAAGCAATGTCTCTACGCAGCTGGAGGTCCTCAAGAGAGGCTGTAACCTCAGCATCTCCAATAATGCGTACCGCTCGCCTTTGCAGTCTATCAAGTGCATCGAGGAGGTATTTAGCGGAGCCGTCCCATAGATGGGAACAATACTCCATACTCGATCGCACCTGAGTCTTGTACAGCAAACAGCGCTGCTCGGAAGTGAATAACCGCCTCACCTTATTGAGAATACCCAACTTATGGGAGACAGTTAAAATAACACTCTCGATGTAGCATTTTGGATTCAGTTCCTGGCCGATGTCCATGCCAAGAATGCTGAGGTCCACTGAAATGGGTAAAGGAGAGCTCTGAAGAGAGGAAGGAGTAAGGAAGGGAGTTATCTTGGACGAGAATGCACACACCTGGGTTTTTCTGGCATTAAACTCGACCAGGTTTTCAGATCCCCACTTAGAGACACGATCGAGAGTCAGGTTCAGTTTGGCAACCAGTTCTTGCCTTTTCACCACGATATCAGCTTGCTTTGCCGCAGGATGTCCTATGTACCGCTCATGCACCGTACTGTCATCCGCATAACAATGAATATTGCCCAAGGACAACATGTCATTGATATGCAGAAGAAATAGAGTAGCACAGAACCCTGCGGCACTCCGGCATTGACTTTATAGAACTCGGAGGAACTACCCTCACAAAGGACACGAATCCTCCGCTCTTCTAAAAACTCTGCAACCCAGGCGCACAAACGGGGCGGCACACCGAAGGCCGGCAACTTGGAAAGAAGGGAGCGATGCCATACTCTATCGAAAGCTTTTTTTTTTCACGGCAAACCATCAAAACTAATTAACAGTTAGGCATCCAAATACAGCGGCACTAATTTTTATTAATTTTGTAACCATATTTACTACTTTTACTGTTATTACATCACAATAATTCATTTATAAAATTTTTCGTTTCATTTCTGAAGACTGCTGTCAACATAAATCTATCTTCTAGTCTATGCAATTAGTGCGGGGAAAGAAGGGAGCGATGCCATACTCTATCGGAAGCTTTTTTTTTCACGGCAAACCATCAAAACTAATTAACATTTAGGCATCCAAATACTGCGGCACTAATTTTTATTAATTTTGTAACCATATTTACTACTTTTACTGTTATTACATCACAATAATTCATTTATAAAAATTTTCGTTTCATTTCTGAAGACTGCTGTCAACATAAATCTATCTTCTAGTCTATGCAATTAGTGCGGGATCAAGTAGATTTAGAGTGATTATTCTAAGCATACGGCTCATTAATTCAACGAGCTAAATCATATTGAATTTGTTCATTCAATAATACGATTTTAAGTATTATAGTGCATTGCGCAAAATACCAAGTTAGTAAAATCGACTAATAACGCACATCTAACGTTTTTTCGTTAAGGCGAGTCCTTTCGAGCGCTTCTCTCTCGCTCTCTCGAGACGGTACGACGGTACTGGACGGGTATAACAGCGAAGCGGCGCAAATAGACGCGTTTTATAACTTTTTATAGGTTTTTTGCCTATATAGACTTTATAGGTTTTGTTAAATTAGGTTCTCTGTAGTACTTTAAAATAAATATTTACATGAAAAATTTTGTCGAAAATTTTAAAAAAATGTAAGAAATCATCTAATCGCGTAACAAATTAGCACATTCTTTAGGCAATATCCTTTAGTGTAGGTATTGTGTATTTTTTATAAGAGCATAATTTAATAGTTAATACATAAATTTGATCTAGCAAAACAGTTTTGCCCGCAAATACCGGTGACTCGCCTTAAGGTGCTGAAATACAGCAGTTGGAGGTCGTTAAAGAATATTGTATAATAGCGTTATTTTAGAAGAAGAATAATGTTATTTCATAAATTTTATGTTTACGATATTAATTATTTTGAAGCAATTAAAAATTCCCTGTGATCAGTTCTGTTTGACTCAAAATATTCAATTATCAAAATTTCACACCACTAATCAGTCTCTAATAAGTAGTCTATTATTATATTCATATTCATTTATTCCACTTAAATTTGTAACAAAAACTACAATAAAATACAGAAATATGTTTGTGTTAGAAAGGTGTTATGTTAGTCACAAATTTACCTTTTCAAGGCATTGGAAAAACATAGTTTACATTGGAGAAATATACTTTTTGCTTAGCTGTCCAATTCCATGTTTGTTTATCTCCATGGAAAATTTGATTGAGACAGATTATAGATAGGTACTTTCTTACAAAATTAATCGACTTTAGTCCCGTTAACATAGTTTTAATACAATGCAACACGAAAGTTTAAAGTCTTATCTTAAATAGATTTACACTTTATACAAGAAATATTATAACTTTCTCTGGAAGTCTTAATTATAATAAATAAATAAATAATTTACAGGTATTACAGGTCGAAACAATTGATATTTCTAGTTTGTCTGGTTTGTGCCCAATTAAGGGTTAAACTTGGCTAGCAACTTGTCCTTAACTCAGATAAGTACTCGCCCTAAACTCAGGTACGCATGACAGTCATCTACCTTAAACTTAGCTAGCAACTTGTCTTAAACTCAGCTAGAAACCTGTTTTGAACACAGATAACAACTTGTCCTAAACTCATTTAATGTATTATTGCCATGTACACCCAGGTGCCCATGACAGCCATTTGCCTCAACCTTGGCTAAAAACTTGTCATAAACTCGGCTAGTAACTTGTTCTGAGCCCAGATAACAACTTGTCCTAAACTTATCCAGTGTCTTGCCCTTAACCTAGGTAGGTACACCCTTGTCTTAATCTATGCCTTACCACTTAGAACGCGGTGGCACTAGAGACAATAGAAATTCTATTCATTGAGCACTGATTAGTGCGCGACCGTAGTAGAAATAGAAAGGTTAAACTTGGCTAGCGACTTGTCTAAAATTTAGATAGCAACTTTGTATAACAGATTGTACGTACGTTATTTTGTCCGTATTTAAGTAGGTAATTACTTCCAAGTTCCTATGAATGTGTGCAACGAGTGTAAACATCAAATCACTCTCTTTTCTTCTCTTAATAATGGCTTCGCGTTGTCAGCACATTTAGCCAGTGTCAAATAAGCTATTATTGTGAATATATTACTGTGGGACTTCATTGAGATTTCACACGGACTTCTTGAGAGAATTTGAAAAGTGATGTTGCACTGTTTTGTTTGATATGCCAACATTCATGCACGTTCACGAACACTTAACAGTAAATAATCCACCATTAATTCTCATTAATATACGACAAAACACAAATTATAGAAAATAAAACAAAACTGCAGACTTGACGCTTCACTTACCCGCCAAGAAGTCAATTTTTTTTTCCTTTAAATAATGGCTTCGTGCGATCAGCACATTTAGCCAGTGTCAAGTAAGATATAAAAGTAATTATTTTCTTTGCATTATGTAGATGATAATGAGTGATAATGAATGTTTTTTGGTAAATGATATTCCCCCAAACCCCTTTGAGACTTAATAAAGCTGTGGGACTTTATTGAGATCTCACACGGACGTCTTGAGAGAATTTGAAAAGTGATGTTGCACTGTTTTGTTTTATTTGCCAACATTCATGCACGTTCACGAACACTTAACAGTAAATAATTCACATTAATATTCGACAAAACACAAATTATAGATTAGGGACTTCACTTTCCCGCCAAGAAGTCCAAAAGTCCTCTTTTCTTGGACTCTGTAACTAAAACTTTTTTTTTCATTGCAATCGCAGATGGCGCATCCCCCACAACGGCTTCCAAAAGCCCCTTCGCGGGCGCGCGTGGGCGGTGGGCCCGGCGTTGCCGCGCGGCAAATCGCACTCGTACCCCCCGCCGCCCGCGCCGCGTCCGCCGCCGCCGCCCGCTAGCGATGACTATTCCAGTCTGGACGCTCTGTGTCTGCAAATGACTGAGCAAGCCATCAACTGAACAAGAAAAACGAAGTATTATAACAGTGCTAACGTGAATTGGAGCTCGTGAAAAACTAGTGTGTCTCAGTGTTTCTCGGTGTGCGATCACTTTTTGTGACGGTTTTTTGATGTTGCTCAGACTTACTAATACGTAGCTACGGAGTACGGAGACTGTGTAACGAATGCTGCATTCTAGTCGCAGATGACTGAGCAAGCCATCGACTAAACAAGAAAAACGAAGTATTACAACAGTGAAAATGTTCAAGTGATAGACTGTGTTAGTCAGGGTGTACCTGATACGTAGGTGCTACTCCAGCCTAGACGCGCTCTGCCTGCAAATGTCCGAGCAAGCCATCAACTGAACACGAACTATGTGCTGCGCAAACGTTCTGGTGAATTGAAGCGAAAGACTAAAATTACATTAAAACAGTGCAAACGTGAATGGAAGCTAATGAAAAACTATTGTTTCTCGGCGTGAGTTCACAGTTCAGTTCTTGAAGTTAGAAGCAGGAATTAAAACTTTATTTGAAGACTGTGACGACAGCTCTCGACGCTTTCTTCTCGCTGATGACCAGATTGTGGTGAATGTTGCAAGCGAAAAACAGTGTTCACTTTAAGTGGTTTCTTGAAGTTATTTCTAATATGTAAATCGCAAACTTGTAATGACCACTCCAGCTTCGACGCAGGCAAGATAATAACTACCTGAGATGCACGTAAGCAACGAATTTTGATAGAGCTTCTGATTTAAATCTGGAAAAAATTGTGATCTTTTGATTGGAACTACCTAAAACGTAGGTACGAACGAAGACTGCGGCGACAACTGCATTTTCAACGCGCTCTGTGTACAGACTACTGAGCAAGTTTTCAACTGAACCTGAGGTTCGAGGAAACAATAAATTACGACAGAGTCATTTAAATTGTGTCGTGATTAGTTTGAGTGAATCGAAGATAGTGTACATTTTTGAAGATTAAGGATATAATCAGGAACTACTTAATACATACGTTGCTGTTCGTAATTGAAAACGACTACTTTGTGTTTGAAATGACAGTGTTTCGAACAGTCACAACGAACTAAGCCCTTTTTTTATTGTCTAACTACAATATGTACCTACGTTAGCTCTGCAAGGGCTGAAATCTGATTAATCAATTGATTTCATTTGTAGCCATTTTTTATCACAATAACAAAATACTTTGGTTGCTTGTTGACAATAATCGCACTTGCGGTCAAAGTTTTCTCTATATTGTGTTACTGTATGTGGAAAATATACCGAAGTATTTATACCAATACACTTCCGAGTGTAGGATTTATTTGGTGAACATAGAATTTACTTACATTATACTGCCATGTATGAGTTTTTTGACATTCAACTGTTTCATTTGCTTTTGTCAATTCATATCGCATCATTTAGTTTATTTATACATACATACATATAATCACGAGTATTATCCCCGAAGGGTTGGTCAGAGACTAGGCAATGAGGACCGCAAAAGCAGCATGCTGCTATAGTCCACTTTTCACCAAATAGCGACTGCGCTTGTGCTCAGCGTGACAGGCGGTGAGCCCATCGCCGCTCTATGCAGTTGGATGTATGTGCAGTCTTTAGTCCGTTAGTCGCCTTTTACGACACCCAAGGGAAGAGAGGAGGTGGTAGTATTCTTTTAAAGCCGCTACGCGACACGGCCGATAGTTTTATTTTTGACTTAAACTAATTTATGTTTTTAATAATAATATGATCGAATTGTAATTAATTTATGTTTTATTTTATTAGTCATGAATAAACCTACACCTAGGATATGAAATATTTACATTTTTCACCTTGATCATATTATATGGAATTAAGATTTGAGTTGGGGCACTAGGGCCAGCTACCTTAACCGTTACAGTTATAAGAAAGTATTCTCAGAATATAGATTTTAAATATTTTTGTGTAAAGTTTTCTTTTCAAGCCATCTTCATTAGTAAAAGTGTAAAGTCTATGGGACCAAAAGAGGTTAAGTACCTACTTTATTTATTAGATGTTGCAAAATCTATGATAAAATAAAGTTTTCATCATGTAAACTTTTTATTGTTGAAAGAACTGACTGCTACAAAAGACTAGAACAGTTTTCATGTTGCTATAGTGGTTTGGGTAGCTGGCTTTATCCTCATGTCTAATTTTCACTGTGTATAGTGTCCTATTTGAATTGTCCTGCTGTCATTCCTTTAGTGGCTACCACTACCTACTATTGATATAAATATTTAATTATATGTAATTTCGGTTTCATACTTTTAATGTAGCTAGCTAAGTATATGTAATTATATTTTCTTTAAGAAGACAAGGATACGTAAAATATTCATTCCTTGCATTTTAGACGAGTTGATATTGTATTAAATGTATATGTTCCTGTTGTATGTTTCGCTATGGCATTAAATTATGAATATATTTTACAATAGTACAATTGACTAAAGCACTGACAACGAACATTATTCTAATTGTTATACAAACATGGTCACTATGTATTATTTCTACGACCCAGCACGACAAAATTATAACTATATTTCGCTTGATAAGATTTTAAATTATGTTGTGCGGCTTAATAATTCCTAGTTTACAGCTATGACATCTAGCCCTGCATCAATACTTAGCAAAGCGTCTATAATTGTTGTCTCATAGGAGTTATTATAACATTGACCTTACATTTTATGAGTAGTAACATTTTGCTATTACGGAACGAGTGTAATTCACAAATATTTAAGGGTTTAAATGTACTTTATTTTGTATGGAAAAATGAGAGCTAATAAAATGTTGCCTTAATTTAACCTAAAATACAAATTAATGTTTGAGGTTGTAAGAGAATCGTTTGACGTTTAGAACTCGCGAAACAATTTTGTATTAGGCATTCGATTTAGTTAATATCTATCACGTCTAATTGTAATGTAAATATGTAAATGTAAGAATAGTATAATTATATTAACTTAATATCGGTGACAACGATGACGTTCGACTTTGCCAATCGAATGATGCACATCAACCTTCTTTTTCTTATATTTTGTGGTGCTAATATTTAATTTCAGGTTCACTATTATCGAATGAAGGGCTAGAAATAATCTTTCATTTTTTGTCTAGTATTTAAAATGTTGTAATTTAATACATTACCTATATGTATCAGTATATTATAATATGTATGATATAACAAATCCGTTAATTACCTACCTACATAATAATTAATTACATGATGCAGTGATTGAGACTTTGTTATCAGATGTACTTGTAATAATTGATTGTCTACATTATTAGTACACGCTGGCTTAATTTTAATATTCGTTTTAAAAATGTTGCATCGTTGTTATAATGCATGATAGATATGATATCATAGATCGGAATATGTATTCAAGAAATGTAAGTAATACAAAAAATCATAGTCACAAATGTAGAATAAATCAAATGAAATCGCACGTACTACGGCCTACATTTACAAGTACCTATAATAATTTTGTTTGTTTCATGAAATTATTGTAGATAGGTAATAATAACTTTTGTTGAATATTACCTACTTGTAAATTGTTATCTTGTTACACACTGTAAAGTCTGTTTTTTGAAATATAAATGTTGATGTAAATTAGATGTAACGTGTTGACTGATGATTGAATAATTTAATGACGTTTGCGCAATGTTTTATTTATTTAGGTTAATGTATCTATATAATATTTTGACTGGATCAAAACTCTGATTGTAACATGTGCAATTTTTTATTTACATACCTAATCAATGTTATAGATTCCATGTAAATAATGGACAATTATGCAATGTATTTATTAATATAAATTATTCATAAGGTTATTGTTTTTGTACAAACAATACAACATGGTGTTGATATAAATTATAGATTACATGAATGGGATAAAGTTAAATAAATAAGATTGACGTGAATAAATATTTTATTTGTATAGTTTCATTTATTACATAGTCCATGATGATTTATGCTATACATAAACTTTTAGTTGTCCATATTCTACCTAGTTAGCTTAACATACAAAATTCTATCCTTTCTTCCTGTTTTTACTTTAATTCTGTGGTGGACCTGTGATATGTTTTATTTTTGAATTATGATATTGAACAGCACTAAAATAAATACTATTGTATACCTAGTTTAATTTGTTTTAATTTCTGATTTTATTTTAATTTTTATAGACATGACTCGCATAATACTTATAGGAAGGATACAGCACCACTGTGCTATGCTTCGTTATAAATATTGTTTTTATAGGTAATTTGAGGCTATTAGCGCAAAAGTGGTGTAACCCACAATTTTGGTGTAAAATACATTTGTTACATTATGATTTTTTAATACAAAGTGGCATAAACCACCTTTTAGTATCCATCAATAGATGGCGTTGAAAACATCTGTTTTTAGCAAAACAATAAAGTAAGAGTGGTGTAAGCAAATTTTTATTCCTCATTATCTTCCTAATGAAGTTGTCTGAGGTTACACCGCTTTTGCGCTGATAGCCTCATTTTAACGCAAATTTTGTTGTGAACAAATTACAAATTGAAGTGTTGAAAAAAAATTCCTCGAGCAGGATTCGAACCCGCATCCTTCTGGCAATCGTATGTCACGAATAATTAAAAAATATATCTATAGGTATTATAATAATTTTAATACTTACTTAAATTAAAATAAAATATCGTTGATTATGTGGAATAGAAAAGCTTTTATTTAAGTAGGTACCTAGGTACGTAGGACTATTGAGAACAGTAATTTCTAGAACTCTCACTAGATCTCTAGATTCTATCATTTTTAGAGAGTAAAAAAAAAGTAAAACTAGCGATAAAAACAAATTCTCACTAGTTACTATCGAAGTAAAACTGCTAGTCTAACTTCATTTTTTTGGAAACGAGTAACTTTTTATGAATAATATTGTTTTCTAAAACATGCAGAATTTCATGAGCTATCCACAAATATAAGGTTCATCAAAATACGACTTCAAACGACTGCTGTGTCCAATAATCTGGAGCGAGGAGCACCTATCACGAGTCCAAGCGTGCGTGCGTGCGTCGTCGGGGTTGTGCGGCGGGCCGCATAGTAACATGACAGTGTGTCGGCCAAGATCACATCATCTTTAGCGATTCTCTCATTCATATAGTCAACCATACAGAAAAGAGATGCCTTGGAAAGTTATTAATCAAAAACATAAAAGTAAAAAACACCCCTGAGCTGACACTGAATAGACCATCTGACCTTGCATTCGAATCTTCATTAGAGTGCGCCGCCCGCCGCCTCAAATGGAGATGTAGGGCTAGTTAGACAACAACCTGAATACTAGTTTAACATCGACGACTGCATTCGCCAAATAGTCTGCTGTTGTTGCAGTAGCGTAGCTTATCTTGTTAGCTCCTAAGAGCTAAGTTAGCCAAACAATTCTTTTTTTATTATTTGACACGTCATAGTGACTACATCCTGCCTGATGGTAAGCAGCCGATGCAGTCCAAAATAATGAGAGCGCTCCTCACCGTGGAACAAGCACGGTAACAAGCGCACCGCAAGCGCAATGCGTACCGCTCGCCTTTGCAGTCTATCAAGTGCATCGAGGAGGTATTTAGCGGAGCCGTCCCTTAAATGGGAACAATACTCCAATACTCGATCGCACCAGAGTCTTGTACAGCAAACAGCGCTGCTCGGGAGTGAAAAACCATTCTAAGTACAATAATAGCTGCTGTTCACACGTTCAGGGGCCCAAGTCTGCTAATTTACGAATGGCATAATTGAATCGCAATTGGATCTCATTGTAATTGTTTGACACATTTGGTATTCTCTTACTCATTTAGGAATACCAAATGTGTCAAACAATTACAATGCGATCCAATTGCGATTCAATTATGCCATTCGTAAATTAGCAGACTTGGGCCCCAGGGCTCACACATCATTGTTACTGCTGATACGGCGGTTGCTACGCACCTATGTGTTGTTGGTCCTAACTCACAAATCCGATATAAAGGAAGGAGGCGATTGTAATAAGAACGTGCAAAGTTCAATTGTGTAAACTCTACAACCTCTTCACTGTATATAGAGGCGTGCCTTAGTTTTCAGAGTAAGGGCAACATTATTTTCTTGTGATTTGGGGGGGGAGGGGGGGGCTACCTGCTCCTCCACCTTGCTGCTGGGCACAGGCTGTCGTATGTTGTTGGATGTATGTCAGTCTTTAGTCCGTTAGTCGCCTTTTACGACACCGTAGGGAAGAGAGGGGTTGGTAGATTATTTTGATGAGCCCACCGCCGCTCTATGCTGTTGGTTGTATGTGCAGTCTTTAGTCCGTTAGTCGCCCTTTACGACACCGAAGGGAAGAAAGGGATTGGTAGTATTATTTTGATGAGCCCATCGCCGCTCTATGCTGTAGGATGTATGTGCAGTCTTTGATCCGTTAGTCGCCTTATTATAGAACACCCAAGGGAAGAGATGGGTTTATTTTAATAATTAGTCACAATTACACATGTCAGAAAAACAATTCTCGCTAGGGCGGAAAAGTACTACTTTCCACCCGTTCCTCAGGCAACCTAAGACCTACTTTCCGAGTATGAAGAATGAAAACTTAGTTATTTGCTGCACTTATATTCCCTTGCATTATAAATATAACGATGTAGCAGACTACACTAGTGTGAAAGGTAAAGGTATACTAAAATTAAACAACAAAGAAAAATGTGGAATATAAATATTTAATAATACTTAAATTATTATTATGCAATACTATGGAGCTCATGGACTAGAATATTATAATGTGTGGTTCACACCACATGGAATGACCCAATAATGGTCTTATCCTTAAAATGTTACTGTAGTTTTTCTTTGTGTGTGCCAATTTTGTGGCGTGCTAGGTCATTTTTCCTGTAAAATCCTCGAGAACATTTATCACATGGGAACTTGATATTGCTTTCATGTAACTTTGCAACATGGAAGTCCAGCATTGGCTGTGATGGAAAACTCTTGATGCAGCCTTCTACAGTACATTTATATTTGTCTGTGTGCTTATGACGGAAGTTCATGTGATGAGCCAGAGCCTTCAATTCATAAAAACTGCTTGTGCAATGCTCACATTTTAAAGGCCGTTGACCTGTGTGCCTCCACATGTGCATCTCAATGTTAGAAACTATCTTACTGCAAACGTTACAATAACCAGACTTTTCGGAATGTACTCGGTCAATGTGAATTTTGAGATTGCCTTTCAAATTAAAAATTTTGCCACAGTAGTTGCACACAAATCGACTTGGCTCCGTGTGCATTTTCAAGTGCTTCTTCAAATTGTTTTTGTATTTAAACAAAACATTGCAAATTGAACAAGAAAACCGTTTCATAGTTTCAGTGTGGACACGAAGATGGGCATTTAGTTGATCTTTGGTACTGAATCTCTTACTACAAGTAGGACACACTTGTAATTTCTCACCGCTATGTTTAGTTTTATGCCTGATCAAGGAACCCAGCTGCGTGAAGCTGGCTGGACATTCAGTACAGGCGAATGGTGTTTCCCCTGTGTGGCTGCGCATGTGCGTAATCACATCAGTTTTTGAGTAAAACCCTTTACCACAAGTTTCACATATAAATTTCCGCTCTCGTTTAGCTAAATGATTTCTGTCCGAGTGTCGTTTTAAACTTCCTGGGTCCTTATATCTTTTGTCACATAAACAACATTGGAAAGGTTTCTCATTTGTGTGAGAGCGCATGTGAGCATTTAATGTAGATTGATTCTGGCATTTGCGTCCACATATAGCACACTTACTAGGGCCTGTTTCTTTAAATTTGTGTCTCTTCTTTCTTTTTTGTGACTTTGTTTTACTAGAGACTACCAAGTTTATTTTGGTTGCTTCTGGTTTAATATTCTGATTTATAGATGCTAGTGGGATATCAAAATCATCATGAGAGTCGTAGTTGCATGGGGGGTCGGTTTCACAATTATTTAGCTCTGCTTTTACTTCAATTTTGGGTTCACAATCATAGTTTATGTCAACACTTTTTAGATCAGCACAAACGTTTGATGAACGTAAAGATTTTTCTGTAGACTCACATTTTAAAATAAACTGGTAAGCTATAGCTAGCTCTTGCTCACAATAACTACAGATATATGAGGGCAGTCCATCATCTTCTGATATTTGAATTTTAGTACAGCAGTACATAATTTTATTACTAATTTTAATACCGTAGCCGTCTGTTGTGAAAATATTAGAATTGCCACTTTTAACACAACATACTCGGCATAATTTGTGATTCATTTTTTCCTCCTAAACTCTGATTTTCATTGTGAAATCCGTATTTTGATAAAATAAATTATTACAGTAGGGAGGTACACAAAAACAAAACAAATAAAAGTTGTTGATTGATTTTTTTGACAATTCATTTTAGTTTTTATTATCTATATACGAAAGGATCTACTTCATTCAGCCTGGTTTTATCTTGATTGTTTTGAGCTTCAATCACATATTGTGATCGATGTTTTGTAATACTATGGTAAGACTGACTGTTCCTTATCTACTCACCCCTATAGATAGGGTTTCGCAGCTGGAACCACGGGTCCGGCTGTATGATGCTCAGGGGTACTACGGGGTTTTCGTTCAAACAGCACTGTTTTTAATTTAATGGGCGATTTTCCGAGATCAAAAAAAAAAAAGAAATTGGTTCGTAAATGACTTCATAGATGGCGCTTAGCATAGATTAGTATGGCGCTTAGTAAAAGGCGGGTTCATGAAGAGCACGTGTATGGCTGCGTAATATTTATTCTATTCCAAAATAGAAAAAGGTTCTGGATGTCCTGAATATAAATATAAATACGCTCTACACCGGGCGAGCTAATATTTCTCTGGAAAGCGTCATCGAGAGCCGGAATAAACTTGTGACTGACACCGATAACATGTTAAGTCATGTCTCGGATTGGGGCCGACATAACCTAGTCCGCTTTAACCCCTCCAAAACACAAGTTTGCGCATTTACCGCGAAAAAACATCCCTTCGTCGTACCTCTGAACTTTGAGGGAGCTCCCCTTGATACCAATCCGATTATTGGAATCCTTGGCGTCGATATTTCGAGTGACGTTCAGTTTCGTGGTCATTTGGAAGGTAAAGCTAAATTAGCTTCGAAAAAGCTGGGTGTGCTTAATAGAGCGGGTCAGTATTTCACGCCGGCCCACCGTTTACAACTGTATAAAGCACAGGTCAGGCCGCATATGGAATACTGCTCCCATCTCTGGGCTGGAGCACCCCAATACCAACTCCTTCCATTTGACCGCATTCAACGCAGAGCTGCTCGAATTGTCGGCGACGTGGTTATTTCAGGTCGGCTCGATCCACTGGCTCTTCGGAGAGACGTTGCGTCTCTCTGTATATTGTACCGTATATATCATGGGGAGTGTTCTGAGGAATTGTTCGGCTTGATCCCTGCCGCTAATTTCCTTCACCGCACTACACGCAATCGACTGTCATTCCATCCACATCACCTTGATGAATGGCGGTCTACTACTGTGCGTTTTTCAAGAAATTTCTTGCCTCGAACTACAGTGTTGTGGAACCAGCTCTACGCGGCGGTATTTCCGGACCGTTACGACTTAGGGATCTTCAAGAAACGAGCCTATTCCTTCCTTAAAGGCCGGCAACGCGCCTGCGATTCCTCTGGTTTTGCGGGTGTCCATGGGCGGCGGTGATTACTTTCCATCAGGTGACCCGCTTGCTCGTTTGCCTCCTTCTGCTATAAGAAAAAAAAAAATTAAAATTTAATTCCTTTCTTCGTTTATAAAATTCAGGGTATTTTTTACAAATTTAAATATTTCTAGAATGTACTTATACATGATGGCCAAGAAGTTGACGTCCAAAAGAAAAATTAGGTCCCGCGTGTCGTGGGGTATCCGAATTACCCCCATGTATGTTCCGCGATTTTTCATAATTGTCGAGTTATGATTTTTTTCTGAATTTTTAAGATATTTCGATATGTCCAACTTTAAAAAATAGAAGACTGTCGAGACTTTCTTATTGCAACTATATCTTCATGAGTGGTACTTTAATGGATAAAATAATCAGCTTCGTAACTGTGATGAAAGTTAAGAAAATGTTGGTCTTAAGTGAAAAATTTACGTTTGGCAAATTATAACTTAAATTTTCAACTTTAAATTAAAAATCTGAACAGGTAGCTTTATGGTTCAGGTAGGCTTAAAAAATGTGCCAGACTCTTTGCTTTCATAAACACTTAAAAAGTAACTACCCCCAATAACTACTCCATTTTTTAAATGATTATGAAAGTTGAGAGTCTGGCGCATTTTTGAAGCCTAGGAACCATTAAGTCACCTGTTCAGATTTTTAAATTAAAGTTGAACATTTAAGTCATAATTCACCAAATGTAATTTTTTCACTTTAGACCAACATTTTATTAACTTTAAAAAAAATCATAACTTGAAAACTATGAGAACAAAAACTTTAACAAAAAAAAACCGACTTCATAATATTTTACTGAAATAAATGCAATAAAACGTAAAAAATAATTGCGTAGTTTAGTTTGTTCAATTTACTTGCAATATTAACCATTATTTTACTCAATCTTATAATCTTAAAAAATATTTTTGGAGTCGGTGCCAGCCAAGGTAAACATAAACATTAAAAGACATACTATATTATTTAATATATTAGCCCATATTGACCTAATGCTGGGCAAAGCCCCCCCCCCCCCCCCCTCCAGTATTCGCGGTCTTTTGCGTGTGTTGGCCAATCCTTCGCGTAAGCATCAAACTCATCTCTCCACCTCCGTCTGGGTCGGCCTTGCTGCCGTTTAACCCCATTGTCGTTTTTATTTATAAATAAGTTTAATTAGCCTTTAACAGTTGTCGTGTTCATTAGTAAATAGATTTTATTAGGTATTGCTACAAGTTGGCACCGACTCCAAAAATATTTTTTAAGATTATAAGATTGAGTAAAATAATGCTTAATATTGCAAGTAAATTGAACAAACTAAACTACGCAATTATTTTTTACGTTTTAGTGTTTTTTTTTTTTGTTAAAATTTTTGTTTATTTCTCGCTTTTTAGTGAATCGTTCCGATCTATTTATCGAAAGTGAATATTAGTAAACCTACAGAACGCGCTACTTGTATGAGACAGCGCCGTTTAAATGCGACAAGCGAAGAAAACGAGAAACGCCTATCACAAAGTAGGAAATCAACATCCAAAACAGACGGCAAGTTACCGAATTTACTCGTGAATGCTGTATAGACCCCCCTACGATGATGACTTGCTAGTTACTAGGGTTCACTGTTAGGGAAACTAGAGGAACGTTTTTGACTTGCTCGAGACGTAGATCGTAGCCAAGTCACCATTGATCTGCTCAATCGCTTCTCAGAGGTTCTCAGCCGAGGCCTGAGAGTAAATTTGTAAGTCATCGGAATAAAGATGTTAAGAAGAATTTAGACAAGAAGTGACAGAATTAATAGTGTGAATAGTGTATTTTTAAATCCTAATAGAAATGTTTCGGAAGGAGTGATAAAAATTGGCCTATGTCACTATTGTTCTTCAGCTATCTTTGTGCAAAATCAGGTCGATGCGCAAGTGAGAGACGGACAAACAAACAAACACGCTTTTGCATTTACAATATTAGTCAGGAAGGATTTATTGCCAGAGTGGATCTCATTTGACCTATGGCTTAAAATACCAAAATTGCCATAGGTATGTCTACAATATTTGAGGAGTTCCCTCAATTCCTCAAGGATTTCACCATCAGAACTGAGTTCCGGTACCTGCCTTCTTTTAATTCGTCATAGTCGCTTAACTATCTTAATCGAGATATCTTATCGCCACTCGTGAAAAACTTATCATTGAGAAGTTCCAATGACATTCCGTGGTCTTCTTCATCAGTTCTACTTCATCAAATGATACTTTCTCAATGCAATTTCTTGACTTATTGCTGAAAATATCGAAATCGCTATAGGTATGCCTACAATATTTGAGGAGTTCCCTCAATTCCTGAGGATTCCATCATCAGAACTGGATTTTGATAAAAATGGGACCAATCTGGAAGTATATCCTTTCAAATAAAAAAAGAATTTTCCAAATCGGTGTATAAATGACTGTGTTCAGAGGTAAACTGAGAACAAACATAAAAAAAAAATAAAAAAAAAACATACAGCCGAATTGAGAACCTCCTCCTTTTTTGAAGTCGGTTAAAAAATCGCGGAACATACATGGGGGTGATTCGGATATCCCACGACACGAGAGACTTAATTTTTTCTTTTGGACGTCAATTTTTTGGCCTTCCTGTATACAGGGCAAAGTAAGTAAGTAGGTATTTTATATTTTTCAAAGAACGGTTTACAACTTTCTGTATTTTGAATGTTGAAAATTATACGAATAAGCTTCTTTTGCATAGTGAAGAGGTTAAAGGAATCTGTGCTGTTTCCCCACATGATGATCCCATAGCTGAGCCACGAATTTGCATAATGCGTAATATGTTGATAAGACAGCTTCTACGTTTGTGGTTTTTTTGACCTCACGGAGATCGTACCTACTTTGCCTTGGCTAAAGCACAAGTAGAAATTTCTACTTGAAGAAAGGTATTGCGATAGGTGTTGAATGAAGGTAAACAAGCCCCCTGGTTTTATATCCAATAACCTTTTTAGTTATTTAATTTAGGCTTCGAGCATAGCCTTATATTTATTTAAGAGGGTCCGTTTTTTATAGTTTACTAGTTTATTAGTCTGTTTAGGTCATGTTTTAAGGTCGTCAGAGGGCCTAGACAACTGGCAAATGCTCCCTGTCCTGTCTACTCGTAATTCGTCGTACACTGGTGTGTACCTACGAAAGTTCTGTTGTAAGTACAACGAATTACGAATAGACAGAATAGGTTCGCTAATACTTACCAATAGGTATCATATTAAGTATACCACAACATACTTACACCCGTATTCACAAACATTACTATGAGGTCTCACAGTGTGCACGAGGTCTCAAAAACCTATTCATAAACAGTACTTGAATGGCCACCGGCGCTATGCGTCCCTTAAAATGAACGCATTGCTAAGGTAGCCAGAGGGCCTAGTCAATTGGCAAACAAATGAAACGCTACGAAATCTTCGCTACGATAAACCGAATGTATGGGATTGACATAAGCAAAAGTTACCTACGACGTAAAATTTACGCTAAAATAGACCTAATTGACAGTTTGACAAGCCAAGAATCGCTAATCTAGCGATCACTCAAACATTGAAGATAAAAATTCACACAAAATGGCGATTGTTTGATCAGCTGATGAAGGAATAGTTGTGTTGTGTTGAAAGTTTTGTTTAAAATGCTCTTTTTAGGGCTATTGTGGACTGCGATAATCAAGTGTTCAGGCGCTAAGGAAGAAATGTTTCCCTACGTTACTTGGAGCAAAGTAACGAAATCGAGTTTGTTGTACTTGTGAATAGTTCTCAGAGTTCTCGTTTACGAACTTTAAAATATTTAGCTAAGGTCTGCCGGGAATTGCGTGCTGTTATAGTTGTTGCGATGTGAGTGACCAAATAAATGTGTGTCATGCAACATTTTCCGCAACGAAGAGCAAGTCGCTGCATAACAATTTGTAGGGGCTCTCAAACCATACAAACATTTGGGCCAAATAAATCCACCTAAGTACCTTTAATCATGACAAGAAAGGTCAAGATTAAGACAACAGTAAGGGTCTTTTTGTATAAATATTAAATGTAACCTATCCATAATGTCCATTTATCAATTTATAACTTAGATTGCCTATTTGTTTTACAGGTTCCAATGAAGATTTAATTTGCCAGGTAGCTTAGAGTATTAAACCAAGGCTCTAAGTGTAGTAAGGTGTACCTATTGACTATACCCTATAAATCTTATACAGACAAGCATCTTTCTTAATAGGAAAAGATATCAGTCCTTACGTTCAAACGGTAAGTTTTAATAAATAAATTATTACTTACATAATAAAGGTAAGTATTATGCCTATTATTATATTGGGATTTACCAGGAAATGTCAGTTTTGTTAAAATTGCTAGAATAAAGAGTATTGACATAAAGATAAAACTATTTTATGTGGTTTTGCAGATTTGAGACGACGATTCAAAAATCTTAAATGTTACCTCATAATTTGGAGGATGGACTTCCTCAGAATGGTGAACAAACATGGTTATTTGGTAAAAAACAATATCAAGCAATTTTGTATAATACATAGGTACTTACCTACTAACTTTTTATCTATGACAATTTTCTATAAGTAAGTATATTGTTCTAATTTCTTAGGAGATTCTGGATACCTTCAAAAAGCATGGTTAATGATAATAACAACAATATTTAATGCTGCATCAGACTCACAAGAAAGGAGGGGTGTGTACCACATGTCATATCCAACAATGAAACTGCATTGAACATGGCTTTGGCATCGTTGAATTTAGTTATTTATATGATTTTTTTTTGTGGAGCTCTAATGTTGTCAACGTTTTTATTCTACAAAAAGGAGCAGTCTGTGCCATAAATATAGTTAATTTAGTTCTAAGTTTATTGTGCTTTATTTAAAAAGATTTACTTATGTACAAAAAAACAATACCTTCGTTGACAACATTTTTATTTTAAGAAAAGGAACAGTGTGCCATAAATATATTTAACCCATAAAATAGTGATTTGGTTTATATGATGGGGAAAAATTAAGTATAAAGTTAATTTAGTTCTAAGTTTATTGTACTTTATTAAAAAGATTTACTTAGGTAGGTACTACTAAAAAACAGTACCTTCATAAACACACAATTGGCATTTATTTTTATACACATATAGTTTTAATGTCAATAAGAGAAAGTGAAGCCTCATATTTAATAAACTTTGACTTTGAGAGAGTTAGGTAAAGAAATAAGAATATATTAAGAAATACAACATTAATGTTATTTTTTACTTGATATTTAATTTTACTTGCAGTAGGTACCTATAGAAAATGTTTAAGTACCTACTTATATCAATTTCTACTAGTCATAACATTAAGCTATTGAAGTTCTACTTGATTCATTATCAACATACAAAGGTAATTATATGTATAAACTTGTATTATTGTTATCCGATTATTAAATCTGGTGGGTTCTATTGTGTTTGTTATAATATTGTTTTTTCTTTAAATAGGTGGCTTAACATAAGGTGGCTTGTTATACATATAATACAAATTAAGTTCCATATCTAGCATACTCTGTAATAGTTTAGTTATTATCAATTTGGCGATTGTGAAGTAATCGATTGTAATTGTTGCTTGAGTTTGTAATGTTACTATCACATTTTTATTTGTGTGAATCTGTAAATGGTTTGCTGTTTCACATTTTCAGTGTTATACTTTTTATAGAACTGTCGATTCACTTGTTAATATAAAATAAATAAATAAAATTAATTGTTTTTAAATTATTTTTGGTAAATATATACTACCTACCTACTAACTTTTTATGTAAGTATGACAATTTTCTATAAGTAAGTATATTGTTCCAATTTCTTAGGAGATTCTGGATACCTTCAAAAAGCATGGTTAATCATAATAACACCAATATTTAATGCTGCATCAGGCTCACAATAAAGAAGGGATGTGTACCACATGTCGTATCCAACAATGAAACTGCATTAAACATGGCTTAAAGTTGTACTTGATTCATTATCAACATACTAGGGTAATTATATAAAATTAATTGTTTTAAAATTATTTTTGGTAAACATATAAATAATCCTATGTTTTATTTTGAAACATTATCAACCAACTCATAATGAATGGCAGTGAAATAAATAATGTAAAATAAATAAATATTTTAACTTGTCGCGTAGAGACCACGATCATGTCATTGTGTCTGTGAAGGCGTATATTTAATAAATGATTTGACTTTTAATTTCAATTATTTTCGGTACCTACCGCTATAAAAACAATCCTATATTAAGGCGATGTTGTCTTCATCGTCATCCTATGAACGTCCTGAACGTTCCCACATGAACGACAGCACTAAGGCAGACTGGGCTATAACAGGCTTAAGCCCTGAGCCAATACAACCGCAGTGTGCTTTACGTGCCTTCCGAAGCACGGAGGAGCTCGAGACGCTTTTTATTTGGTTACCCATCCTTTAGCTCGGTAATGTGAAAGTTGCGTAACTAACTGGCAAGATCACAAACCGGTGCGGCGCGGGCGGGGACTTTTTGCATTAGTTAAACCTCTAGCATTACCTTTCAAGTAACAGTAAGTACCTACATTGCTTCGCTAGTTTGCATATTTTAAAATTAGTTTTAATTTAACTAGCAAAACCATGTACTTGGAATGTTTTTTATTTTATTTTATTTAGGACAATAATCAATTAGAAAAGTAATGTGATAGGTGTTGTAGTTAGACAACTAAACCCGAAAGCCTTAGCCGCTACGCCATAGAGTTACTTTATTCGATGTACTCATACAAGATGCAAACGTTTTAATCACTACCTAGTGGGTACTCGCATCTAAGATCAAACTGTTTAAATGTTCGCGCGGTTTGTAACATTTAGTGTTATCACTTAATTCATTACAGACGGACGTCAAGTTGTTAATATTTGAGAAATTCTTGGCAGCAAGCGTTTGCTTGTGGTCTTCAGTCTTAATTTATTTATATTATAAGCTGAAAAATGGGTTTGGTCTCATATCAATATCATATTATGGTGGGTAAGTCACTCGTCATCATTATAAGTACTTATTTACAAACGTGCTTGCCTGGCGAACTTCCGGCGAAAAAAGCGATTGATTCATTTTTCAAATTGTCTCAAGGAGTCTACCCGAATTTCTTAGTAAAGTGACATTCAATTCACTAAAACTCAAAAGGATCGGTGTGGTTACTACCTTTTTATTAATCTTACATAAGCGTTACATTATCATCAAACAAAAAAATACTAAGACAAGCCTGTATGTTCTATATCCCTTAGCTTATCGATATCGATGTAGCCTAGCGAATTTGATGAGCGATTTTGAAGCTGTCACCGGTCGAGCGTTTGCCAGTTGACTAGGCCCTCAGGCTTGTCATACGAAACGCACTGAGAAATGTCTTACTTCGCATAGCATTTTCTACTTTGCTTAGACAAGTAATGTTTGTGAATTAATTTATTTTTTTCTACTTTTAGGCCGTGGGAATCAACGCATCCGATGAAGCCTGCCGCGGCGTGCCGTCGTCGCCTGTGCGATCCATCATCCGCACCACGCCGCGCCGCGCCGTTGCACTCCGCGCCAAGCCGCGACAGGCATTGCCGGTTCCACGCATGGCCCGTTTGCGGACGCGCCGGGGCTTGTCTTCAGACAGGCCGTGGGACCCAGACAAGTTAAACTCGGACGGCCGGCGCATCGCATTTTGTAGTAATTTTGCAGTTGTATTTATCGTTTAAATCGAAATAGGATAATAAATTTAAAATCTTTATTCCTAATAAAGTAACAATTACTCTGGTATAAATTTTGCTCAATAATATAATCGTAGATAGGTGATATTCACAATTAAGTTTTAGCAATTTTCGAAGTTTTTTGGTTTAGAATAAAAAAAATTTTCTATATAAAATCAATGATATCTAAAAATTTCGAGGCCGCTACACACTATTCAACTATATAAGAGATATTATTATAATTTTTTTATTTCACTTGTTTACAACAGTAGTTCAATCGATGAGCTCAAAAAAGTGCCTTCGCGCACTTTATGAAAATCTTTCTCTGCAATTTTGGGTTCAATTAAAAAACTAAGCAAAATTTACAAAAAGCGAGGCCGCTACGCACTATTCCAATAGCCATTCTACACTATTCAATAACTCATTATTGTTAATGTATTTTTATTTCTGAGATCCATAACGCCAAAATTGGCCATTTTACGCAAAAATCACTGTCGAGATCTCCTCTTAAGTACCTACATACAGGCTTAATAAAACGTCAAAACCTTAGATTAAAACAAAAAGGGAAGATACGGCATTAGCGTCTCGTGAGTGAGCCGCCAAAATTAGGCCTAAAGGCACAATTTCACTTCAGTCACAATTTGCCGAGCGAACAGGCTACATCGCACTATTTCGGATATTTTACTGTGTGAAAAAGAGAAAGACGCTACTCCGCAGTGGCGTCGGAATCGGTCGTACGTACGTACTCGTCTGTTGCGAAGCGACCGAGACGTCAACGCGCTACTCGCTGACTCCCTCGCGCTGACGTTGAAATTTACCGTTTTGTCTCGCTCGCTCGATTTACACAGGTGTGCATGTGTGAGTGTTTGCTTAAGTAGTTGAGTAGGATTATATTTTGAATGACTACAAGTAGGAGCATGCCGTATCTTCCCTTTTTGTTTTAATCCAAGGTCAAAAATGATGAAAACTACATTCCCTTAAAGGACATAGGTCGACTTAACCTTTAACCCTCTACGAGTATGTGTAATAGAAAAACATTGCTTTGCTAGTTTGATTTATTTAAAATTAGATTTAATTAAGCATAGTGGCGAAGCAGTGTACCGCTACCATCTCAACTTAATTAAGTACTCGCCTACTACAAACAAGGTTTTATCCTACAAATTGTTGTTACATTTGTTATGTTATGAATAAGTGACTTATTATGACCAAACTAATAACTAAAGCATCGAGTTTTGAATCTTAACTGTAGCTTGGTATGGGCCTTTTTTAACCTCTACGGATCTTTTTTCCTCTCTAGACAACTTGCTCATGCAACATGCTCATACATACATACATATATATATAATCACGACTATTACCTACCCCCGAAGGGTTAGCCGAGACTAGGCAATGAGGACCATCCCCTCTCCTTAATTCACTAAGTTTATTTGTACTGGCACCTCGAGACCAACCGTTAGGTTATGCAAGAAGTGCCAGACGTCCCTGCGCCAGTAGAACACTCGCGCAGGAGACCACCAACGTTAGGTCTTGACGCCAAATTAGTGCCCGCCGCAGCGCGCTCTTCATTCGGTACTCCTAAGACTAGTGTCTCGGGAGAGTATCCCCGTGAACACGTGTAGTTCACTGCCTATTGTCCAGATAGGTAGCCGGAGCTGTCGAGCTCGCTCACTTCTCGTTTCACGAAGGGCACAACTCGCAGTTGCCACTGCTAGGGCAATGAGGGCCGCAAAAACCAGTCTTCTGCCATAGTCCAGTTTTCACCAAATAGCGACTGCACATGTGCTAAGCGTGACGGATGATAAGCCCATCGCCGCTCTATGCTGTTGGATATATGCGCAGTCTTTAGTCCGTTAGTCGTCTTTTACGACACCCAAGGGAAGAGAGGGGGTGGTAGTATTCTTTCACCGCTACGCGACAAGGTTATTGCCCATTAACCTACATATTATATTTTAAACCTAAGTACTATAGGTTGTAACAAGCTAGCCAAAATAATTTAAATACATTGATGAGATGATAGACGCAAAGTTTATAAAGCCTATTCAAGCATCAAGCTACAGTTGAGTTCAAAAACAAAATGCTTAAGTAATTAGTTTGGTCATAATCATAAGTCATTTATTCATAACATAACAAATGCAACAACAGCCTTAATGGAAAGAAATTTTACTTAGTTTAAATAATAAAAATAACATAAGTTTTAATATGACACCATATAAAAAAACATAGGTAGGTATAATTGGTAGTTTTCCCATTTTACTAGCTTTTTCTCGCGGCTTCGCTGGCGTTAATTTGTCGCGGAAAAAAAGTTGCATACTTGACTACTCGTATTTCTAAACCCTGGAAAATCTGGTAAGTATAGAGTTGTCTGATCTATACCAAATCTAATAAAATCCGTTTTAGCAGTTTAACACGGGAGTACACACGTGGCCTACTATAGTAGGCCACGGTAACATTATTGTTGAAAATTTGATAGTTTTACGTTTTAGAGCAGTGCGCTTTCAGGAGAGCCTTTTTAATTAAAAACAATACGCCAACAATACACCGGACTCATACGCGTATGCAAGTATTTGCAATTTAGCGCCAAAGTCGCGGGCCTACTGATTGTGGGTAGTCTTTAGTCCATTAGTCGCCTTTTACGACACCCAAAGGAAGAGAGGGGGCCTGGTAGTATTCTTTCCCCGCTACGCGGCACGGTTATAAGTACTTACATTTAATCAATTACTAACAATTTGTTACTCAATGTTTATAATTTGGTTAAATTTTTAAGATAATTATACTTACTTATATTTCATATTTTAATACGAATGTTGCACAAATAAAAAGGACAAACGAGAGGTGGCTTATGGAGTTGATGACGATGATGATGTAATTGAAAGTGATGAAGAGAAACTTGATATTTAGGTACCGGTTTTACCATCCCTGGTTGGTGAGTTGATCGATGCGCTCTTTGTTCAAGAGCCTGAAATCGATCAACGAAAAGACAACAAATGGGTTTTCCCTGATCACCAGTCTTTAGTGTGTGTTGAATGTACTTATAATGAAGAAAGAGATTTCAATATTACATTTGGTTTTAGAATGAAAATTTTAGACATTGATCTCAGAAGTAAGTACCTACTACCATTTTTGTTAAATTATCCTTTAAAATAACCAAATAGTTTCTAATTCACAGTTTCTTCTTTTTAAATATAAAACTAAAGTTTATATAGAAGACAATAAATAACTAGCATAAATAATTATTTGTAAAACAAATAATTATTTATGTTTTTATATACTTACTTACTTAATAAATAAAAAAATAATATTGACATTTTAAATGCCACGCGGGCATTTGTGTAAAAAAGGGGCGCGTGTACTCTAGTGTTAAGCGTAAAAGCGTAACAAACAAACAAACTCACTTTCGCGTTTAAATATTAGTTAGGATTAAGGGATCTCTTTTAAAAGATTGCTGTTGGCCAAGTGGCCGTTACACGTTATTAAACGTTATAAACTAGGTACCGTTTCTTATTTCAATTGATTAGATATAACAAGATACCTTTGTTATTTTTTGGAATCAGAAGTAGCTTACAGCTTGAGCAGCTGGTTACAGCTTAGAAGAGGTGACAGTAAACCCCTCAGGCCCCAAGCGGTCCCATGAGACCGCACCTACAAACACACACTTGACCTTGTACCGTGTTTTCATAGACTTACAGACTACTTTAGTAGGAACAAGTTTGGTTATTTCGGTTTGGTGGTACATCTTATGCATCGTTATCGCAAAATATCGCATAGTCTATGCTAGATTCTGTCAAATTTAACGTTGACAGTTGCGCCAAAAATAGTGTCAAAAAATTTCCAAGACTGAGGCTCTTAAAGGCTCTTGGCTTGGCACTAAAATGTTAACTGTCACCTCTTAGACCAGTACCTATTACATCAATCTACATAATTATTACATACATAGATTTACGAATATTATTGTATATGATTCTGTGATATATCTATTATCCATAAAGACCTAGTCAGAGGCTAGGCAATGAGGACCACGAAATAGTCCACTGCCATAGTCCATGTTTCACCAAATGACAACTGCACATGTGCTTAGCTTGATAGATGGCGAGCCCATCGCCGCTCTATGTTGTTGGATGTGTATGTGCAGTCCTTAGTGCGCAGTGCAGTTTATACGCCTTTTACGACACCAGGTAGGCTACTCTTGAAACAGAATTGCATTAATCAATTTCCAATCACAAATCTAAAAAAATGTCAAATGGCACTTTTGTAGGTAAGCGACAATAGCGCCACATTGGAATTAAATTGCGTGGAAATTGATTAAACAAATTACTATCGAGATGGCGTTCCGGAATTATCTTTACTTATACCAATATCGATACATATTAATCGCATTGGAATTGTATTAAGATTGAGTTTGCGTTCGAGAGTAACCCCCCAGAGGGAAGAGAGGGTTTGTTATTATTCTTTTAGTACACACACACACACGGTCCGCCTACACACACGGCTCCTGCTACGATCTTACATAATTTTCTTTTTTTACTTCTCATGAAAATTACAATGCCTCTATTAAATCCCCACATACTGACAGCTTTTAGGTTTTCGTCTTTATTCTATTTCATACTTCGTCACCAATCATCATGTCTATAAATTTTATATTTTTCAAGACTTCTAAGGGTGGATTTGACCAAACTGGAATAAGACTTACCCCGTGATTAGTCTATACAAATTCGGGGTTTAATCTAGGTATAAGAGCTTATTCCAGTTTGGTCGAATCCACCCTAAGAATGATAGTTTAAAATCAAAACTATTTAGTTTTTTGACAACGTTCTAATCATTAGACGAGTAATATAAAAGTATAATATTATGAGGTATAGTTAATTGCAAATTAGACGCTCTAAAGTGCATCAGCATATTTGCGAGGCGTCATTAGTACCGTTATGACTTAGCAGGTAGTCCGCGTCTCACACAACCCTTCCACGGCCAACCGTTGTAACGGGGTGATCCCCGCCCCATCCCGCAACCCGCAAGGAGGCGTGGCTACACAGGGGCGCTTGGGCAGCCCACAGAGTCCAGCTTCATTCACGTCTCACGCAGATTGCAGTACGGTACAGCTATTTCCAAGTTAAAATGGCTCTCTGGACCCCTTACGTACAGGAGACCGCTCTCGATTTGAGTCGGCCCGCACCAACGGTTAAACGAGAACGAGAACCGCCTATTGAAATCTCAAGCATATCACCGACTTACTCAGAGTACCACAGTGTGTATCCACAGTATACAGTGTCGCCGCCGGCCATGCCCGCCGCGACGACGCATCCAGTCTACTACCCCTACACGGATCAATCTTACAGTGTACCAACGGCCCAAATATCACCAGAATCTGTCGGCAGTGCAGCGCAATGGTCGCCGCGTTCCAACCAGCCGAAGTCTATAGGATCTGCGCCGTCACCGCCGCAGTCACCAGAGTTGTACGACATCGAGTCTTTGGACGATGACGTGGAGTATCAGGCGTTCGAGAGAGACGCGCTCAGAGCTATGGCGGAAAAAAATGGTGGTTTCCTGCTTGGAAATAACCCGCGCATGCGCAGAGTGGTGCAGACCAATCAGACGGCCGACGACAGTTATAGAAAACAGCGCGAGAGGAACAACTATGCTGCAAAACAGAGCCGCGATAGGAGGAAGTTGAGAGAAGTGCGTCTGGCTTTCCAAGTGTCGTACTTGAAGAAGAAAATGGCAGATCTGCGCGCGAGACTAACTGCGGGCGTTTGTGGACGTTGCCAGCAGATCTGTGAATGCTAAAGTGATAATACACCTCATTAGACTTTGATTAGGTTTAGTGTTTAGTTTCGTGCAATTTATGTGTTTAAGAAAAATTTAAAATTTGCAACTTGTAAATAAGTATATTATTTTCTAAGGTTTACGCGAACACTACACATTTAATTAAACACTTTTTGCAGATGAACTCGTTCATCCGTAAAAAGTGTTTCATAGTTCAACCGTAAAAAGTGTTTCATTTCAACTTGTAAATATTTATGTATATTGGTAACTAGGATATTTATGAGAAATATTCTCAAGGATTTTGTTAGTGTTTAAGATGCGCTGAGCTTATTTTGTAAAAATTTTGTGTCCTTCCCATCAATCGGCTCAATTTTGCTTTACTTTTCGCCCACTTTTAATTTTAGTTGTAATTTTGTAATGTCAGTAAGTTATGTGCAATTTTGTAATTTGATAATATTATGTGTACCTAACTTTTAAGATTGTGCCATATAATAATATAAATTTCAATACCAATGCCACGCCATACATTAAAATGAAGTTTATACAGCAAGTATATGTTTTTATATTTGATTACCTATCCAATATTTCTTCAAAGTAGACAGTAAAAGTAACAACTAGGTACTCTTCAATATTATGCTATAGCCAAAAATGTTTTCTACTGCAAAATACTTTGTACGTTTCTCAAATTAAAAACATAATTTAATTATTAAAATAATAGAAATCATAATAAATTTTTATTTACAAGTTAATGAATAGATAACTAGTAGTAGATAATACTAATTTACTTGTTATCATTACTTATCTCTTTTTTATTTACTTACATGTTTTTTTTATAAAAGTAAAAAGGTAACAGATATTTTTATACATACAGGGGTATTAAAAATATATTTAAATATAAGAATTTTTACAAGTAGGTACTTTTTCAGTTAATGTGATCTGAAAATTTGGGGTATATTCCTCATATTGCAGGACCACAATAAAAAAAAACTTTTCATAACTATAGTCACAGTGACCAAAAAAAGGATTTCAACTAGGGATTTTCAAAAGATCATAGTTAGAGAATTATTGAAAATCGCGGAACATATGGAGGTGATTCGGGTGCCCCTAGAGCTGCTCTACTTCTTACCTTCCGCTTGACCACATATCTCGGGCCACCCTGTATAAGTAGGTAATATACAAAGCTTGAGCGGCGATGGGCTCACCATCTGTCGCGCTGAGCACATGTGTGCAGTCGCTTTTTGGTAAAAAGTGGACTATGGTAGAGGACTGCTTTTGCTGTCATCATTGCCTAGTCTCTGACTAACCCATTGGGGATAATAGTCGCGATTATATGTATGTATAAAATGGTTCAATTATACAAGTATACATAGGAACTATTTCTACTAAACTATTTTTCCTTTAGAAAACAAAAATACCAATTAGTAGTAGGTAATTAATTAGACTAAAGCTAGCTTTATCTACTTAAAATCTTTCTTCTAAAAAATCAAAAGAAACTGAGGACTGAATCCAATATAGGGGGTCTTCGTTTTCATTCTGATAGTTAGTTACAGGTATATTTATTAGCGTGAGAATGATAGCTAAAGCAAAACAATGGATTTGCCCATTCTACCGCTAAGCACGCCCTTGACTACGGCACCTATTTGTTTAATTAAGTATGTAAGTAAATCCAGCACCGATAGGGCTCCACATATCCATCGCACATTTAATCAAAACCCTTTCAAAGTTATTATGTTTTTGGTAGGCACGTGCGTCGCAACTCGACACAATATTTAGTTTCAAAAGTTCTAAGAATCTTTTTTGGACGGTCACTATATCTGTCACATCTCGAATTCCCAAATATTATAAAGATAATATAGGCACGCGGCCTGCGAAAACAGATTTGCTCCCAGCACCTGTTGGCAAAGGATTGTTATGATAAAGGCACACGCGCGCTCTTACCGCGATGTATGACATTGGCATCGGTATTATACATTATTTTATCGGTGGCAAAATCGGGCAGCTGTCATATGGACTTATCTGATTTAAAAATCTGTAGGTACTAAAAGGATAGTATTGGTAGAAAAAAAACTAGTGCATATTGAACGAGAGTTGTTTGATGTCACACTATCTAAAATCGCAATTTCGTTTTGAAATTGACGGCTTATATACTTACAAACCTACTTTAATATATATAGATAACTTTTTTCAATACACTAAATTGGAATGATCGAATGATGTAAAACATAAAGTTACACTTTCTTGAAATAGGTATTTCTTAAAAAGACTATATAACTTTAGGTCCGTTTTTTCATAAAGATTTAAAAAAAAGATTTCATAAAGAGAGTGTATCTTATATAGATAATCTGAATAGGGCTATTTAGTAGCTGTTATAAAAAAATATTGTGAACGAGTATAATGGAATGGCACATTGTCACAGAAGATTTTTTTGTCAGCACACTCAAAAAGTAAAAATTTTGCGCGTGATCGTTGATGTCTTTTTAATGCAGCAGAATATTCAACATAAAGTTTGTCAAGTATCGCGTACTTTGACAATATACGTGTCGCATGCAACACGTAAAAATTTAAATTAATCCTTGAAACGTCTGTATAAAACAGTTATTTACTTATTATATGTTGTATTATGTATAATTGTAGCAGATATGTGCGATGTACCAATTTTTAGTTAGTGACGGCGAGTGATGCGCTTTTAAATCACAAAATTAAAACCATTAAAAACCAATTACTATTAGGGTATTGTTGTATATTTATATGTTACTTGCATTCGTTTCTTATTATTTTTTTGTTAAATTATTATTAAAATTAGAACTAACCTAAACTATGGACCCATATCTAAAATAATTATAATAACTATAACAGAAGTAATAATTATTTAATAATCATATGATTGGTACATATATTACTATGTTAGTACATTTAGTTGGTCTAATTATAAGTACTTAGTTCACTTATGTATTGTACCATATACAATTACCTATCAAGTCAAGTTTTGATTCATAGATTTATATGCCCGATCATAAATGATCATAAAAGCCTATGCTCATGGGCTTTTATGATCATTTTGATCGCGAAGACTTTTTTATCTACAACGGGGAACGTTTGCCTTCATCTCACCTGATAGTAAGTGACGATAAGGCCGAAGGTGGAAGCAAGCTTCACACACGGGATCTTCAACTAAATAGACCGACCTCTCAATCATTAGTAACGCAGACTTTCTCTTTGAACCACAGCTAGGGTTGGCTGGAAGAGATCTCTTCTAGAATGAAGCTCACCTTTAACATATTATATCTTGTTTAAAGTGTCTTTTTATTGTGTGTTTTCTATGTGCAATAAAGCATTAATACCTCAAAAGTTTTACCTCTCCATACTTGTAATATCATTTGACGTAAGCAAAGCACAAAACTCGACTTTACAGGAGAGCCAAAATATTTTTTTTAGATTTAAATTCATTACGCTTGTGTTTTAAAATTTATAGAAAAGTGATATAGACAAAATATACCTAAAATCTTGAGATGCAGGCGATGAAATATTTAGTTTTTAGTATAGTTTGTTATTTTAGAAAAGAGATGTGCCTTACATCTAAGAAAATTCATTAAAATGTTCGTTACGTCCATTATAGAGTAAATGGTTGGGGTTTTAAACGAAATAATTCTGACGTTCTTTACGTTATGATTTAATATAATGAACATCACATAGGTACTACCTAAAATTTTATAATTTGACAGTGAAAACCTTCTTTATCTTACATTTTCAATGTGTCTAAAATCGTTAATAATGGCCTTATTGCTACATGGATTAGACAGAAAAAAGAGAAAAAAAAAGTAAGATGGCATTAATAGCTCGTTTTACAGGTCAATTTTACAGGTATCTCTCTGTACATTTTTAGTTTACGCCCGTTAGAATAGTATCTACATCATCGCCCATCGGTCCATATCGATCGACGTATTACATATCGAAGTATAGGGTGGACAGTGGGCTTATTGCAAGTAGGGGACTCTTTGATAGGGGAGCGCCCTCAGTCACTCAATTAGTGCGGCACCCTCGTAAAAGCTCAGCGGCTTGGGTAATGGCTGCAACGGGCGTGCTTGCGTCGGATTACTGGGAAAATGGGAACATACATACATACTCATCCATACATACCTACCTACACTCACCGACTATTATCCACAAAGGGTTAATCAGAGAAGGCAATGAGGACCGCAAAAGCAGTCCACTGCTATAGTTCACGTTTCACCAAATAATAACTGCACATGTGCTCAGCGTGATAGGAATGCCCATCGCCGCTCTAGGCAGACGACTAACTATCGGCTATTTTCACGATCAAGAAACGTATAATAGATATACATTCCGTGTAAACAAAAGAGATGCATATATAAATAGCTGATCGCTGACTGTTCACACTGCCGGCGAGGACTCGCTCCACTAGTTTGAGCGACAAGAGCTATCAAAGATAATTCTCGCTTAGCGATACTCGCTCAGCGATCAGAACACACGCCGAGAGACCAACCCGCGGCAGCCAGCGGTCATTTCGCGCCAAGAGGAGTGTACGCTCGGCACGGCCGCCGCCAGCGAGTGGCGCGAGTAATCGCCCGACTCACTCGTACACTCGCTTATAGTCTAAGATCCGAGTATAGAACGACCTTCACCGAGAAGGTTAATGGATGAAAAGTATTTTATATCAAATTTAATATGTTATATAATATATCGCGAGTAGGTTGGCTGAAAAATTTCAGTCCAGTAACATTAATGATTAATTTAATATTAAAAAAAATATTTTTTTTACTTTGCACTAGTTTGGTGTGTATGTGTTTGTAATGAGCTTATCTTTAAATAAACATAAATTTTATTTATTTAACCAGACGGTTGCAAATTACTACGACTTGCCTGTTTACACCTTTTTTTTTTTTTTTTTTTTTGGATTGGGGAAAATGTGTTGTACACAGGCCATGCGCACCCAATGGGTTATGGGATGACGCATGGCACAGAGAGGGACTCGAGGCCACATGTCCCCACCCGCACCCACGAATGAGCCGGGTGAGTTAGGACTAGTGGCCCCACCCCATAAAAACCCCAATGCTTGCCAGCAGCACCGCTAGCGGAACCCGGGGCCGCGTTAGCAATCTCCGGGAATCCGCCTACGGGATGGCCAGTCTTACCTGGCCTCCTGCAGAAGAGGTGGGAGCCGGCAAGCGGACTCCCACCCAGACGGGGATAGAGCAGTGCAATGCGACTAGGTAGCCCATCTACCTAGCCGCTGCTCTATCAGGGGGAGGAGGAGGTTTCCCTCGACCCCCCCCCCTCCGCCTCTTCCCTGTGTGGGACCGCGGCCCCACACGTGAGGCCGCGGTCCCACACAGGGAGGCCACCGATTCGTGCGGCCCGCGCCGAGGCGCAGGGCGCACGGACCGGCCCCAGTTTTGCGGGAGGAGGGCGGCGTTTAACCGCCACCCTCCCCCCCCTCCACTCCTTCCCCGCGTGTGACCGCGGTCCCACCCGCGGGCCGCGTGCAAGACCACGACCCGCGGGCGAGACCGAGGCCCCACACAAGGAACACCATCAACTCCCCACAACGGACAACTTGGTCCCCAATACCTGGGCTTACGGGGAGGCATAATGAAATGCTCACACCAAAGCCCCACCACCTCCACTTGCGACCCACGTCCACAAGCGTACCACACCACGCGACCCCGGCCATCGACCGCCGGGCCCGCCTGTTTACACCTGCCTACCCAATGTTATGACAGGAAAAAATAGTCAACCTAACGTTTGCATATTATAGAGGCTTCATACTTTCGATTGGTACCTATGTAATTTATCTATTATCGAAACAAGTGCAATATTTAAAAAAATATATTTATAAATATTTAATTAATCATATACTGGACTGAAATTTTTCAGCCAACCCACTCGCAATATATTTTTTAACACATTAAATTTGATATAAAATACTTTTCATCCATTAACCGCTCGGTGAAGGTCGTTGTATACTCGGATCCTCTACTATTATAGCCCAGCGACAAAACTATCGGAACTACACACTCGCTTTCCGCTGCTCGCCAACTCGTTTCTAGTTCTAGCTCGACTCGCTTCTCGTTCATCGTCGGTGGTGGGACAACTGCATTATGCTGTTGAATGTATGTGCAGTTTTTAGGGCTTTAGTCGCTTTTTACGACACCCAAGGGAAGAGACGGTTGTTAGTATTCTTTTAATGAGCACCACACACCCAACTCTGAAAAAAACACAATCAAAAACCATTTAATCTAGTAGACCACCGCGCTGTATCGCTAGGGAGATCCTTTGAACCAGCAGGCCTAGCATGCGCAACACGAGAACAATTTCTCGACCCGTTTTCTCGTGTTATGTCTATACACGATATGTCAAAAATAGACATAATAGAGTTTTTGCTTGTCTGTCGTATTCTTGTCTACAAACCTTAACATGAAACATAATTTTATCGAGTTTTGACAACTGTAACCGAGAACTATCTCGGTGAACTACTGGCGGGAACGACAAACTATTGTCGTTCCCGCCATCGAAGGAAGGGAGAATATCGTCCGCGACATATTATCTCGTGTTGCGCATGCTAGGCCCGCAGAGGGCCTTCCTTTACTATTTATAGAATTTTCCTCTGTTTTTTAAATTTCAAACAATTTTCTAAAAATAAATGCCAAATCTATTGGCTGTGGAGAGTGCCACAAGCGGCATTCTAGTACGATCGGTTACGATGCCGTAATTACGGAATCCTAGTACAAAGTGTAGGCAGTGAATAGAGTGCCACAAGCGGCAACATAGTACGATCGGTTACGATACCGTAATTTGACGGCATCCTAGTACGAAGCGTATAGAGTGCCACAAGCGGCATTGGTATCTCAATCGGTTCGGGAACCGTAACATATTTTTTATTTGTCATAATGTTCAGACTTATTATTATTCAAAATATATTTATGTATGCATGGAGTTAGATTTCTGTTGTCTAATAAAAAAAAACCTTGAAATTCAAAACAAAGTCTTAAATTTCTAACCTATCACGTAACCTACAGGCGTAGGGCAGCTAGTATTTCTGTTGTCTAACAAACACTTTACGGCAGCTTAGGCGGCGTCACTATTATACCGCAAAACTTACGGTTCCCTAACCGATGGCACAGACATATAATATGTCTGTGACCGATGGAGATACAGTGCCGCTTGTGGCACTCTATACACTTCCAAATCTATTTTGTATGAACAACATTTTGGAAGGAATGGAAACCGCTGTATATAGCCTAGCAAACAAAAATCGGCTGAAACTTCGTTTCGGCGAAAGATAAGTAGGCCCTTATGTATGTCTTGCAGCGGCGATCGTATATTAGCCACGATCCGCCAGCAAGCGGTAAAGCTATTACTTACTTAAGAACTTACTTACTTTGGAAATAAAACTTTTAGTATTACTGTTGCCTTTTAATATTACTGTTGAATTAAAATCAGCTGGTAGACAAAATACACTAAACATATTTTGGTTTCAACGTTCTTCTCGGCCAGTAAATGCAAGACTCAAACCTTCCTAAATAAACAGCAGCACATAGGGGATCAGGCGGGCCCAGCTTATCACGCTGGATCTGGAATAATGTGCATACGTTGTAAAGGCCATAGGCAGCCAAAAGCATTTCTCCCAATAAGAAACGCTGGTCCCAGGTGAGTCAGTGTGTTTTAACGGATTTTACCTTACGACATCAAAAGGGACCAGCATAAATGTCTAGCTAAACCAATGATAAATCCACCAGGACCTTTGCTATGTTCTAAATACATTGGTATTATTTAGTTTCTGTATGTGTGTTTTTGTGCAATAAAGAATATAATTATTCATATATTATGAAGTCGTCTTCTTCACAGAGAAACCCAAGAAACTTCTTTTAGTGCAATTTTAACGGCGTCGTCGTTGAGCTTGAAGAGATTTCAAGGTTACTTACCTACCTATATCAAGGACACATATATCATCTAACATAATTAAATTAATTCTTAAAAGTCGAAAAATCCAACAAAATCAAAGGTTATTTGATCGGTAGTTAACTCAATCAATATTTGAAAGTAGTAACAAATGGTTAACTTTTTGTTAAATAGGTTTTGATCATACAATATTAATAGCCTTTTTTTAAGACTTTTAGTAGTAATAGTAGCAGCAATAACTACTACTAAAACACAACAATGTAGTTTACAACTTCAATTGTTATAAAATCGTATAGATATACTACTTATTATATTACTTTTAAAACACTTATGCAACCACAAAAATAAACGAGCAACGATCAATCAAAATCGGCAATGTAAATAAATGTATACGGGTAGGTATACAAAACATGTATTTACGGTAAAAAAAACTACCGACCGCGTTTACAAAGCACCGCCCCTTGCCCTGGGGTCGTTTTGTAAGGGCGTTGCACAACGAAGGTTTGTTACCTTAAACGCAACACATTATGTATTACGGAAGGTCATAATATGGGCGGGAACTATTCACCTTTGTGCGACTCGGGCACGTTTATATAACAATAATGGACAAGAAAAAATCCTAAGGATGTCGTCAACTTTTTATAATATGTGATATGAAAGAAATGGGGTGACCTTTACGTAACTTTCATAACAAAAAACTCAAACGAAAAAGCTCATTTAAGAAATACGTTTATTATTTTATGCAAATTATAGGTTTATTTCCATATAGGTATACTTACCTACATCAAATAGGTACCGTCTGTTTAACACCAAGACTCACAACTCTATAACCGCGACACATATTCTGCAGAGGGCTGAAATTAAACGTGAAATACACGCAAGTTAGAGGCGTTTGTTCCATTTCATTTCGATGTGTAGTGCTTAATTTAACCCGTAGGTAAACAGAAAACATAGAATACTTTCGAATAGGTTCTCCTTCCAACCTAAGTAGGTTGACGTTAGTGACGCTAAAAGAAAATGTTTGTTAGTTACCTCGTGTGATTTTTTAGTCGGCAAAAGATAGATCAAATAGTTGCTTTTATCTTAACCAAATGGTAGGATTACACACAGCAGTGACAAAAGGTTCTCTAGGTAATTCCAAAAATCATAAGTCTAGCTAGTGCAATAAAACAAGCTGGAATAACGAACTAAGCCTACCTTTTTGAATTAGGAGAAATCTTTACACAACGGTTGTTAGTGTGCCTACATAAAGGAAGCCTTCGTCAATTGTTACGAAGTGTCCTCGAAATTAGATTGCATATCGATAACAAATCGAGAAGTGTTTTGTTCGCCAACAGTACCTACCGTTCCTCTGCGAATTATTTGCAAGACGCCCGCATTGTCTCAGCAGTGAAAGAGAACCCTTTTAAATATTAATCCGTCACAAATGTTTAAAGTCGCAGCACACAATGAGCAAAAAGTTTTGCTCTATTCACAATTATTTGCATATTGCCGGACGGTTCTAGTCCCAGGGGTGTAGCGGGAAAAATATTAACGGTCCGCTTTGTGAGCGGGCGTCAGAACTTGGGTGACCACCTACGTAATACAATAGGTCAGACATTACGTTGCATGTAGACGTTTGCACAAACATGTCTGGAATCGGGATACAACCATCCACCATACCTACTTCTCTTTTACAAGTGTTTTTTACGCTATGCAAAGCAGCGTATCTTTAATTTTATTCTTCTGCTATAAGATCTAGTAAAATGAATGGGTATAAGAACTAAGACACCACAGGATCGGCAACACGTAAGTAAAATTAATGTTGCAATCGTCAGTAAGATGTGGTAAGGTTGAGATCAACGAATATCATAAGGATATGGCCATACACACACTTTCAAGAGACTCAATCGCAATAACGACAATTTTACCTATTACTAAACTCTAACTATTATTGGGAAAAATAGTTAGAGAATAGATAGACATCTATTTCTATCAATCATCATCATCTATCAATCATCTGATGCATAAGGTAAAGTAAATGATTACTAGGTGTCAACATATGATTTTTCATGATATTAATTTTAATAATTTATTAATTTTCCTGGATGCAAATTTTGTTACATCCAGGAATATGGCTACCATTTTGAACACTTACCCTAAAAAAATAACTATCTTATTTTTGGCCATCAACAATAACAACGAATAAACTTGCAGAATTTATAACATTGTTAACATAGATAGAGACCGCGGGTTCGACTCCCGGTTACGTGAGAGATTTAACAAAAAAAATGAATGCAGCTTTCATTAAATCTAAAATCGACGCCATGGTTCCTAAGACAGATTTCCCTATCTCTTATAGTTTTTGATTTCTCCCTACTGACCTATTTGGATTGATCACCCTGTGTAATACTTACATAGAAATGGGACTGCAAAGTCCTATGCCGTCCAGTTAATTTCTAAACGGGAAATGCATTCATAGATAACGGTATATATTATAATCAAGCCATCTGTCACGTGTGTGGCCACAAGCATCGAGATCTCTTCATCAATCTACGTTCATCAATGTGCCACAATCGTCGTCGTCGTCGAATGCTCACCCCCGCAACACAAAATATACGCATTGTTGAATAGTTACTCCTTTTGTGGCGACACAGCCCCGTGTGAATGTAGGAAACTTCATCATTGATTGATCAATCGATTTGTTAACAAAAGTTTTTAATTGTAAACTTTTGTTAGGAAATAGCAATTTAAGCGCAATGCTATGGTTTCGGTAACCCTTTTTGAATATTTGAAGTTATATAACGTAGATATTTGTACTGTTAACAGTTTACCACACACGTTAACGCCGCATTCGTAAGGCATTTTCAGGTTGCCGACCGCATGACATACGACTAACCCGTTCCCTTTTCTTCCAAAACGCAGACTAAAGTTAAATGAACCTGGTTTAAAACATATGTTGTCCGATTTTTTTTTATATATAAGTGCAGATAGATAGAGATAGCATTATTTTAAACCATATTTTACATTAGTCCACGTTTTGGAATGACAAGGGTTAAGTCGGTCATTCTAATTAGCGCTATGCAAACCAACTTTATGATCAGTACCAGTTTATCGGTTTAGTTGATCGGAGTGGAAAGCCTGGTACACATCTCACTTCTAGGTTCAGGCCATCCCAAATAAACAATAGTTCATGAGGAGTTCGGACTTAAAGCTGATGCAGCTTGGTAGAGCTCGACGACGTCTCTAACTTACCTTACGAAGAACCTAGCACATTATATTTTAATTTATAGGTGACCGGCATTACGAAAGTTCCTTAACGCGCGAGAGCGCAACACGCGTATACACCCTTAAGTTTTATTCGTCTAATAAAAATTAACGGTGAGTTCTGAAACTGAACAACTTTCCCCAAGAAACCTAATTGCGAAAAAAAAATCAATGACGACTATATAGGTACCTCATATAATCGAAAAAATCGCATGAAGATTCGCGCTGGATGTATGGGTAAACCACAAAAAACACTCACCAATGCTTACGGTGTCAGCAATATCACTTATTATTTTATGAAAAAGACAATAAAAGTTTACTTCCAAGTGTCCTTCATAAAACATTAGCAGGAAACGCAGCTTATATTTTTTCTTTACATTTCACTTGTTTCTTGAACGTTCACTTTCTATTGAGTTTTATTAGGGCTTCCAAATTCACGGTATAGAAATTAGGACATTCCCTTTACCTAAGTTAAGCCTTTAGGTGCAGTTTTATTGCACAGTCTTTTTTTATTCCTTATCTAGTTATTTGGCGCTTCTTCTTAGCACGTGCCGCCGGCTCTGACGTCTACCTGCGTTCGCCGGTGGCCGTACCAAAGACAACATCTATTGTGCTGGGTCGTTTGCGCATTTCCTTTGAATTTGTTTCGAAATATAATAAACCCGCATAGTTACTTCTTGCTGGGGACATTTAATCCAGTGCGGTAATAAAAATTTATGATAGGCTCTTTTCATTCATAAGATTGAAGCAGTGTTCGAGAAATTCGTTTTTTAACAAGAAAGAACGAACGGCTGAAAAGCAAAACGCAGATGTTGCTTTCAAAAAATGGAATTCTGTGTTTGTTCCGTTTCATTATAAATGCTAAAAATAAATAAGTTAGTTGATAACTGCCCAACTGAAGAATGTTTCATATGTGTTTAATGAAATTCCGCGGTATTATACTAACTATCGTACCTACCTAATAAATAAAATCACCTAAATAAAAAGAAAAAATCAAAGTCAAAGTGTAGTAGGCCAGGTATATTTAAAATTAAAATGAAATGTTTTTAACACGTATAAAGGTAGGTAACATCGTATTTAATCTAAACGTTAGACCTGTGAAAGATACCTACCTATTGTAACGTATATTGTTATGATTGTTAACTAAACTAACGGCTTTGGGGTCTAGTGAATAACCCACTGTTGTTAGACTCAGAGGTCACAGGTCCGATTCCCAGCGGGGTACATTTTTATTTACTTGATTTGGTTGGTGGGTAGGATTTATTAAGCTAGGCTAGTTACTACCATCTTATCTTAAGTCTGGCGCCATATAGCACTGTTGTGTTACGACAGTTTAAAGGTAAGACAGCCTTATAAGCGTGGTTAAGGAATCCGAGTGAAGCGCGTCTACGATCGGTCTTATCGTCACTATTACCATCAGGTGAAACCCCTTTGAGCTCTATCTATGTATATTGGACAGCATAGGTAATATGAACTTTATTTACATATCACAAAGTTAAGTGAAGTGGAAACCAATGATAACTTTCAACATGCTGTGCGCGTTAAAAGACTTAGGTATTTATAATTACATAAATTAAAATTAGCGAAGACCTATTCGAAAACGCATCCACTATTTTATAAGCTCCTAGTTTTTTTTACATTAATAATTTCTATAAAATAATCACTTAGGTATTTTTTTATTATTATTCCTGCGAATTGGTTTGTTGTACCTATAAGTTGGCAAAAGGTCGTAGGTTTGATTACCACTTGAGATAAGTAGTCTGTTATCATAATTATTAGCATTTTTTTTAATAATCAAATTAAACATGTAACCAATTACATTAGTAATATAGACAGACACGGAGTTACACAAAACCGACATTTTTCTCAATGACAAGCATAAAACCGTAAACGTTTTTTTTTTCTCAAATATCCATTTCAATTCAGCCATCATAATGATGAAAGCTTCCTTTATGGCGCGACAGAAGTACGGCAGACCACCGTGACATCATTATTGGCCACAGTAAAGAGTTGTCATACCGTCCGGAAGTAAGACCTTACCTCGGACCGTATACAATACATTAAATAGATCCGTCATAGCGACAGTTGCGTCGTTAATAACGCACCACGGACTTCCATCAATGCGTGGACTGGTCACTCGGATCATTTACTATGCGAGCGCATCCAAGCGTAATGTTCTAATACAAGAAATAGGAAATGAAACTATCTTTGACGTAACTCAATTATTATTGGAGGTTTCGAAGAAATTGTCGAATAAAAAAACAATTGCAAACGAAAGCTTCCGCCGCCGCGTCTGTCAGTTTTGTTTAAATTATACCATCTGTCGAATTATAGTTATGGTTGTTTGCATCGACAATCAATTAAGTATATAGGATAATGTATATATAAAGGATTGCAGAGAACGTGGGTTAGATTCCCATCTGAGGTACTTAGTAATTTTTTTCAACGATTCGTTATCTTAGAGTTTATGTAATCGTTATTAACGCAATAAATAAACGAATTAAGTACCTATGTATCTCTAACAGGCGAAAGACGTCCATTGACAGAGGCCTCCCACAAGGATCTATACCACGATCGGTCTTGCGCTGCTCGCATAAGTATGAAAATTAAAATACAGGACTGTTTGTTTCTAATAAATAGATAAGTATTAATAATAAAAGGAAAAATTCATTATAAATATGGGGAAGGAAGACGTGAAAGTTTGGGAAGCCCTTTGCCCACCCACGAGTGTGACAATTAGGGCCAGTATCATATAGTGCACCGTCCTAAAATATAAAACATCATGTTACTTTTCAACGCAAGTAAAAGTAAAATGATGTTAAATCGTGTTGGTTATGTCTTATTATCCCTAACGTAATCTCTCCCTACACAAACATCTTAACATTAGTTAACTATTTGTTTTATACGTCTTACTGGTAATTACCTATTTCTTATGTACAAAAACAACTGCTACATTACAAAAAGTTGGTGCCAAACAAGCTAATTACGCTGATGAAAGGTATTTAGATATGTACTAAGCGAACGCAATTAACAGGGTAGAAAACAAATGTTCAAAACGGGAAGGTATACTTAAATAACATCGGTGACAGATTTAAATTAATCATCTTTCGGGAGTGTTCACGCAAACGCGTATAATAGTAAAATTATATTACACAGGGACTTAAACTTTTTTAAGTTATGAAAAGCGTTAAAAAGAATTCAAACTCTTTTGTTATTATTTTGATTCGTAGTTCCTACCAAATTTTGCCCAAGTGTTAAATTTCTTCAAGCGAAAACAATTAATATTTAAACCGCAACAGAGTGCCGCTTTGTTTTCCATTCCCGTTAGTTCGGTGCAGGTAGCATATAACCCTTTTGGGGACCTTGCATCGTGGTGGGGGTAAAACCACCCCTAAGCCCCGCCCCCAACCGCATACGGGACGCCTGCTCAAGAGATCGAGACAGTCATCCGCAGTCTGTTCGCAAACAAGCACGCACGACCAACAACCATGGCTCTTTGGACGCCTTACGCCGAAGACTCCGCTCTGGACTTAACCAAGACAACATTGAAACAAGAACGGGAGTACAACACGTCTCCAAGTAGCAGCGAGCTGTCGTACGGATACGCGTATCCGCCGCACACGAGTCACCCCGAATATCCGACGTACACCGGTTACCCGTATCCGAATGCTGGCTTCACTTTGCCATCAGTACAAATGTCTCCTATATCGGGAGGCAGCAGTTGTTCCGGGTACGAAGCAGCTCAGATCAGTCCAACGTTTGCAGTGAAGCCTGGGACATTGTCGCCGCCAGAATCCCCCGTGTCGCAGCCTTCGAGGTTATCTTACATCGACGTGGACGCGCTGTCAGACGACCCTGACTTCCAAGCATTCGAGAGGAACGCTTTAAGGGCTATGGCTGAGAAAAATGGCGGAACTCTTTTGGGGAACAACCCAAGGATGCGGCGCGCAGTTCGTTCTTCCAATCAGGACGCCGCAAACGACTCGTACAGAAAGCAACGGGAGAGGAATAATGCTGCAGCGAAGCAGAGCCGCGATCGCAGGAAGCTCAGAGAAATCCACCTCGCCCTAAAAGTGTCGTATCTCAAGAACGAAGTGGCGTCTTTAAAGGCGAAATTGGCAGCTAAAGTGTGCAGTCGGTGCCAACAATTATGTGTGTGCTGATAGACTTTTGTTCAAATTTCAGACTTTTCTGTGCAATTTTTAAAATTAAGCTTGTATAAAACTGTATATAATGTAGAATAAGAACTTACTTATGAGTATGTATGTGATTATATTTTGCATTGCCATTGCAACACTTGCAAAGATTGTATTAAATTAGATAACATTTATAATGTGTGCAATTTACTTAATTGTAAGAGTTATAAGTTCGTCTAGTCTTAAATTGTACCTATAAGATGCGATAAAAAAATAAATGTAATTTAAAAACAACTTCTTACATGTTTTCTTCTCAACCCCCAACACTAAAGGTTCATAATAGCTACAGAACACCTATAAAAACAATTTGACCTATAATAATATTAATAATCAATTTTGACAGACATTAAGAATATTCAATGATTTAAAAAAAACTTATAGGTACCTACTTTAAAAATATACTTAGTAAACATAACCTCTCCTATATCCTCAAGTACCTATCTAGCTATATTGATATTGGGTATAATGTTTTGAATTAATTTAAAATTGTAGCGGTGAAAGAATACTACCACCGCCTTTCTTCCATTGGGTGTCGTTAAATACGACTAACGAACTAAAGACTGCACATACATCCAACAGCTTAGAGCGGCGATGGGCTCACCACCTGCTTTTGCGGTCCTCATTGCTTAGTCTCTGACTAACCCTTTGGGGATAATAGTCGTGAATCTAGTATGTCAACCAACAAAAAAAGGGACTAGAACCAACTATAAAATAGAAAGTTAAGGTACCTACAAGTATTTTTCGTAGCTATGCTATCATTAAATTTAAGCAAAGTTGGTTATATGATTATTTTAATTCTGAATAACTTTCTGAGAGAATTACGATATATTTACATACATATATACAAAAGTATAATCACTACCATTATCCCCGTAGGGTTAGTAGAGACAAGGCAATGAGGACAGCAAAAGCAGTCCTCTAGGTATACCAGACCAGCAAGTCCACTTTTCTTTCACCAAATAGCGACTGCACATGTGCTCAGCGTGACAGGTGGTGAACCCATCGCCGCTCCATGCTGTTGGATGTATGTGCAGTCTTTAGTCCCTTAGTCGCCTTCGGATTATGATATTTATGATATTTCTTTCCATTATATTTTAAATAAAATAAGATATTATTACATTTAATTTTATCATAATTTCCTATTCAAAAATATGTATTTAATTAAGATAAATCGCATGGATTTTTTGCTCTGCTTTTTCCCTTTATACCCGCTAACCAACCTCACAGCGTGATACGTCAATCAACCCTTCATATGCACATCCCGCTATCTTTTCAGACTACGCCTCCGTTGTGAGCACATCTAATCGCAACTCGGTCACAATGACCACAATTGACACAATCGATGTATTGCGGGTACGCCCTGTACTAACGCAGCAATTGTTAACACTTTTATTTCGCACTCGAAATACACGCCTAACTGTAACTAGGCTTTTAGCGTGTGCTGTTACTAAACTACACACGATTCTAACGCTTATTCCCTTAAGAATAGAGTTTACTTATATCTGTTCTCATAATTGGTTTTAGCTGACAATATTTTGCGTGTAATATGGGCGTTGTGCGACTTGTGCGTAGGTGTTAGAGACGATTTTCGCTTGGCTTTATAGTGAGTTGGTATTGCAAACGATGTTAACTAAAGCTGGTGGAAGGTTGTAGCTTCCCCGAGGATAATCCGTAACGTGTCAATGTGATGTTTAGCACCTGCATTTTTCTACGGATAATGTTCCGCGTAACGGTGGTTGGTCTAGAAACATAGAATTTGTTAGTAAAAAGCTTTTAGTTCCATAAAAGTTCTGGAAAAGTAAAGTAAACCCTAACACAAAAAGGATTATTTTATGATGGTCTCATTATTTTACGGTATTTAAGCCACAAACAGATTGTTATTATTTTAAGTTCGCCTAGCTACCACTACCTCGTCTGTAGCAAGGACTCCTAGAGCTCGATAACAATAGAAATTCTATTGTGTCTGGTCATCATCACTATAATAAAAATGTTTAGAGCATCGTTGTGATCTGGAAGTTACAAATATGATTAATACATTTAAATACTTAACAAAATTAATAAATAATAACTTTTCACTCTCTCATACCATGTCACAAAGCTTTTTTATACCTACAGGAGAACATTTATTACGCCTATAGGTACTATTGCACCCGGGCATACTACATATATTACTCGTACTAGGTTAGGTACTATAGGTAATCTGTGGTAGGTACTAGGTCCTCTGCAAAGTCCATAGGCTACGGTAACCGCTAACCATCAGGCGGTATATTTTTTATGTGACGAGGAGGCAAACGAACAGGCGGGTCACCTGATGGGAAATAATCAATCGCCCATGAACATCCGCAAAACCAGCGGAGTCTCAGATGCGTTGCCGGCATTAAGGAAGGAGTCTGACCTTTGAGGGAGGAATTTTAAAAAAACGGAGCCCTCATGTACTTTCGCTAATGGACGAAACACAACAGTCATTGTTTCACGCGATATTCCGTCACAGGGTGTTATTACGGCGGGCGGGCTAGCCGGTCTACTGATAATAATTATAATATTGCAGATTGTCGACGTACTGCTGTACTCAGAGACGTCAATTAAGTTTTATTGACAATTAAATATCTTTCCTTCTTTATTTAGCACTATACATAAGAAAGTGACAGCAAGATACTTATAATTGATTTTCGCACAACGTCCGATTTGGATCGATCAGAACCAGCGAAAACAAAGATCTAGAAAACTCGAACCCAATTCGGATATTGCTAACGCACTAGTAGTAATTCTGATACAAATCCTAAACCATTCAAAAGAAATGCTTGCAGTCACATTAAGGGCGCCCGGCCATAAACCCCTGCCCCGCTGGCTCTCTGATCGTACGCAGTTCTGAATCGGTTCGGTTTCGGACATATAAACTTCGGTCCATCAAACATCTTCTCCGGAATGGAGATTCACGGATGACGGAAGTCTAACCTAGTGCGTAAAGCGTAATCTACCATAGAAACAGGTTCTACGACTACTCCGGGCCGTATTTTCACGGGTTCGGATCGGATTCGGATCGGACGTAGTGCGAAACCGCTCTTACGCCGGAATTAATAACGTACCTATATAGAGAATGTTTAGCCTTCTAAATCAAAATTTTGACAGAAACTCGATATAAATAATGTCAAACTTTTTACATTAGTTTAGGCTAAAAAATCAATAAGTCGATAGGCTTAGGTATAGACCTATACATGAATCAAAGTACATAGGTTAATAATTTCAGCCCTTAGTAGTACAAAAAAGACATTTTCGGAAGTCACAGTACCACAACAATTTGGGTAACATCTAAAATAACAAACGCAACATGTCCACCGCAGCGAGAGGAGGATATATCACGTACGATCAAGGAACTTCCCGGTCGATCACGTTTCGACGATATTCGCTTGCGCTGTATTCCGACCGCGCGTACTACAACAGTTTAGCGTGCGCGTAGATCGTGCAAGCGAATATCGTCGAAAAGTGGTTGACCAGGAACTACGTATAGATACTCCCGACCGTTGTCCAGCGCTGTTATTGTTTGGGATAATCGGTGACCGGCGGAGTACCCGTGGGACTATGACGTCTGTGACGTTTTGCATCTGCCGAATGCCGCATGCCGTGGCGCAAAGACATACCGCGTGGTGTTTGCGACAGCAGCTAGCGATTTGTGCCGCAATGCGATATGCTGAGATGAGCGGAAAACAGTTGTGTTACGACCAAAATCGATAATACATCACGACCCACGACTAGGCTCTGCCAACTCCAAAAAAGGCATTTCCGGGATTACCCAGCTCGACATCCGGGAACTTGGGTATATTACGCGGGACACAAACACAACACCACATATAAAATGGTTAGTAAAAAATACTAACATGTTATTTTTTTATCATTTAATAAAAAAATCAATACAGATGCCTAACCCGAGGGTAGTTGGTACGAGATAGATACTTACTTATATCATATTATCACTGATTTCCGGGACAAAAAGCGTCCCGCAAGGGGTCACGTCGGGACGGCCCAAAATTGACCCAGAAGCGGGACGTCCCGGAAAATCCGGGATGGTTGGCAAGCCTACCCTCGACCCTCCCCTTAGGGTTAGTCAGAGACTAGGCAATGAGGACCGCATAACCAGTTCTCTGCCATTCTACGTTTCACCAAATAGCAACTGCACATGTGCTCAGCGTGATAGGTGGTGAGCTCTTCCCCGCTCTATGCTGTTGCATGTATGTGCAGTCTTTGTGTCTGTTTATTGCTATTGCTATACCTATGTAGATTCTTTTACAACAACATTATGTAACTTTCTAGTAGATAGTTTCTTTTAATCAGACGTTGGCCACTACACTTGGAAACATTACCTATTCCACAAAAAGTAACTGCAGCTGCTCCAAATCTCTTTGGTGCAGTCTTTGTGTCTGTTTATTGCTATTGCTATCTGTGGATTCTTTTACAACATGATAACATTATGTAACTTTCTAGTAGCTTCTTTTAATCAGACGTTGGCCACTACACTTGGAAACATTACCTATTCCACAAACAGTAACTGCGGCTGCGGCGTTCACTCCGCATTGTTCATATCTTTTTTGTAGTCTGATGATATTATGTCTAAGAGCCTATATTATACTCTGCTTGTTTGGTGGTAGCGCTTATTCTCAGTCTGTCTGGCTAGCTATATCTTATCTATGTCGGTCGTCATAAAAACAGTGTATGAAGCAAAGTTGTGTCCGTTCTTCAATAGTTGGAAATTCCTGGTGATTTGCGTTTCCACTTTCGACGTTATCGTCGTTTACCATCAGGTAAGCAGATTAAACACGCACCCTACTAAAAATATGGTAATAAGATTAACAATAAAGTTTCCAACGAATATAAAATACTTATAATTAAAAGGCAGTTAAAAAGTATAGCCGTCGCTTCGCCTGTAACTTGCAAATTATGGACGGTACCTGCTCTTTTTGCGGGTTATAATCCGCTAATAGTGGGCATTGTCCACAGATGACGGACATATCTACAATATTATTTTTGTTTGACCGCACCACTCTAACATCATAGCAATAAGAGTTACAATTAAAGGACCAAAGTTCTACAATAGGCAAGAGTTGAGCCACCGAAGCATTGTGCCTTCCTAGGAAATGTCGTAAATCATATTTGTGTAAGAATTGGAAAAACACAAGTTTATCAGTGGGTATACATTGATAGAAGTTGTGCATAGGAGCCATTGTACAGAATTCTGCACTCGCAATTGTCGATGTAGCTACTTACAATACGGTTTAGTTATAGCAAATAACAGGAATTTATTGTTATAAATAAGTAATCCCAAACCAATATTACGCAGTAGGAGACCGTGCACTGCGGATTAAGCCAAAAAGCATAATATTTTTCTCAGAAACTGAATTTTGTTTATAGATCGTGACGTCTCTAAGAAAATGGTATTTTTCATTCAACTACTTACCTAAAAGTATTCGTATTTAAGAATTGTTTTTTTACAATTCATGATAGGTAAGTAGGTAAACAGATTAACTGGATACCTACTCAGCGCCGCATTCAATTTGCTCCGTAAACAAATAGAATTATTATCAACATCGACTATTGTTCAAAAACCGTAATTAACAAAAGACGCATTATTATGAAATAGTAGGTAATGAGTTTGTTATGTTTTTTCTTGGACTATACAATGTACAATGGATTACCAGGGGATTATACCTAATTAATTATCTTTAAACAATACAGTAGGTAGGTACCTTAAATAATGTTATCTTAAAAAGTTGTTTTTGTTACTTTTGCATTTAGAGGCGATTGAAAGCGTCTACCGCGCATATCTATTCGCTTTTAATAAGTATTTTTTTAATAAAATTGTGATATTCACTATTTAATCTTAATGTACTTCGTGAAAACATTCAACATTTCAAAATGTTTGTAACTATTGTATAACAACTTCCGTATTAGTGTTAGACAATGTCGCCGGATTGTATTTTCTTCAAAGTTTGCATACTCAGTGGAGCGGACATGGGTGGTGGCCGATTCATTGGTGCTTTCTATGGGAAAGTTTGCGGCACGCAACTCCCACGATAAGTGTAACTGTTAATGTAGGTACGACAATGTGTTTTAATGACTTCAGTACTATTTCAGTAGGTACTAAGCGTTGTGTGTGTATTGGTAGGAAAATCAACATTACAAAGATGATACATTTTAGCTTAGCGGCGACGTTGTTACCTAGTTAGTAGGTACATACTAGGTAAAAAAACGAGTAGTAAGTACCTAGGTGTCACAGCTACTATAGGGTTTTTCTTTTAAGTTGGCAGTTAGGCTACTTTTCTAGCTAGCTAGTGTAACACAGCGCTTTAATGAAATACATAGTAATCAATATCAGCAATGCTCTGAATTATGAAAAAAAAATTACATTACAATATCATGCGGGAGCTTGATTAGCTTAAGACTTTTTAGGTATTTTGAGGTTATGACAACTGTCATCGTATGACTATCAGTTCAGGGCCCTTATTCTGTATCGATTTCTTGTTTCAAAACCACGTTAATTCCTTAAAAAGTTACGATATCTTCCCAAAAACGTATGCGTTTGACGTTTGTGCGCGGTAAGGTTTAGGTGTGGAATCTATAGATTGCGATACAGAATCAGGGCCCAGTTCAGCATTTATTTATCACTTGACTCTTAACGCGGCGTTCTATAGAAAACCTTTTTTAACAGTAATATCGAATAGGCTGGTTTGGTCATTCTCCTTTTGCTATACGTTGTTAGTGTTGTTATTGTTAGTTTTTATTATTACTGGTTTTGTACTTGTTGTTAAATATTTGTTTGACTTCTAGGCGGGAAAGTAAAGCGTCATGTCTGCAATTTTGTTTTATTGTAGAGTTTTTGTTTTTTTGAGGTACGTTATTAAGTCTATTCAAAAGCTACTTGAGCAATAGGAACCAACGGGTGAAAATAGGCAACCTTACAAATGACCATCAATCGGTAACCAACGGTGTCCCCCAGGGAAGTATCCTGGGACCCTCCTTATTTCTGGTTTAGGTATATGAATAGCTTGTCTAACACGAATTTAGAAAATCGTAAGCTGTACGCTTTTGCAAATGATACGGCATTGGTATTTCATAGTCCCACCTGACAAAAACTGAATGAGATAGCCGAACGTGGATTGCACAAGGATTTTTCATGCAATGTCTACAAATAACCTATTGACGCTGAATCTAGATAAAACCAAATACATCACCTATACCAAGCTAAACCAACATCAACCTATAGATTACAGTTTAAAAGCTCACACATGCTCACTTTTGAATCCCAGCAACCAAGGGGTTCACATGGATGCAACACTGACTTGGAGACTCCATACTGAAACACTTACAAAAAGAGTCCGCAAACTCATGTACATTTTAAGCGACTAAGATCAACCTCCAACACATCACTTTTGAAAAGTACTTACCTTGCATTGTGCCAATCAATAATTACCTACTGTATTACAGTATGGGGTGGCACATACAAAAAGTACATTATTCAAGTTGAAAGAGCTTAAAGAGCAATATTGAAAGTTATGTTGTCAAGGTATAGGACCTTGATACCCAACATCACAACTTTACATAGATGCCATTGTACCCACAGTTAGACAACTATTTATCTTGAAAACAATATAATATACGCATGCCAACACTACATACCTACGATCCCTTAATGTTAGCAATTCGGAGAAATAAGTATAAAATCTTCGACAGAAGTAAAATTTCTCATCATCCGCCAAACATCATCAAATTTTCCTACGGCAATTCTAATATAACAGAATAAACCAAATCATTGACATGACGACGACACGTCTAAAATGTGAACTAGCTGTCACTAAATTTTTACTTTGTAAATCTTATGAGGAGACCGAGAATATTCTCGGGGTTTTGCAATAGTGATACGTATTATACTATTGATAAGACATATTTACGTAAAGTAAACAATTTACGGGTACAAATCATTCTAAGAGAAGGTATTGGTTAGACCAGACGTTTTTTTTCCAACGCTTTTGCCTTTTTGTTTTTATAGCAACAGTGTCTTATCAAACCTCTTAGAATTTACATCCCTATAGATTCTTATTCCTTTTTATTTTATTTTTTTATTTTTTCAGCGTTTTGTTGTCTTTGAGTTTAATTTGCATTTTAACGCAATTAATCAAATATTACGAGTATAACTTTTTAAAAATAAACTACGGATAGGTAGGTACAGTCACGAGTAAAAATATGTAAACAATTGTAACTCTTAACACAGTGGAATAAGAGTCAAAGTGTACACAAATTGGTGCTCGTGACTGTACATCAAATATTTCACACACACACACACACACACACACACACTACATTCTCATGTGTGAAAATCGGATTGTTAGTGGAAGCGGTTTCTATATTCAGCTTCCGATCCCAAGACCACCATCGCAAGGCTAACACACACTAACCTTAATAAAAGCATGATACTCACCAAGCACACCCCACTAAAATAAGTTATAAATCTAAATTGTATGCGGGGCCGAAACTCAGTAATTCAGGTTCGCCTAGCACTGGTTTCGCTCCTTCACCATGGCATTTTAATTAAGCATTAAGTAAATATATTTTGTTTATCGCGTTTTATGTTTGCTGAGACTTTTAAAATTGTTAAAGCCATTGTGATGGAAATAAATGATTTGTTTCTTTATTTAATTTATTTTCTATGATTTGTGTTTTGTCGAATATTAATGTGAAATAATGGTGGATTATTTATTGTTAAGTATTTGTGAACGAACGTGCATGAGTGCTGGCAAATAACAACAAAACAATGCAACATCACCTTTCAAATTCTCTCAAGAAGTCCGTGTGAGATCTCAATAAAGTCCCACAGCTTTATTGAGTCTCGAGGGGTTTGGGGGAATATCATTTACCATTAAACGTTCATTATCATCTACTTAATGCAAAGAAAATAATTACTATTATATCTTACCTGACACTGGCTAAATGTGCTGATCGTACGAAGCCCATATTTAAGAGAAAAAAATTGTTGTTTTATTTTTCGCAAAATCTTTGTTGCTGCCATGGTTAGTTGCCAAGGCTATACTTGCCTTTGCCTATAAAGCACAGAGACTGTTCTAGATATTTATTTCGGTTGGTTGGTAACTTTAGAATTTGCAAAATAGAAACTCGAACGCGCTAGCCGCTACACAATGAAGCTCCCTAAAGACTGGTTTAGATATTCCTTACCTATTACTTCTTTAGCGTTGAAAAATGTTTATAGATACGGAGGTTGACGATAAATTCCATGAAGAATCCAATCTCACACCTTAGCACCTTAGCTTAGCTTAGCACAATGATTCGTCAAAAAAAGAATAAATAAAGTTACAAATCTATTTAGCCATTCCAACAACATCGGACTACGCATTCAATATACCAGAGAAATGTGAAAAGTATTGGAAGCACTCATTTTTTCTACCAAAGTCAATGCGACGCTGAAAGAGTATAAAAGCCAGCAAAATTGGTGTGCGTAATCGCAAATGGAAATCTCAAGTCATGCAAAAGTGGTACAATGTGCACAATTGCGGTAGGTGTGAATGGAGACTAAGGATTAGGGAGCCGATGGTCAGTTTGCAACTTGCTGATTCACTGTACCCTTTTCGTATACCCTATTTATTTACTACGTTGGCAACTGTACGCGAAGGACATCGGGGATGCATTGATAACATCTTTATATTATGTCAATAACATTTGTCATACAAAGCTTAAAGCAGTTCATTACTGCACAAGAGATGAATTATGTTTTAGTTTAATTAATTTAAAGTGATTTCATAAATTTTATCAATGAATTACAAAATAAACGGATCAAAAGACGGCTCACCACCACCGATGGTCCTACTACTTAGTAGTACCACGGGATTTTTTTTGCCCGAAGTACTACTATCCTGTCTGGTAGTAGGTACCACGGGAGATTTTACATTACACCTGGTACTACTTATCAATTTAATATTCTTCCCATAAAATATTTCGAGGTATGAGGTTGAGTTTTTTGCAAGAACGAGTGCAATTAAACATAATGGGGCTAAAAACAAAAAAAGTAACTTTGGAGGCCACTAACGGACAGACTGCATACAGTCGGCTTACCATGACCAGATTATAATAATATCTTAAGTTTTTTGCAAGCAAGAGTGCAAGTAAACATCATGGGGCTAAAAACAAAAAAAGTAACTTTGGGTATCTTAAAAAGCCACTAACGGACTAAAGACTGCATATACTTACATCCAACAGCATAGAGCGGCGATAGGATAAACCTATCACGCTGAAAACATGTGTAGTTGTTATTTGGTCGTGCTGTTAGACCCGTATCGCGTAGAGGCTAATTAAAAGAATACCTACCACCCCCTCTCTTTCCTTGGATGTCGTAAAAGGCGACTAACGGACTTTAGACTGCACATACACTTGAGAGCAATAATATCGCAAAGTCGTAATTTTTTGGACTTAAATCGCAGAAATACTAAAATGATGCCTTTGCTGTCCTCATTGCCTAGTCTCTGACTAACCCTTCGGGGATAATAGTCGTGATAATATGTACTTATATGTATGAGTATGTATGTTATTTGTTTAACATGGTCTGTGGCAGAGAACTGCTTCTGCAGTCCCCATTGCCTAGTCTCTGACTAGGGAGATAAATAGTCGTCAGTTTATGCATGTATGTTAAAGCATAAAAACTCGTTGCAGGCGCCAAGTGAAACTTTCAGACTATCAAGTGCAATACTAGAGAACAAAACCAAACAACTTTGAGAGCACAACACTCGCAAGATCTCAGCAAACACAAGCCACAAGACAATGTCGGCTTATGGCAAAACCGTTAGGTGTTATATTTCATCGGCGGCAAACAAAACGGTTCCATTACGTTTTTCGCATACATTTTAACGTTTTTTTTTCACGGTGGACAGTTTTTTTTCTACTCTGTGGCCTTTTCCAAATCCCCGAGGACATAATCCCGGTCCATGCGGAAGGGTTCTCCCAAATGACAGGCGCGCGACCTAACAATTACTAACAAATATTAGTATTGTTCAGTGCCAAACTTAATTTCGACTTTAAGCCAATGGCAGTAATTTTACATTCGATTAAAGGATATAATGCAGCTGGCACATTCGATGCAGATGTTGATTCCACGCGTCCACTACTATTGACAGTTATTGCAATTTCCTATTTACTCGTTATGTAAAGGGTTCCGCTAATGTTGCGATCGATTTAGGCGTTGCGGTTAACGTTGTCTGCGTAACACATTGCATTGATTTCTTGTGAAGTACGCATTTGGCGTAATATTATGTTTACGGTACGTTTACAGTAATACTTTTACTAATATATAAAGATACTGATACTAATACGATTATTAACGTGTAGTATTATTAACGTGTGTATTATATCTGAGTACCTATCTAATATTTTTAACCGACTTCAAAAAAAGAAGGAGATTCTCAATTCGTCGGGTGATTTTTATCACTGTTGTTTCTTTGCTTGCATCAACAGAGAACATCGTCTTTCTCATTGAAAAAGTTTATTTCAAATGATATTTTGTAACGTTAATAAACCTTGATGGTCACGATGATTTTTCATTGTGTAAAAATTTATGTTTAAGCCAAAGGAGAATGACCTTTTTACTATGGGAGTTAGACTACTTTTTTTTTGGTTTTTTATCTAGCAAGCGTAACACAGCGCTTTATTGAAATAAGTAGTAATCAATAGCAGCAATGCTCTGAATTATGAAGAAAAAATTACATTACAATATCATGCGGGAGTTTGAAGCTATCTTCATTTTTAGCTTAAGACTTTTTAGGTATTTTGAGGTTATGACAACTGTTAACGTATGAGTATCAGTTCAGTTCAGCATTTATTTATCACTTGACTCCATCGCGACGTTCTATAGAAAACCTTTTTAACAGTAATCATTATAACTTAAGAGAACACTTTTGATATGTGAATGATTAAGACGCAATAGATATCGAATATATAGGCTGGTTTGGTCATTCTTCTTTAGCAAAAGCCCTATGACAGATTATAGGTGCCTTATATACTACCAACATTATGGACGTCAAGTAGTTTCGTAGTCATCTTATTCCAAAATACAGAGATCATAACAATTTTACCCAACATATTTTGTTTTTACTAAAGTGGCATTTTGATGTAGGTACTTAAGGCTAGGATTCCCGAGCGCAGAAACTAATAAGGGACTGATTGATTGCACATCGCGATTCGCGACCGTCAACTTAGCAAAATAGGTAGGTAATTTTCAAAATAGAGAATTCTTTTTAAATTATTTAACTTATAACGGTCGAAATGCCTCACCTAATCAAAGACAAAATTAATTTCGTATATTTTTCATTAACTAAAACCAAGTAGGTATAATGCAAGTAATACGATATTTGAATTACGATTAGACGGATGTTTGAAATATTATTTAATGCAGTGAAGTATGACTAATAGAGTTTTTAATGGCGGGAATGACTAGATAAAAGACTGTGGAATAACATATATTTTTTCCAAATTTTGAGTACTTACTTGTGATTTGCGAGTAATCCACAATTTAAAATACCTTATTTTCGGGAATTTCGGGAATCTCAGCCTTAACTTTTTATAACTGCCATAGAAACATAGGTGACATTACAATACAAACTTTTATTGCGTTTGAAACCTAAAGATGCTCTCTCCAAGAAATCATATGTGTGTAATATAACATTTTTGATTTGTGAATTACATCAGTGAGTAAGAAGAACCGAACATTACAGTGCGTACGGCATTACACATAATATGTTAATCTTGAGAGACCGTCATTATAAGTAAGTACGTAATAAAAGTTATTCCGTAAAGGTAGTACTGTGTGTGAATATAAGGGGGCGTGAAGACATTGTCAAATGAAAATAGTGTAAAGTACACGGCAACTAATCAAATCCGGTAACTGTCCGGTATATCCGGTAAAAGTCCGGTATATCCGGTAAAAATCAAACAGGTACTGTCGGATTTGATTTGCTGCCGTGTACTTTACACTATTTGCCTATCTCGTGTTTTTAACCGCAAGGATGTTGGCCAATGTCTTCACGCCCCCTTATATTCACAGGTTTATATTGTTCTTATTGCGTCAAAAGTAACTTAACTTATACGATTGTTGACAGATTGGCTCTTTAAAATTGATTATAATGTTTATTGTCTTCAACTGTGTCGCGTAGCGGTGAAAGGATACTACCACCCCTTCTCTTCCCTTGGGTGTCGTAAAAGGCGACTAACGGACTAAAGACTGCAGATACATCCAATAGCATAGAGCGGCGATGGGCTCACCACCTGTCACGCTGAGCACATGTGCAGTCGCTATTTGGTGAAAAGTGGACTATGGTAGAGGACTGCTTTTGCTGTCATTGCCTGTCTCTGACTAACCCTTCGGGGATAAATAGTCGTGATTTCATGATGAATGTATGTTTCTTGTTTTCGTTAACTAAGGTAAAATGAAATACTTTATACGGATTAACTCACGATAAACTCCCAAAAACTATGATTATTTAACCTGACGTTTCGAACAGTGTCCGTATTTTTTTTTAATTTAACGCGAGTTTATGTGTTTATGCATAGTCAGTGTTGCGCTTTAATTTGTAATCTTCTAATAAAACTTAAGAAAATAATAATAATAATTATGGACAGGCAGATAGTTGCAACAACTGATTCCATCCTGTATCCCGTTATAGTTCATACTTGTGAATAAACTTTTCTCCGGTTTAAAATATTTGTCCAATCAATTTTTTAAATTGATTTGCGTGCTGTGCATAAACCACTTCAGCTGGAATCTTGTTCCAAACGTCGACCACTTTAGTTTCTTTCTAATTAGGTAACATGTTAGATATAAATAAAAATATCCATGTGCTCTTAAACTATCGCCTGTTTAATTTGACTAATTATCTATGACATAAATGTAGTTACTTTTAAGCTTTCGTCTGGATGACGTGCGCCAAGTCGTGTTTGCCGCGCACACACTTGAGTTTGACACCGGGGCAATCCTTTACCCTGAAACGTAATAAGATTTAAATAAGCTTTTATAATTATAATATATTTATTGACCTATCATGACCCTTGTTACAAAAAATCAAAAAGAAAAATCCTTAAAATCCCACTACTTAGTATCTACCAATTTTTGCATAATTCATTCATTCGATCACAAAAAAGTAATACGGATCGGAAATAGAAAAGATAATAAAATTCATGATTTCATCAACATTATTCTAAAATTAGAATAAACTAGCATCCTGTCCGCGACTTCTCCCGCGTGTAGGTATAACCCGTATGCCGTGACGAATTTCCAAGTTTTTTTTTCATACCTTGTCCCGATAATTACGAACACAATAAAAAAGAATTCCGTCAACAAACATTGGTGGTACCTAATTAATTTTACCTAATTTATACAAATAGATTACTGCTTTAAACTAATTAACAGTGTCGCGTAGCAGTGAAAGAATACTACCACCCCCTCTCTTACTTGGGTGTCGTAAAAGGCCACAACGGACTAAAGACTGCACATACATCTAACAGCATAGAGCGGCGATGGGCTCTCCACCTGTCACGCTGAGCACATGTGACTATGGACTATGATAGAGGACTGCTTTTGCTGTCCTCATAGCCTTGTCTCTGACTAACCCTTCGGGGGTAATAGTCGTGATTATAGAGGGTTAACTTTGGACCCCCCGCCACTTTTTTTTACGTGGTCCAATATGAGCAGTACAACCAAATAATGAAATAAAAAAACTTTATTTTTTTACATTTTTGTCTCAACTCTTCCTTAAGAAAATTAAAATTATTGTCACCAACGCGAGGCCGGCTCGTTATCAAAGCGCGTGCGCGTGACCGCTATTATTCACCCCTTGCACCTTCGACCAACAATACCAACTAGATAACGCGTCACGTACAAAATCAAAGCTAAATTCTGTCCACGTGAATAAATACTTTTTCAAAGCAATAAATTACTCCTGTCACTTAAAAATGAAATGAAGTCAATAACATTTAGTGGTGAAATCAACCTTAAGGGGCAAAAAATAAAGTACTTTTTCCTGTTATGCCTTGCGAGCAAATAAGAGCTCACTTCTCAATTGCGCTCTTATTTACCGAGACACATTTTTAGCGCCGACCTGACATCTAGTTGTATTGTTTATCGAAGCCTTGCACCAACCGTTTGGCTCGGATTTCCAGCTTGCGACCCGTGGCACCCTAGCCGAAAGGTTGCGAGCGATCCCCGCGAGCCAAAGCCAGTGCCACTTTTCAAATTTGCCTGGGTGCCACGGCTCGCGAACAGGAAGTCCGAGCCAAACGGTTCGCGAGCCGTGCTCGACCGGTGTGGACGCGGCTAATGACGGCGAGGGTGAAGGGGAGGGTGAAAAAGCAGGCAAATAATTGTTTGTAAAAAAAGAAAACATCCATTATTTTTTACGTCAAATATTTTATTATCACTTTTTTTTACCCCATATTCACTTATGGCGGGGGGTCCAAAATAATGCTGTTTGTATGTATTACTGCATTAGTACCTACAGCGCCATCTATCATCTGGGTCATCCAATCAATGTAGGTACCGGCCAGCAACCTACGCCAAAATGTCCATAAATTAACTTTATCGTATAAGAATAAGGTTCAATATTGATTAGAGAAATTTGACAGTTTTGGGTAGGTTGACCTGCTGGAGTGTATAGGTACTTATCAAATAACTTATAGGAAATCGTATAATGTCAACACATACAGTTTCCTACCACGCGGAAAAGTCATAAGCGTAACATAAAAAAATAAAAACGAATTAAAATGAAATCAAACCACTTTCTTGAACATCTATTACATAATAACGTAATCTGCAGAACGCTAATGTGACTTTGTTAGCGTGAATCAGGCAGTGTAACGCCATCTATCGGTGCGTGGTTGGAACTTACAGGGCGTATTTAGTGGTGGGATGAAGGGAGAAGTGATATATAATTATTATTTATCATATTTTGGGATTGGTTTATTGAAATAATTATGAATGTCTATATTGTAGGTTGTAAGAAATAAAAATTATAATAGCATTCTATTGTGTGTACAGTAAAAGATGATAAAAATATTTATTTATGTTACTGTTCAAATATTAAAAAAGCCTACTCTACTATTTTGAACAGTAAAACATTATTAAAATTAATATGCCTTTTATGATTCACATTACTTACTGTTGTTTATAGCATTATTTTCATGTCATAGGTTTAATTTAGTTTTATATAAGTATTGATTTTTTAAGTAAGATGGCATTTTCTGATATGAATAAGCACTACTTACTTATTTTTATTTAAGTATTTCTAAAATTAATGTCATGGTTTGTTACAAGAAATTTCTCTACCTATAATAGTTTTAAATTCCAGATACTGACTGGACATAATTACATTACGAACGCCTTGTCGCTGTACCAGTTAACCAACTTTCGCAATGCCGGGTCACTGGATGGATGGACAAATAAAAAACCTTTCGATCTCCTCCATGCCTCGAAAGGCGCGTAAAGCCGTTGGTCCCGGTTGTTGTTGTAAGATAAATCTTTAAAACTGACCAACCCACATTGGGCCAGTGTGGTGGGTTATGTTATGACCCAATCACATTGTCGGCATGTGCCGTTGTCCATGTGGACAGGCTTGTGCCCAGCAGTGAGATACTTGTAGGCTGATGATGAAGTGACCATGATAGTTTAAAAGTTATAATATAAATAGGGTTAATTTGAGGCGCCACAAAGACATTTTTATTTAAATAGCTGTCGACTGCCCGCTGGTGGCTTGTGGGTTAATCTCCGCATCTGTTGTCCAGGTGGCGTACCCAGCCACATGGACCACATACCCAGCAGTATTTATATGCTGACGATGAAGATGAAGAGTGACTAACCTTCCAACCCTGACTAGCACAATATTGTGTTCCTGTAAATTGTGGCCGATACCAGGGATGTATGCCACCATTTCCTTGCCGTTGGACAGCCGCACCAGTACGCACTTCCTGTTTGCAGAGTTTGGCTTCTTCGGTTTCTTTATAACTGTTTTTAAGACCACACCCTGAAATTTGTTTTAAAGTAGCTTTATAAGTTGGCATTACCAGAATGGCTTGTAATAATGGATATCTGGCTATAGCTGGTTATAAGTTCCAATGATACATTCAGAATTTCAATTTCAATGTTATTATTATCGGATGGTTTTTTTTTCTCAGCTTCAAGCTGTAATTATTATTATATTATTTAACCGTGTTGCATAGCGGTGAATACTACCACCCCCTCTCTTCCCTTGGGTGTCGTAAAAGGTGACTAATGGACTAAAGATTGCACATACATCCAACAACATAGAGCGGCGATGGGCTCATCACCTGTCACGCTGAGCACATGTGCAGTCGCTATTTGGTGAAAAGTGGACTATGGCAAAGGACTGCTTTTGCAGTCCTCATTGCTTAATCTCTGACTAGCCCTAATAGGATAGGATAATAGTTGTGATTATATGTATGTATTATTATTATTATTAAATATTATCAAAAACTGTATTGCATTGTTTTACAATAATAATAATGTGATGAAACAGGCTAGTAGTGTTAGTTTACTCAGGTTGCAAACACTGTAAGGCAAAAATTTCAAATTCATAAATAATTTCTTATTAGAATTTTATAAAAAGAGGCATGCTTTTTATAGAAATGAGTAGGTATTTCAGAAAATAAAGGATTTTTTAAATGTTTACTAGTGAAAATCAAGTAAAGTTGTATAAATACAGTAGTATTTTTGTTTATAGTAAAAGTAAACACTTTTGCTTTTGCATAGCATTATTGTCTAGTGTAAGTTTATTATTATGAAAAAATTACATACCTTAGCAAAGGGGTTTCCGTTAAGTGGATTCCTAGACTTCCTAGATTTAATATGTGGTCCAGATCTGTGCATTTGTGCAAGGGAAGCCATTGCTCGAGACAGTAGCCCTAATGGAGGAGGGCTGTTGACTGTGGACATCTGAGTGCATGGTAAGGCTGGAACTGAGATTTGATGTTTGTTGTACTTATTTAATATAATTGTCAATGAATCAATTTGGTTGAATTTAATTTAAACTAAAGAAGGTAAGTACTATAACACCTTTAACACTATTTGGAAGCACTTAGGAATAAGCAACAACGAAAAAGGGGGGAGGGGGAGAGGGAGGGGCAGGAAGGTGGAGCCAAGGTGCGGAAATGCATAGTTTTCAAAATATTTTTATTTTGAGGTTACGTTGGGTTTTTTATTTAGGTTACTTGTAGGAAAAAAAATAAAATTCTACCAAGTTACCGTACCCCCTCCATCCCCGTTCCCCGCAAGACATTTTTGAATAAAGCTAGTTTTCTGTTGTGTAATAAAAAAAATAACCTCGAAATCCACGACAACCACAAAGCGCAGCGTAGCAACTGTTCTAACCTATCGCGTGACCTACAGGAGTAGGGCAGCTAGTTGCTTAAAACTGGTATAACTAAATGTTTTAATATTTTACGTCAAACAGCATGTCGATTTTCCTTCAATTCTTGACTACTTTGCGATTTCAATAAAATCTAGCGTAAAAACTATACATCCCCGCACAGTGAAATTTTAGTAAATTATACTTCTTTAGCAAACCTATCTATAAAAAAGATCCATACTTATTTTAAAATTTAGACATTTTGCGATGTGTACGAAGTGAGAAACTGGTAATTTAGATAATCAGACGAATTGCGATTTAGGGAATCCGCTCCCGTCCCAGATTTTATGACATCATCAGACTATCAATCTTAATAGTCTGATGCATAAACTTAAGACATAAATCTTAGTACACATTAAACAAGGTGATAAAAAGTATGTAGGTGTCAAAGAAAAATATTTTCGAAGATTTTTGGAATGTTTTTATAGTACTGGTAAGTGCCTATCAGTAAATTTGGGTTAAACTATTTTCTTAATCTTCTTATTTCTACGTTTCGGTCATTGATACAAACATAATGTTATTTTTAGTACCTTTTAATTGAGAGAACTGTGATTTGATGCCCAATGAAAGAAGTGAAATACCTCTTCTTACGATGTTCATCTAAAACATAAAGTTAACTTTAGATTTCCTAGGTACTGTTAATCTAAATGGCTTTCCCATATAATCAAGGTGTGTGTAAATACCTTAGTAATAAAATAATAGTATATAGTATTGTTATAAATTACAATTAAAATTCATAAATAAATAAAATCAAGTAAGATAGCTTTGAGCAAAACATAACCTTAAATAAATTTTGACGTTTGATTTGACGTACTACTGCTTTTTGGTCCCCCATTCGGAGACGGCTAAGGTATCTGGCTCAAGCAACCTTGTGATTCGTTTTTAAAACTTGATGGCGTCATTATTAATAGGTATTAGATAAAACCATAAATTATAAACTTTATTCATAACATAATAATAATAAGGTCAGGTGGGGTAAGAGGAACACACTTTATTTTCATCCGCACATTATTAGCTTTACCAATAATTAAGGATAACATCTGATTCGAATTTTGATAAACATAAAAGTCGTCTTCATACCTACGAGTATATCAACTTTCTGTGGTTTAAGAGTCGTTACTCTAATGTAAATATTTACAAAGATATGTACAAAAATCTTCCAGATCAAGCTAACGCTTCTCTTTCCCCGATTTGGGGTAAGAGGAACAACTTTCACACAATTACAAAGTATGCGAAATATATTCACTACTAACTTCATTACTGTAATTGCTGCAATCGAATTTGAGTCTTACTCTATTCAAATAGCTATTATTTTGTAAAATAAATGATTGTTGCATTTTCGGGGTAAGAGGAACATATGGGTTAAGTAAGTGGTTACCAACCAAAACAAAAGTAGGAGGTTTTTTTTTACCCGACTATAACAAAGTAAAGACAAAGTAGGTACTTAATGGTATTAGCAGACGTGTATATGTCTTACACTTCATGTGGTATTTTAATTTAACAATTAGGGTATTATTGAAAATACTGGAGTAAGTCTTCTGCGGCGTTACATGATAAGTTACGTTATAATGTAATGCAATATAGTAAGTAGGTACATTACAAAAAATAGTACCTGTACCGTAATCCAGAGTTATATATATTTTGGTACTAATCCAACTGCGACACCACCAGCCATCTTACTCAGCGTAAATTTCAGTAAAAATTGGGAATTAATTAAAGATAAAGCTCATACGCGTAATGAAATTGTTTTAAATGTAAAAAATATGTAACGTAAAAGAAGTACGGACCCAAGAGTCTGAATAGATGTAAATACATTGCCAATAAAAAAAACAGTGTTATTTGGGATATATTGAAAAAAAAGGAATTTCACGCACATTTGTTATTTCTACCGCATATCTGTATTATATTTATGTTTGACATCACTTTTTGTTAGGGGTGTTGCCATGAACATGAAACAAAATAAAAGACAGGTGCCCCAATTCTCTCAACTCAATTTACGCATGAAAACTAATAAAAATAATAAAATGTGATGAAATAAAATGGGTGTTATCTTTAAAGGCGATGAAACACATGCAATAAAACTATTGACTTTGAGCGTAAGCCATAACTCCTAAGTTACCAGGTTCCCAGATTTAGTCCCATACAACAAAATGATAGGAACGATGAGGGCAATACGTGGTTATCGTTTTCGTTATGGGTCTGTTAACACCCGGTATTCTAATTTAAAGGTTTGTGATCATAGTTTGGTGAGTACGCTAGGCGTAGGTTCTGCGCCTAGCGTACTCACCTCGTTGCGCGAAAACAGAACTTTCTATCTCAATAAATAGTACCGGAAATAGTACCCTCTAAGAGTGTAATTGTTATTTGACTTTTACACTAGAAAGTCATTAAATTTGATAGTAAACTTCTACATACAAAAATTACGTGTGGTACAGTCGAGCACAGTGAATGGTAAAATGTTATTTTTATTACCAAAGGAATTGATAACTATGGAATTCACTAATATATATTATTCGTATTTTAAACACCAGAAAAATAGTGGCTGTTTCGTTTATAACTATATAAAACACATTCTTCCTTATAGCCTGTTTATTAACAATAATTTTTCACTTTAATTTATTGTGCTAACTAACGTAACCCTCGAGAAAAAAAAATTTTGCTAACGTCTTCCGAATACAACTGCAAACCGTCCGAAGTTACCCCAAGGCACCTTACGCGACACGACACAGTTAAACACTTTATACAGTCCAGAAAACTAAGAATATGATTACTACACATATGAGCACTACACATAGAAATGAAACACTTTTTTACGGATTAACACCTCTGTCTCCCTGTGACCACGGATCATGTAAAGGGTTCGAAACGTCAGGATAATATTAAACTATGTAAATAATAAATAAAACGCGAGTTAATCCGTAAAAAAGTGTTTCGTTGTTATTCTACGATTAATAAAAAAACAATAACGTATTTCCGTAGGTATAATATACATAAAATATTCAAACCTAGATAATGAAAGATCAAGTGCAAATCGACGTGAACATATACATAGGTACTTACTCATTGAAAGATCACTTTCACATCACAATGAAACAAAATTCATAAGTTTTCTCTATTTAATTGTTTCACAAATTAACTATTCGCAAAACTTTGTGGCAAGGCAAAGTAAACAACTTAAAAAATCCTTTGCCGAAAACTATGCGTTCCCACCGCGGCGTCAAGCAAATTGTTGTGTATTGCAATATTGATCTTTAGCACTTTCATAATACAGGTCAGTTTGTAAGTAATTAAAGTAAGAAGTGTGATAAGCGCCATCTATTGTAACTTGTTCATACTAAGATGCATCGCTGTCGCGCGTCGTTATGTTGCACTATGATCAAAGACATTAGGCTGGCCTCACACAGCCGGAATGGCTTGCTGAATTAAGAATATGGATTTAAGATACTGAATTCCGGCACCTTGACTCACACATTCTTAAAAATTCAGATTGATCAGTAGTCTTGTGACTCCCGGCATATGCAAACGTCTCCGAGACGTTAACCGCTTGCTGTTTCAACCAGGGTTGCCATTTTTTTTTCGCTGTTCCTACCAATTGACGTCCTCCGCGGTCAAGTGGTTAGCGCGCCAGGTCTGGCGTCGCGCCATCTCTGAGGTCCCGGGTTCAATTCCCGGTCGGCGAGTCAATTTAGAGAAAACTGTTTTTCTTAATTGATTTGGGTCTGGGTGTTTTTCTATGTTTATGTATATTTATCCATTATCTAGTTTAACCATATTAACGAGTTTCAATAGAAGCTTATATTGCTATCAAATTTTATAAGAATAAAATATAAAAATAAAAATTTATGGTAAATCCTGCTAAAACTGCTAAGCGTTGTTTATAAAAATGCACCAAAACTGCTATATTTACCTTTATAATTTTTGAGAATTGAAGTAAGTACATCGAAAATTAAACACTATTAGAGCAAGGTATCAATAAGATAACATACAAACTAAATATCCAAAATTTACTTATAAAAATGCTAAAAAAGCAGGATCCTACAAAAATGGCAACACTGAAACAATTCAGAATCTGAATTCCAGCATGTGTGTGCCGCTCCATATAAAATGTATTGGAATACGCGCGTTCTGAATTCAGAATCTTAAATATTCAGACACGGAATTCCGGACGTTCGTCAGCTCATTCTTCCAAATCGATCTGAGAAATTCAGATTCTGAAAAAATCAGCATGTGTGTGGAGCATACTGATATTGTATGGTATTCCGGCCTCTCTGAATTCAGATTCTTAATTCAGAAAGCGATTCCGGCTGTGTGAGGCCAGCCTTAAACTATCTATTAAATCTCTTTGACTTTGATCAACAAAAGTAACAGATTGTTGTCGCACAATATTGAACTTAGTAGTAGGGATTCGAGAGTTCTGGCTCACTCAAAACTGGCCTTCTTCTGGCCCTCGCTCGGCTAGTACAAGTCGTTCCAAAACTAAAAAAAAAAAAAAAAAAAAAAAGGAAAACCCCCCCATTTGAATCGATTGCGCTGGGTCCCAGAGCGATATCTTTAACCGTTTCCGAGATACAATCTTCGAGCGTTAGCTCTCAGTTGATTTACTAATGAATCGTTAATGACTCGCCGGTCTTAATCACACAATTCCCGATGTACACACGCCAGCACATCAGCCTACCACACTTTGACCTTGAGCGCTTCAAAAGTTGAACAGAGAGAATCGTGCGAAAGAGATAAATAGCCATCGATTCTGATGCACCTCATTATCTAATGACGTACCGTCACTGTAGTCTTGTCCAGTTACTAATATGCGATTGTATTTTATCGATTCTTCAGGAAAGCGCTTTGTCTTCATCCCACCTGATGTTAAGGTCATCCCTTAGTAAGACCAAAGTGGAGGCACACTTCACCTGGAATCCTCTAAAAAACTACTAAGGCACTGGTGGCAACAGACTTAAATAAGATAAAATGATAAAACGGATTTTTTCAAGTCCTACCTACCAAACCGAGTACACACATGTGCAACCCCTGCTGGGAATCGAACCCGTGACCCTGACTCTGAGACCGGGGTGGTCCTAACCACTTAACCACAGAGGCGGTAAGTGAGTTAATTGTAATCATGGACATTCTGTATGCGTGAAATCTTCTTCATGGACCATCTCTCGTGATATATTTTTGCTGTTATTATAATACACCCATACTTACTAACTTTCTGATAAGAGTAGGTATATCTTAATAACTTTGTTCATTATAATTAGGTAAACTCTATTAACTTGTACTTTGAAACTAGTTTATCTGCTCGTTTAAATTAAAATAACTACCGAACTTGTTTCTTCGTGATTGAGAAACACACATTGTTCATTAAAATTAGATTTTTGTTTTAAAAGTAACATTCTCCTAAATTACAGTTCAAATAATCATTACATTAACTATCTTGTCTTGTTAAACAACATCGAGTTAGATATCTTAACTAGAGTAAGTTCAAATAGTCATTACTTACTAAAATTGGTATAAAACGAACTGATTTTATCTATTTTCGATACTCGTGGATAGGAACCTCATACAGTTACAACTACTACAAGTGCTCCGTTCTGTATTCATCACAAGTACCATGGATGTAAGTAAAACGTTTTTATTTTCTGAGTGAATATTCTGATTTATTCGGACTTCTGACTAACGTATTATGATGTGTATAAAACTGATGTGATACCTAAGACAAAATTGTACTGGTTGTTACAGATTGCTTGTTCTACATTCAATGAAGACGATGTGGTGTTCCAAGAAAACACATACTCGTATAAACATTATTATTACCCACAGTCGGACGACGATGAACTTCCTTCGTTGCAGAAGAAAGAATCAATCGACGAATTCTTTGAACCACCAAAGAAGAAGCCGAAGACAATGAGATCTTCAACAGTTGGACGTTGTTCCGGGAGAGATTCGACAGCTTACGTGTCAACCAACGCCGATGACGGAGCAAGTGCAACACACCTCATTAAGATTGAAGTGTACGATTTAAAGAAGATTGAAAACATTGATCAATCGGACCATTGGAAACATGCAGATGTTCGTGTGAAATATTACACGAAGTCAACCAATGACGATCATCACAAGAAAACTCGTCAGCTAATTTACAACATAACAAAGGGAATATCCAATTCTCCAAACTGTCGGAAGTACTCTTACAGTAACAAAGATAAAAAATACCACGCCTAAATCCATGTATTGGAGCAATGGAGCTCTTTCTTTATGATATATCTTAATTATGAATAAACTTATTTAACATTATTTGTTTTGTTTTTTCTTTATTACTCCTTGGTAGGTTTTTTTCTGAGGTAGTGATCAATCGGACCATTGGAAGCATGCAGATGTTCGTGTGAAATATTACACAAAGTCTACCAATGACGATCATCATAAGAAAACTCGTCAGCTTATTTACAACATAACAAAGGGAATATCCAATTCTCCGAATTGTCGGAAATACTCTTACAGCAACAAAGATAAAAAGTAATACGCCTAAATCCATAGTACTTATTTGTGATTTTATAGAACGAAGCACTTTCTTATGTCATACAATAAATCAGATATTGGTTTGTGAGTATAAAATAAATATATTGTTAAATCATTTACTTGTTTTTATTTATTTCAAAGGTTTTAATGAAAATACCAAGTTAAATTTCAACACATTTAATAATAATTTCTCAAAAAAAAATAGGTTACAGTTACATGTTATTGAATCAATAAAAAAGACTTAAATACATGTTTTATTAACACATCATTATTATGTATCTTTATTAAACATTTCAACAAAGTCACTAAGAGGCATACCTCTTAGCTTAAGATACAAATACACAAGACGTTATTCACCATAAAGCATAAGAAATATCGAATACAATATAACTTAAATTATATAAAATAGTTTTTTAAAATTTTATTTATCGTAATTTATAATGACCCCATGCTAATGTGTCAGTGGAATTTGCTATAATATATCTCTTGGTATCATTGTAAGACAAACAAATTTTATTTATCTTTTGAGTAAAAATGACATGTTTAATGGATCTAAAACGATACATTTCAGCAAGTTCTACATTTTTTTTTAAACAAACAAGTTTTATAATTATGTAATTTCAATTGTCTAGTTACACATTTGTTTACACCTTTTGCTTTAGTTATTGTTTTATTCTCTACTTGCATAGCATACATTTTTGAGCGTAAACCGACAAATTTAGAAAAAACATGGCCATTGTGTTCATCTTTAAAATAACCTAATTTTTTCTTATTTAATAAAGGAAAACCATAAATATTGTTTCGTGCGTAATCCGATGTGTCAAAATAATTACATATATCGGGTAGAATTTCTTTATAAAAATCTGCACAAAAAATTTGGTAAACTAAGCTGTCAGTGTCCGTATACAACAATTTTAAATTTTCAAATTTACACTTCATGTATTTGTAATGGAAATCATACATTAAAGTTTTTGATAAATCTAATATACTAAAACCTAAAAATATGGGTTTATTGTAAAAAAGTTTAGTCTTTTGTAATTGGACTGCTACTAAACTCTCAGAGAAAACTGACAAACTATGAAATTCAGGTTTGGCAATCAGATCTGGCGCACCTTTTCTTTTACCCCGATTTTCCCAGTGAGTTAATAGTTTAACGTTTACTCTTTTTTCAATATTTTCCATGGTCTTTCCAAAAATTGAATTATTCATTAACTTATAAAAATCTTTTTCAAAATCAGATTTTGCTAACGTACGCAATTGCGTGTTTAAATCTATATATTTTTTTAACCAGGCACTTTGTTTAAATTTCAGAAATCTATGAACTTTCGTAAGTTTTAAACCCAACTCTAAGCTTTGTAAGAGATTTCTATAATGTAAAATATATTTTTCCTTATTATTTAAATTTGGGACCAGCTTTCGTTCCTTAGAACCACCAATACAAATATTTTCAGGACATAATGGTAAATCGGAATGATGATCATGAAGGCTATCAGGATATTCCAAATCTACTTCTAAAATGTAACCAAACTCTGAAGTGATAGAAACATTAAAACTAACATCAACACTCGCCCATTCAAATTGAGAAATAGGTAAATACTGAGACATAGCCCACCCATACAAATTATTAGCATCCAAATATGTTAGAAAAGAAATAGGATCATCTGCTTTATAATTATCCATATAAGGATTATTGGCTTTAGCGTAACGATTACTACATTGAGACACACCACCCCTGATACCAGCTTTTATAAAGGCTATTTTATCAAAATCTGTCAATAACTCGATTTCGACTTCGGTAAACTTTAACATAACGTCCCAGCTTAAACCAGGAGCAGTGTAATAATGAGCAAGATCTAAATCATAGGTTTTTAAACAAACATTTCTAAAGTTTTCGAATATATCACTTAAAAGCAAAACATCTGTTTTTAAATAAAGATTAGAATAATCAGACATACTACAACATTTAAAATGAGACCACACTCTTTGAGCATGAACGTAGTCTTCGTTAGAAATCGTTGACCCAGTAAGTGAATTAAAAAAGTTATAAATTTTTGGTAATGATGGTGATTTTAATGACCTGAAAGAACTCATATACTCATATGGATATACACCTTTTCTTTTCAGCAATTCAAAGTCGTTTACATTCGGAAATTCATTTTTTAGTTCTATAAACTGATTATTATTAAGATTAGAAGCTAATGAATTTAAACTACTTGATAAAAATTTAAAAGAATCAATAAACCTTAAACTTACACGCTGACCGTTTACGTGAAGAATTTTAGAAAATGAAATATATTTTTCTTTATTTTGGGGGATTATTTGTACTTCACCATCAGCAAAATTTAATGCGTGTACAATAAAGTGAGCATCGTAATTACTTAGATTATGTAATACTACTGGTACAAAGTCTATTTTACATATTTCATGTGAAACACCTATAAACGCTCCCGTCTGCCAGTTGTAGTCAATAAATTGCTCATATAAATCTTTTTTACAAATGTAACATACTTTGGTTTCTTCTATATGTTTTTTATTTTCATTTGTAAGAGGGAGAGGAGCAGTTTGAAAACTATATTTACTACATATAATTTTTAAATCTTCTTGGAGCTTATTCATAAATACATGAGCACAGTTTTCTCCGCTATAACTAACATATTTAGAGAGATTACTATCATATGAACACTTAATATAATAACCGAAACTGTACACGTCATGTCTCTGAACATTAATGGTTGATGATTTGTTAGGATCACCAGAACAAGAGGCAATAGGTTTTAAAAACGATTCGAAGTCAGCGTAAATAATAAAAGGAACCCTCTTTTTCTTTTCAAATTTATCAAAATATAACCTATCATTAGAAACATTTTCATTGAACCAGTTTTTTCTAAACATACTTGGACTTGGTAATATTGTACTAATATGAGCACAATCATGTTTTTGGTGGTTATCTACCGCATTGCTTGTAGGAAAATAAAGCAGACAACCATCACAAATGTGAACCGCGCCATTTCGTTTAGTGATCTGCTTACTCACTAATCGTGATAAATTTTTAATATAGCAATAATGTCCGTTACTACCACTGGTGACGTATAGTAAATTTATATGTGTTGATTTGCGAGACTTTGTGAAGTACAGGGGGCCAATAACATGATGAGTTTTAGTCTCAGAGTTATATTCTAAACCAAAAACGTTAATGCTTATATTGTTTAAGCGCTCAACTCTGTAAATATCAGTTAATTTTACTGGAAACGAAATCCCATTAAAATTTAACTTGTTTTCCAATTTCCAATACTTGTTTACACGATCGGGGTTTTTTGATACAGGATACAAAGCTGAGAGTAAAGCCCATTTACAACACTGCACATCTGCGTTTTTAACATTGATGACTGCTTTTTTAGTCCTAACATCATAAGGTAATTCAATAAAAGATGATCCCCGCAGTGGATTGAATTTATTAATATTCATATCTAAACTAATTAGGTCCGTAAGACTAAGAGATCGTTATTTTGAACAATTGAAAGTTGAATTTGACATGACAAACCACAAGCACCACTGCTCGCCAGCTTCTCTCGTGATATATTTTTGCACCATCTCTCGTGATATATAAAGCAGTATAAAGCAGTAGCAGCGAGCAGTGGTGCTTGTGGTTTGTCATGTCAAATTCAACTTTCAATTGTTCAAAATAACGATAATTTGAGTGTGAAGTCTTCGTTTCATGGACCATCTCTCGTGATATATTTTTGCTATTATAATACACCCATACTTACTAACTTTCTGATAAGAGTGTATCTTAATAACTTTGTTTATCTGCTCGTTAGCTACCGAACTTGTTTATTCGTGATTGAGAAACACATAATGATCTACCTAGTATAAAAACGACGAGCAGTGGTGCCTATGGTCTGTCATGTCAAATTCAACATAAATAGAAGATCGATCAAATATTAAAAGTTACTAGTTAGTAATCAATGCTCTGAGTCATAAACTTCTACTCGTCTAATTGCTTAAGAGTTAATAATAAATGGCTGGAACGAAATATATCAGTGCTTTTTTTTCATCTTCAGTCGATAAAACTGATTTGAACTGCACTGAATATGATGAAGAGTTAAATGAAATCTGTGATATAGTAGAAACTACTGAAAGTAAAGAACGAAATATTTTTGACTCATATTTCGATGAATCATTAGTGAAACTCAGTGAAGAAATTGAAAAGACGTAAGTATTATTTTTAATATTTAAAAAAAAATTATGTTGTTGATTTTTTGTTAGTTCTAATATTTTTATTTATGTTATGTTAACATACAAATTGGGAGAGGATTAAAACGGCAAACTGAGAATAGCATTCAAAACAATGAGAAAAGACGACGTATTAATGAACCATCAACATCTAGAGGAGCTGAAGATTATTCGACTGCAGATAATAGCGAGATGATGATGTGTTCAGTTTGCAATATTTCCGTTAAAAAAAGGTATTTATCCAATCACTATAAAAGTAAGAATCACAAAAATAATGTGTTTCGTTCCCATGATAATTTACCAAAGGTAAGGTTAATTGAAACTGCTTTTGGCAAAAGAGTTCATACATACAGAATAACTTCTTTAGCGGACTCAAAAGATTTGGAAACGGTTGATACATTTTTTAATTCAATAATTGATGATTTAAGGACTTTGATTCTTGATGATATAGTACAATTAAAAACGTTTAAAGTAAACTTTATACTGTGTGCCAACTTCGTGCACCAAAATAAAAATGTACAAAACGTTTTTGACTTCCTAACTCAGAACTATATTCTCAATGAATCCGAAGACATCAATATACTTTTTAATTCAATAAAAGAAGTATTAGCTAATAAAGTCAGTGAGTTTGAGAAAAAAGATAGTGGATGGAGTCTTACGGACCTAATTAGTTTAGATATGAATATTAATAAATTCAATCCACTGCGGGGATCATCTTTTATTGAATTACCTTATGATGTTAGGACTAAAAAAGCAGTCATCAATGTTAAAAACGCAGATGTGCAGTGTTGTAAATGGGCTTTACTCTCAGCTTTGTATCCTGTATCAAAAAACCCCGATCGTGTAAACAAGTATTGGAAATTGGAAAACAAGTTAAATTTTAATGGGATTTCGTTTCCAGTAAAATTAACTGATATTTACAGAGTTGAGCGCTTAAACAATTTAAGCATTAACGTTTTTGGTTTAGAATATAACTCTGAGACTAAAACTCATCATGTTATTGGCCCCCTGTACTTCACAAAGTCTCGCAAATCAACACATATAAATTTACTATACGTCACCAGTGGTAGTAACGGACATTATTGCTATATTAAAAATTTATCACGATTAGTGAGTAAGCAGTTCACTAAACGAAATGGCGCGGTTCACATTTGTGATGGTTGTCTGCTTTATTTTCCTACAAGCAATGCGGTAGATAACCACCAAAAACATGATTGTGCTCATATTAGTACAATATTACCAAGTCCAAGTATGTTTAGAAAAAACTGGTTCAATGAAAATGTTTCTAATGATAGGTTATATTTTGATAAATTTGAAAAGAAAAAGAGGGTTCCTTTTATTATTTACGCTGACTTCGAATCGTTTTTAAAACCTATTGCCTCTTGTTCTGGTGATCCTAACAAATCATCAACCATTAATGTTCAGAGACATGACGTGTACAGTTTCGGTTATTATATTAAGTGTTCATATGATAGTAATCTCTCTAAATATGTTAGTTATAGCGGAGAAAACTGTGCTCATGTATTTATGAATAAGCTCCAAGAAGATTTAAAAATTATATGTAGTAAATATAGTTTTCAAACTGCTCCTCTCCCTCTTACGAATGAAAATAAAAAATATATAGAAGAAACCAAAGTATGATGTAACATAGATTTATATGAGCAATTTATTGACTACAACTGGCAGACGGGAGCGTTTATAGGTGTTTCACATGAAATATGTAAAATAGACTTTGTACCAGTAGTATTACATAATCTAAGTAATTACGATGCTCACTTTATTGTACACGCATTAAATTTTGCTGATGGTGAAGTACAAATAATCCCCCAAAATAAAGAAAAATATATTTCATTTTCTAAAATTCTTCACGTAAACGGTCAGCGTGTAAGTTTAAGTTTATTATTGATTCTTTTAAATTTTTATCAAGTAGTTTAAATTCATTAGCTTCTAATCTTAATAATAATCAGTTTATAGAACTAAAAAATGAATTTCCGAATGTAAACGACTTTGAATTGCTGAAAAGAAAAGGTGTATATCCATATGAGTATATGAGTTCTTTCAGGTCATTAAAATCACCATCATTACCAAAAATTTATAACTTTTTTAATTCACTTACTGGGTCAACGATTTCTAACGAAGACTACGTTCATGCTCAAAGAGTGTGGTCTCATTTTAAATGTTGTAGTATGTCTGATTATTCTAATCTTTATTTAAAAACAGATGTTTTGCTTTTAAGTGATATATTCGAAAACTTAAGAAATGTTTGTTTAAAAACCTATGATTTAGATCCTGCTCATTATTACACTGCTCCTGGTTTAAGCTGGGACGCTATGTTAAAGTTTACCGAAGTCGAAATCGAGTTATTGACAGATTTTGATAAAATAGCCTTTATAAAAGCTGGTATCAGGGGTGGTGTGTCTCAATGTAGTAATCGTTACGCTAAAGCCAATAATCCTTATATGGATAATTATAAAGCAGATGATCCTATTTCTTTTCTAACATATTTGGATGCTAATAATTTGTATGGGTGGGCTATGTCTCAGTATTTACCTATTTCTCAATTTGAATGGGCGAGTGTTGATGTTAGTTTTAATGTTTCTATCACTTCAGAGTTTGGTTACATTTTAGAAGTAGATTTGGAATATCCTGATAGCCTTCATGATCATCATTCCGATTTACCATTATGTCCTGAAAATATTTGTATTGGTGGTTCTAAGGAACGAAAGCTGGTCCCAAATTTAAATAATAAGGAAAAATATATTTTACATTATAGAAATCTCTTACAAAGCTTAGAGTTGGGTTTAAAACTTACGAAAGTTCATAGAGTTCTGAAATTTAAACAAAGTGCCTGGTTAAAAAAAAATATAGATTTAAACACGCAATTGCGTACTGTTATACCCTTGCAATGTACCGGGATAGCTGCCGAGTCAGCATCTTTATCTTTAATATATACAGGTGCCACGGGGCCCTGAAGCCAGTCCATCATAGAACTCGTTACGGGTCGGAACTCGTCAACTATTGCTATTTCTATTTTTACTTTAATTCTATTTCATGTTAAATACTAGTTCTTTTCATAAATTCGTTTCAGCTTAATAAGTTTCTTTTTTTTAAAAACCTATTTGCCATTTCTCGTATAACATTTTGGTGGCAGCGGTGGGATACCGAAAATCCTAGTCCGCCCAAATACGTCTCTGAAAACGGTTATAGACTTCCGTTGTAAAAGTGTGGTGAAAGTTGAGAAAACCTTTACTTTAGTGAGAACTAACACTGTTCCTGTGTACTCGCTGCTCCTGTTTATATGCAGTTATATTTTAACCGAGTGTTCCTGTCTGATCGCCGATCGTGTGTATCCACGTAGACTTTTCCTGTGAGTGGCCCTTAATTCTGTTGCCACGAAGACCTTTCGTGTGTTCCTGCTTACCTGGTGACGCTGATTCCATGACCATGGTCATGATACCTGTCCACATAGTATGTGTGATGCTGACGACGCTACTGTAAGTGAAAACTTCTAAATAACTCATAAAAGTGCGCGATCCAGAATAGAACTCAGAGCTAGATTAATTAATTCTATTTATAAGTATTGCTGTTGCATTACATTGTATTTCTGTTGTGTAACATTGTGTCTCTAAAGGTATTGTTTATATTAACCATGGCTCCCGCCAGACTACTGATAAGAAGCGCATAAACGCGTGCGTGTCGCGTCGCGCGTCGAGATACTTGGTGCTCGCTTAGTGTAGAAGCGGCTTCGACTTCCTAATTATTTTATTTAAACATTTCTAATTTTAAAATATTTTTGTTTTGATTTAACTATTTAAGTGTGTAATATTGTCTTCTATATCTTTTATTTTTAAAATTGTTTTTCACCATGACGACCAGATCCGAATCCGAAGATTCGAAAGCAGCGGCTGACGACAAAATCGAGTTTAGTGTGCTCCTAAAGTTCATTAAACCCTTCGATGGTTCTAGGGAAAAGTTGAACCCTTTTATCTCTAATTGCCAAAATGCTTACAATCTTGCAAATAAATCTCAGAAACCAATACTTTTTAAATACATTTTAAGTCAGCTCGAAGGCAGAGCTGAATCTACTTGCAACATAAAGGATTTTGAATCCCTTGAGCAATTTCTAGAATTTCTAAAGCAGCAATTCGGGGAAAGGAAACACTACGCTCATCTCCTTTCCGAGCTGCAAGACTGTAAGCAGAGCTCAATCGAATCTGTAAACCAATATGCACTAAAAATAGAAACATGCTTAGCAAAGCTACTTACTGAAATCAATATTTCGATACCTACTAAGCGTAAGACAGAACTAACAGGCCGCGTAGCAGCAATGGAGGACTTAGCCCTCCATACTTTCATGATCGGCCTCCATCCACGATTGTCGCAGATCGTCAGGTGCCGCGATCCTGACAATTTGAACGCGGCAGTTAACTTCGCTGTGGCTGAGGAAAAGATTCTCACGAGTCTCAACAAGAGACCCCAGTCACCATTCATTAACAATGAGAGACATAGGCTCCCACCTCGCCGTGATTTCCAATCACGACCTAATAATTTCCAACCACGACCTAATAATTTCCAACCGCGACCTAATAATTTCCAACCGCGAGCTTTCCAGGTTCAACAAAATAATCGCCCTGAGCACTTTAGAAACTTCAATACAAATGATGTGACCTGTAGGTATTGCAAAAATATAGGTCACACAATTGAAAACTGTCTCAAACGGCTATATAACAATAGAGCCCAATTCAATGCGTCATCTTCTAACAGTCGTCCAAATAATTCACCGCCGGTTATTATTCCTGCTACATCACGCAGAGTCTTTACTGCTGATCAAGTTAATGATATTGGAGAAGACGAAGTTGATCATAACAATTTAAACGAGTAGAATTTCCCGATAGGTACCGCTCGGGAAATTCCGTGAAACGTCGAAAAGTCGGTATCATAAACCACACTGTATCATTTGAGGTAGACGCTAACAACCAGGGTAACCAGCCCCAATTTTATAGCGCTACCAGAAAACCTAATACTAAATCCGCTGTTTCACTAAATCGCACTGTTTCCACTGTATCAGCTAACAACCAGGGTAACCAGCCCCAACTTTATAGCGCCATCGTTAAACGTAATACTAAACCCGCACTGAATCGCACTGTTTCCACTGTATCAACCGTTGTAGACGCTAACAACCAGGGTAACCAGCCCCAATTTTATAGCGCTACCAGTAAACCTAGTACTAAATCCGCTGTTTCACTAAATCGCACTGTTTCCACTGTATCAGCTAACAACCAGGGTAACCAGCCCCAACTTTATAGCGCCATCGTTAAACGTAATACTAAACCCGCATTGAATCGCACTGTTTCCACTGTATCAACCGTTGTATCCGATAACAACCAGGGTAACCAGCCCCAACTTTATAGCGCCATAGTAAAGGGTAGTACTAAACCCTCACTGAATCGCACTGTTTCTACTACCAGTAACACTAATACTAAATCCACTGACTCACTCAATCGCACTGTTTCTACTATTACTAATCCTAATACTAAATCCTCTGTTTCACTCAATCACTCTGTTGTCTTTGTATCAAACACGATAGACACCAGCAACCGGGGTAACCAGCCCCAGCATTATAATGGTGTTGTAGAATCCTATGCTAAATCCTCTGAATCAATCGAAGGCGTTCCTAAGCCTACAAAGTTAGATACTTCGCTTAATTCTAAAGACCATACGAAACAAATATTTAAAAGTAATCTTACTGAGCAAACGTGCAAATCTTCTAGTAACATCGTCGCCGATTCTCCGCAACACCTGAAATCAGTAAAAATAATTAAAATACATAAAATAAATAATAACTCTGAAAAAAGATACTTACCTCACGTCGTGATTCAAACGTCAGTCGCTGATAAACCACTGTCTTTCTTGGTAGACACCGGCTCATCCGTCAGCCTGTTGAAATTAAGTTCCATGTCAAGGCTTCAAAATCTAAGTAATCATATAATAGAGCTCAAAGGTATTGATCCTGGCAATGAAACAACCAAAACCTTAGGTAGCTTCCAGATGATCAATATTCTTAAAACCAAACAGATTTGTAACACATGAATTTCATGTCATTGAAAACATAAATTTAAGTCATGATGGTATCATTGGCAATGACCTCATGAAAAGTATGGGCTGCCAAATTAACTACAATCAAAAAATCTTAATGTTCGTAATGAACATATCCATTTACAATTCTCTGAACCAGTGTATACTATTCCCCCTCGTACAGAAACAACAATAGAATGCACGGTAGATAAACCAAATATTCAGGAAGGCATAATTCTAGATCAACATATCTCAAAATCCCTTTTAGTTGCAAATTGTATCGTAAAGGTGAAAGAGAACAATCGTGTGTAATGGCTTTGGGACGGAGACCCGAAATGAAACAATGTCTTGCGTTGAATCAATAATCTTTATCCTCTCGTGTATCATCTTAAATACTAATTAACATCACATCTATACGTGACTAGAGGAAGGACGCCTTGTCAATCAGGAAGACCTTAATTATCACGTACTATTGAGTACGTGCTGATAGTATAATTCACTATATCACACCTCCCCTGAAAAAGCTAGGCATCCCTTCCCTGAAAAGAAAACTCTTATTTTCTAAATATCTTAGTCCTATTCTTATGAACTATATATTCTTTAATATTTTTACAAAATTTAAATTTCAGCGAGTTGTTGACTACTTTCACATTTAGGGTATGTAAACACACTTTGAAATGTCACAATTAGGTACTCCAATTCTCTTATCCTTATTTTACCTCATATAAAACAGTCATAATATAGTAACATATTTGTCTCTCATAGAACATTTTGAGTCTTAATAAAATACAAGTACAACTTACATTCCTAATCCTTAGTCAATGTACAGTTACATTCATAATAGTGTGGATGGCCAGTCCACAATACTTGTCACAAAAAAAAGTAAGTAGTTAACTACTAACATAATTCTCATTATATCTTTAAATTGTTTTCATATTTATAGACGTCTCATTTTTATTATTTATAGTCGACCTATTTTTCTATACTTATTTATAATGGTACTTTTATTTATATTTATTTGTGTACTACACACATTTATTTATTTATAATTCTGTCGACTTTATTATTTAAAAAGGGACTTTATTTTAAGGTCTACTCAGACGCTGCGTACTCGCGCACCTTCGTCGTGAGCTGCCTCCAACTATTCTCACGGAGGAAGCTCGTTCCTGCCATGATCGAATGAAGGATCAGTTCTCCTATTTAGTACCATTTTATCTTATAATATTATTTTATTTATTTAATTTTATTGCCTTATCCTTCATTTCGATCTATGCCTACTCAAAACTAACAAAACAATCCTTATAAATATAACTAAACAGAAACTTGGTTGATCAGACCAGCATGAGAATCTGAATAACTATTTTTATTCCTACTTATAAACATATCTATACAATCCCAAGCCAAACTAAAAAAACCTATTCCTATCAGTCATATCACACAATAATTTATACTCATTCCTTAAAACCATAAACTGTACAATTCACAGCACCTTCCTAATTCCATATTTCGTTACGTTCATAATACCAATATGGTATCCAGGTACTCCAATTTGCCGACTGATTCTGTGTTTGTATTCTCAAGTAACATCCGAGATGTTTGTGCCAGTTTTCTAGCGAACCTATACTCTCATGATGATAGGGTGTTGAATTTAACTTATCAATATTTAGCAATTTACATACTGTTTCTAACGTGGAATTAATAAATTCCGTTCCACAGTCAGTCGCAATAACCCTGGGAGTACCATATCGTAAAATAAAATTTTCAGTAAAAACCCTAGCAACAGTTTCAGCTGACTTATCAAGTATTGGGTAAGCTTCTACAAACTTTGTCAATTCGCATTGTATATTAAACCCATTTTTAATCACAACGACTTCTACAATATTATATTTTTTTTTTTTTTTTTTTACATAATGCACTCAGTTCTCCTATCGTTGCGTCTCGGCGCGCCTCCGTTAGTAGAGATTCCTGATTTATGTAATTAGTAGAGTCACTAAATAACATATCACCCGTCTGTGAGACGTATCTTTTCTTTTTCCTCAACTTCACGAAGTTTTCATACGAACAAATATCTAACCCAGCCGAGGATCCAGGAAGCGTTACGTTGTTGCGATGGAACCTTGAGGCAGGCTGGCAGGCTGAATGCTGCTAAGAGAGCTGTTTCCTTGTATTTGAACAAAATACTTATTATAGGTATATCTTTTAAAAAAGACCTACTACACGAATAATTTTTATAAGAAACTTGATTTTTCTTTAAAATGTCTAAAATTCCTCTCAACATCTTAATATTGTTACTAAAATATTTTTTTTTTCACGTTATACCAAGACTATATTATACACACAAATTAAGTGGCATAAACAAGTACAACTTTAAATTATGCATATTCTTACAGTGAACTTTAAATTACGCATTACATGTTAATAATAAATTGAACTAATAGACTTAATAAAATACATAATAACAAAACATAAAAATTAGATTTGACTAAGATTAAGCATTAAGTACATAGAGATAAGACATGTTGCATTCAATGTATTATAAGGAAATACGTAAATAACAAAAAAAATAATTAAAATTGACTAAAATCTTATTATTACAATAGTTACCCAAACATGGTTCATTTTTGTGCTTATTTATTCTACTGTATTCTTATTGCACAATCAAAGCATTTTAAACTTGTTGAATATCTTCATTTTGAGTACAACTTCATTAAAGCTTCATAATTATCCTCAGACTGGCGTATTCCTTGGCTCTTTGTCAGATAACCGGAGAAATCAATTCGCACTGGAGGTAGCTAGTAGCAGTTAAGTGTCTTATGAAGTGTAATAATATCTCATAAAACCAACGACTGGTAAAATAATGCTTCTAAATATCTCTTCCCGTAATTATAAATAACATACCTCAAACCACTTTGTCAGTCGGTAAAAGTGAGGCGGTTAAACGGTGAATACTCGTTGTATACATATATGCTTATTTCTTTGGATTCAGTTTATTTATTTCTATAGCAAAATCCACAGCTCTATACAAAATTCTTTCCGTATAGCGGCATTCTTGACCTTGCGCAAGCGTAAAGCAAACAGCGAAAAGTGCTGCATCGGAAATTCTTGCGCGTTCGCTGCGCTGCACAATTTATGACATAATGTGTGCAGTTATGAAATCGTTAGTTTATTTTATTTCACATTGTTTTTTCTGGGTACCTTATTTCTTTGCCTTGGTCGATGAAACGTTCTTGTTACGATGTGCCGGAAAGGAAGCCAAAGTTGTGGTTGTGAGAGCCAAGAATGATGTTTAAATGACGTAGTCGCAGCTCGGTGTGGCTCAGTGTAGTGAAAATCTTGTTGTGTCCGTAGCTGAATAGAATGTTACTGCCATGGTTGATGTGTAGATATTGCAAATGACTCACGTGTTCTTTTCGTAGTACTCCGTTGGAAGGTTGCTTGTTGCTTGAGCGGGGTCACCAGTGTGGATCAGGCCGTTGGGTCTCCGTCCTGTCACGGTCGCCATGTAATGGCTTTGGGACGGAGACCCGAAATGAAACAATGTCTTGCGTTGAATCAATAATCTTTATCCTCTCGTGTATCATCTTAAATACTAATTAACATCACATCTATACGTGACTAGAGGAAGGACGCCTTGTCAATCAGGAAGACCTTAATTATCACGTACTATTGAGTACGTGCTGATAGTATAATTCACTATATCACAGTGTTAATATCACAATCGTCAACACCTCTGACAAACCTGCTGTAATTCATCCTAATCTTAATTTAAAATTGCAACCTCTGAATTCTTGCATGACTCTTTTGAAACCGCCACTATCCAATACTTCTCAAAGAACTAATGAAGTCTTGAAACAATTAAGAACTACTCACCTTAACGACGAAGAGGAAAATGCTCTTCTTAATATTTGCTCAAATTACTCGGACATCTTCTACCTCCCGGATGATCAACTTACACATACTACAGCTATTGAACACAAAATAAAAACAAGTACAGACGTCCCTATCCATACTAAATCCTATAGATTCCCCGAATGCCATAAAAGGGAAGTCGAAAAACAAGTTGGAAAAATGTTAGAACAGAATATTATTATAAATTCAGACTCACCTTGGTCATCGCCTATTTGGATTGTCCCGAAGAAGCTCGATGCTTCAGGAGAACGTAAATGGAGAGTCGTGATTGATTATCGAAAACTGAACGACGTAACCATAGGCGAAACCTATCCAATTCCACAAATAACTGAAATTCTGGACCAGTTAGGTAAAAGCCAATATTTTACGACGCTAGATCTAGCGTCAGGATTTCATCAAATTAAAATTTCTGAAAGCGACGCACCCAAAACCGCCTTTTCCGTACCACAAGGGCATTTTCAATTCACGAGAATGCCTTTTGGGCTTAAAAATGCTCCATCCACATTCCAGAAATTGATGAACACGTGTCTTTCTGGCCTGCAAGGCTCGCGCTGCTTCGTATATCTTGATGACATACTAGTGTACTCTCCAGATCTAAATTCTCATATTCAAAACCTTTCCTCCGTCTTTGATAGACTTCGAAATTATAATCTAAAACTCTAACCCGATAAATGCGAATTCCTGTGTAAGGAAGTTGCATACCTTGGTCATATCATAAATCCAAACGGCGTCAATCCTAATCCTGAAAAAATAAAAGCAATCTCAGAATTCCCTGTACTCAAGTGCGCTAAAGACATAAAATCTTTCTTAGGCCTCGTTTCGTATTATAGACGTTTCATTCCTGATTTTTCCAAGCTTGCAAAGCCTCTGACGACTCTTCTTAAAAAAGACGCACCTTTTTCCTGGAAAAATGAACAACAACTAGCCTTTGAGAATCTAAAGAATAAACTTACTACATCACCAATCCTAGCCTATCCTGATTTTTCTAAGCCTTTCAATTTGACGTGTGACTCTTCCAATTTTGCTATATCTGCTATATTATCACAAGGACAAATAGGAAAAGACCGCCCCATAGCATACGCCTCTCGTACATTAAATAAAGCCGAATGCAATTACAGTGTAACAGAGAAAGAGTGTTTAGCCATTGTCTACGGAACCAAAGCTTTTCGCCCTTACATTTATGGCCACAAATTTACCATAGTGACCGACCACAAACCTTTGCAATGGCTGTTTAGCTGCAAGGACCCTGGATCTCGACTCGTTCGTTGGCGGCTAAAACTAGAAGAGTTTGAGTATGAAATAGTTCACAAAAAAGGGAAACTGAATACTAATGCCGATACACTCTCTCGATTCCCTGTCAACCCAATTGAAGGAACCAGGTTACCTTCTCCTAACTCTTTATTACCAAACTTAGATGATGGACTCGATAACCCCTTAGAAGACTCACTCCTAGATCTATATCTACCATCTCCTATACCATTCTCTTTCGACCAAGATATATTAGGTCAAGAAATACCTGCTACCCTACCTATGATACAAGGTCCTACAGCTGTCCAAGTACCAGATCCTCCCACTGTTCAAGATCAACCACCGAATTCTGAAACTGAGTTTATAGAACTGGGACCTTTTAATACTGATCTCCACAATATTGACCCTAATGTCAAACTTCATGAATCTCCGTCAACTCCAGAATCAACGACACAACCAAGTTCTAACCCAAACAACGATGACTATTCTAAATTCCTTAAAGCGATTGCAAACAAGCAGTTTACATCTAATGCCATAATGAAAGAATATACCGAAAGCCTTCTAAAAACGCCTTACAAAATCATAATAATTCCTACGTCTATAGATTTGGATGAGTCGAATCCTTACATTACCGAAATTCTCTCAATTGCTGAAAACAAAGATGAAATTCTGATCTCCGATAAGGAGCTGTACTCTTTCTTCGAAGTTAAACACGCTGATAAAACATTCTATTTTATTTTTACCAAGGTCCACTACTTCGACGAATGTTCTTATCCCGAAATTTATAATACATTAAAAAATGTCCGGGACAAACTCTTACAGTGCCCGGATATAACAGATATCGCCATATCTGATTTTAAGAATCCCTTTGACCAACATTCTTATACTAAAACTTATAACATACTTACTTACCTTTTCCATAATACCAAGATCTCCATTCATGTTTACCTAAATAAAACCATTTACCCAACCTTAAGCGAAAGAGTTAAAATTCTTCGTGATAATCACGACATTCCAATAGCCGGACATTTAGGCTCGACACGTATGTATAGCAGAATACGTGAACAATTTTACTGGAAGGGAATGAGAAGCGAAATAGAAGATTATGTCAGAAATTGTAAAGCATGTCAAGAAAACAAGGCCTTACGGAGAACCAACAGAGATCCTATGGAAATAACTACTACATCTACATCTCCATTTCAAAGAATAGCGTTAGACATCGTAGGTCCCCTGCCAGAATCTGGCCCTGCTAAACTCAAATATATACTTACGTTACAAGACGACCTAACGAAGTATTCTGTAGCCTATCCTTTACGCAGCACGACGGCTGAAGAGACTAGTGACTGTTTCATTCATTTTATTTCCCTCTATGGCATACCCAAATCAATTTTATCTGACCAAGGTACAAATTTTACATCTGACCTTTTTAAAACTACGTGCCAATTCCTTAAGATCAAGCAGTTGTGGTCATCTCCTTATCACCCTCAGACTCAGGGCGCCCTAGAGCGTAGCCACTCAACACTTAAGGAGTATTTAAAATCGTTCACCAATGAGAATCAGGACAACTGGCCAACATTATGTGTACACTGCTATGTTAACATACAACACAACTGTACACTCAACAACCAAATTCACTCCTTACGAGTTAGTCTTTGGACATAAACCATTTATACCAAACTCTGTGTATGAAAGTGGACCTGGTACCACGTATGTTGATTATATAAAGCTGCTTCAGCATAAGTTCCGATACACTAGGGAAAAAGCTCTGGAAAATATTTTAAAATCTAAGGAAACTTCTAAAACCTACTACGATACTCATACTAAGCCCCCGACAAAGTATAAGATTGGTGATTATGTATACTTAAAAAACCACTTGAGGCTGAGGAAAGCCCTATCACCAATCTGGAAGGGGCCCTACAAAATAATTAAAGTTTTTAGTAATCATACAGCCACGCTTCTTATTAACAGACGTCACGTGACGCACCATTTCGACCAGTTCAAGCCAGCAAACGTTGCGAGCTCGTCTTATTTCACCAGCTTCAGATGATAGTTATTAAGTCCCAAGATATACCTTTTATTGCCTGCCTAGTTAGTAATATAATATAAGTAACATTTTTGATACGTTTTAGAATAACTTTATACATTTAATTTTATTTTATACACATTATTACACCAATTAGTCATTAAGAAGTTTTATTATCATTTTACTTTTCTTTCTTATTCATTTTACAGTTAGACTTAGTTTTACAGTTCAATTTATTTTACATAAAATAATTTCTTACTATATTACAGTAACATAGATATTAATTTCAAATTTATACTAAGCATACTACACATATTTTATTTTCAATTTATTTTTACATAAATATAGGAAGTTAGTTAATACTTTTAAATTATTCTATTTCAGATGTATACTATATTATATTTATTTTACTTTACCTTTGTTTTTACTATTTCAGTGCCTCGATCGAATCGCATCCGGACTATGTCCTGCCACTTCCTTCTAGTTCCGGTATATACTTCGATAGAATAGGAAAACTTAATATAATAAAGGGTCAATTAAATTTAATTACGCATATAGATATTTCTTTTATAAATGCTCATCTCACTAATCTAAATGAGATTTTAGGCACAGTTCGATTTATGTGTCAACATTCGGAGAATATTCAATGTGAAAATACGCTATCTCCATTAACAGTTCGCTTCAATGATATGAAACGTTATCACGACTCTCTCTCCCACTTGATTTCAAAACGCAGTAAACGCTCAGCCTGGTTTGGAGGAATTGGAACAGCATTCAAACAAATCATTGGTACTTTAGACAAAGACGACGCATTGAAATATGACTCAGCTATAGAAGCTGTTCAGAACGATGAGAAAAAGTTAGCACGACTTGTAAAAGAGAACATTTTAGTTACTACTTCTACATTAGATTCTTATAAACAAACTATAAATAAGTTAAATGCCAATGAAAACTCTCTTAGTATTGCACTAAATAAACTAATTAAAAATTCAGATAACATAACTAAAATTTCCAATAATTTAATAATTGAAACTAAAGTGCATTCCATACTTATGAACCTCGAAAGCTCAATACTAACATTGTCATTCCAATTCGAAGACTTAATCAATGCAATTGTTTTAAGTAGTCAAAACATATTGCACCCACGCATTCTTACACCGGCGCAACTGTACCGAGAACTTGTTGATAACGACAGGCATCTGTCGAGGGACACTAGAATCCCGCTCTCTTTAAGCTTAGATAATATTCATTACATTTTAAGCATATCCGATGTGGGTTGCTATTATTTTAGAAATAAGCTTGTATTTGTTTTGCAAATCCCTCTAGTTACTATTCATGATTTTAATTTGTATCATAATTTAGCTTTACCTACACCCCATAATGTGGAAAAGCCGAATGTTTTTAGTTTAATATTACCTTCTTGTTCTTATATTGCTATATCCAATGATAAAATTAACTTTTGTAATCTAGATAGTTTAAGTAAATGTAAGACGGTAAACTCTGAGTTCTTTCTGTGTGAAGTGTCCATGGTGTCATTAACAAGTGGCAACCCTACGTGTGAAAGCGAACTACTGACAAAAACAATTAGTGCTATTCCCGTGCAGTGTATAACTAAAACAATTCTGGGTGAATTAGACATCTGGAAACCGTTAAAAAACAACCGCTGGATTTTTGTGCAATCTCGTCCGAATAAGATATCTATTGACTGTGATAATGTCGAACTACGTGAAGTTACAGTGTTCGGAACCGGTATTGTACACACCCCTGAACAATGTACAGTGTACACAAAGAATTTAAGACTTATATCGTCTAACAGTGTAGTAAACATAAGTATCCCTGTGCCTAGTTTAGATTTTAGTATTATAAATGATTCATGTTGTAAACTACATAGTAAGTCAAACTCTGTAAACACGGTATCCCCTATTTTGTTACAAAATATTGATTTAGACGATTTTAATACACATAAACAAAACGATAAATTGTTTTCAGACCTAGATAAGATAATCGAAGGAGAACCTGTCCTGGTAAAATATGGGACACATTATTTTGCATTTTCTTTTGTAATTTTTATAATCATTATACTTTTTATAGGTTTTAAGTTTTATAAAATTGTTTCTAGATATAGGACAAAACTTACTATTTCTTCTGTGAAACCGACCCTTGACGAGAATAATATTGACGTCATTAATCTCAGTAACGTTCAAGAAGAAAACCCGTCACGGTCACAACCGCGATTGAGGGAAGTTGTTTGATTTACTGAACTTTGTCTTTTTTCAAAAATACCTATAAGTTCAGTCTTCTGCGGGGGGTTGTTATACCCTTGCAATGTACCGGGATAGCTGCCGAGTCAGCATCTTTATCTTTAATATATACAGGTGCCACGGGGCCCTGAAGCCAGTCCATCATAGAACTCGTTACGGGTCGAAACTCGTCAACTATTGCTATTTCTATTTTTACTTTAATTCTATTTCATGTTAAATACTAGTTCTTTTCATAAATTCGTTTCAGCTTAATAAGTTTCTTTTTTTTAAAAACCTATTTGCCATTTCTCGTATAACAGTACGTTAGCAAAATCTGATTTTGAAAAAGATTTTTATAAGTTAATGAATAATTCAATTTTTAGAAAGACCATGGAAAATATTGAAAAAAGAGTAAACGTTAAACTATTGACTCACTGGGAAAATCGGGGTAAAAGAAAAGGTGCGTCAGATCTGATTGCCAAACCTGAATTTCATAGTTTGTCAGTTTTCTCTGAGAGTTTAGTAGCAGTCCAATTACAAAAGACTAAACTTTTTTACAATAAACCCATATTTTTAGGTTTTAGTATATTAGATTTATCAAAAACTTTAATGTATGATTTCCATTACAAATACATGAAGTGTAAATTTGAAAATTTAAAATTGTTGTATACGGACACTGACAGCTTAGTTTACCAAATTTTTTGTGCAGATTTTTATAAAGAAATTCTACCCGATATATGTAATTATTTTGACACATCGGATTACGCACGAAACAATATTTATGGTTTTCCTTTATTAAATAAGAAAAAATTAGGTTATTTTAAAGATGAACACAATGGCCATGTTTTTTCTGAATTTGTATTTTGGTAGACTTTGTGTAATATTTCACACGAACATCTGCATGCTTCCAATGGTCCGATTGATCACTACCTCAGAAAAAAACCTACCAAGGAGTAATAAAGAAAAAACAAAACAAATAATGTTAAATAAGTTTATTCATAATTAAGATATATCATAAAGAAAGAGCTCCATTGCTCCAATACATGGATTTAGGCGTGGTATTTTTTATCTTTGTTACAGTAAGAGTACTTCCGACAGTTTGGAGAATTGGATATTCCCTTTGTTATGTTGTAAATTATCTGACGAGTTTTCTTGTGATGATCGTCATTGGTTGACTTCGTGTAATATTTCACACGAACATCTGCATGCTTCCAATGGTCCGATTGATCAATGTTTTCAATCTTCTTTAAATCGTACACTTCAATCTTAATGAGGTGTGTTGCACTTGCTCCGTCATCGGCGTTGGTTGACACGTAAGCTGTCGAATCTCTCCCGGAACAACGTCCAACTGTTGAAGATCTCATTGTCTTCGGCTTCTTCTTTGGTGGTTCAAAGAATTCGTCGATTGATTCTTTCTTCTGCAACGAAGGAAGTTCATCGTCGTCCGACTGTGGGTAATAATAATGTTTATACGAGTATGTGTTTTCTTGGAACACCACATCGTCTTCATTGAATGTAGAACAAGCAATCTGTAACAACCAGTACAATTTTGTCTTAGGTATCACATCAGTTTTATACACATCATAATACGTTAGTCAGAAGTCCGAATAAATCAGAATATTCACTCAGAAAATAAAAACGTTTTACTTACATCCATGGTACTTGTGATGAATACAGAACGGAGCACTTGTAGTAGTTGTAACTGTATGAGGTTCCTATCCACGAGTATCGAAAATAGATAAAATCAGTTCGTTTTATACCAATTTTAGTAAGTAATGACTATTTGAACTTACTCTAGTTAAGATATCTAACTCGATGTTGTTTAACAAGACAAGATAGTTAATGTAATGATTATTTGAACTGTAATTTAGGAGAATGTTACTTTTAAAACAAAAATCTAATTTTAATGAACAATGTGTGTTTCTCAATCACGAAGAAACAAGTTCGGTAGTTATTTTAATTTAAACGAGCAGATAAACTAGTTTCAAAGTACAAGTTAATAGAGTTTACCTAATTATAATGAACAAAGTTATTAAGATATACCTACTCTTATCAGAAAGTTAGTAAGTATGGGTGTATTATAATAACAGCAAAAATATATCACGAGAGATGGTCCATGAAGAAGATTTCACGCATACAGAATGTCCATGATTACAATTAACTCACTTACCGCCTCTGTGGTTAAGTGGTTAGGACCACCCCGGTCTCAGAGTCAGGGTCACGGGTTCGATTCCCAGCAGGGGTTGCACATGTGTGTACTCGGTTTGGTAGGTAGGACTTGAAAAAATCCGTTTTATCATTTTATCTTATTTAAGTCTGTTGCCACCAGTGCCTTAGTAGTTTTTTAGAGGATTCCAGGAGAAGTGTGCCTCCACTTTGGTCTTACTAAGGGATGACCTTAACATCAGGTGGGATGAAGACAAAGCGCTTTCCTGAAGAATCGATAAAATACAATCGCATATTAGTAACTGGACAAGACTACAGTGACGGTACGTCATTAGATAATGAGGTGCATCAGAATCGATATAATGAGGTACATCGGGAATTGTGTGATTAAGACCGGCGAGTCATTAACGATTCATTAGTAAATCAACTGAGAGCTAACGCTCGAAAATTGTATCTCGGAAACGGTTAAAGATATCGCTCTGGGACCCAGCGCAATCGATTCAAATGGGGGGTTTTCCTTTTTTTTTTTTTTTTTTCTTTTACTTTTAATTTCAGACATAAGATAAATAGTTCCTTATACACCGACATTTTACGAGCAAGGATAAAAAATCGTAAAAGTGACTTTTTGTCGTAAACACATAGTAACGTTCTAGTTCACTTGAAGCGCCTCGGTCGTTGACTTTTATAAGATAGTCCGGTACTAAGGGTTCTTAAAATTTTTATATATATTTTTTTTATGAAATTTTTATGCTTATATTTTTAGTCTTACAAGCTAAATAGCTTCTACTGATGATAAACATGAACAGGGTTTCGGCTCCAAAACCAATAAAAAATCTCGGTGTATAGTAGCGATGGGCGTTGAATCAACGAACGGTTTAAATAGACGGTCTACGTTCAATTGACGCTTCGACGGTCTACAGTTCATTCGTAAACTAGTTGATTTCATAGACGGCTAAACTGAGAGTCCACTGCGTTCTTATCTACTGTCAACGCGACGAGACGACGCGTAAACGTATCCGGTTAATTCAAGTTCATGCGTTCGTTGAAATAAAATCGTCGGACAAAGCAATTTGAATTGAACCATAAGTATGTAAGCATATCGCGGAGGAGATAATATTAGTTGTTTTTAAAAAAGCAAAAAAAAAAAAAATTCTTAGGTAAATAATAATACTTATACTTACAAAAAAATATGTAAATAAAAAATTAAAATAAATAAAATTGTAAATACGAGTAAAATCAGTTGATCTTATAAATACGTTTGAAATACAATAGTGTAAGTATTAAAATCTTTTCAAAACGTATTAAGCCAGACCTAGGCCTGGAAAAGTAAGAAGGGCTTGATTGTACATTTTATAAGTAACTTTGCTGTTTATTCAACTGTCAAATAATGCGTAAAACTAGACTAACTAAAGACACCGTCGTCGTTGCGTCGCGCCCGTTGACACACCCGCGCTTAGTCTGAATTGAACGCCTCAACGCCTGGTAGCCTGCCGTTATCGCGTCGACTAGTCGACGAATTCAACTAGTTGATCGACTAGTCGATGGACGGTAGTGGACGGTCTAGTTTCGTTGACCAAAAATACGTCGACGACCCATCCCTAGTGTATAGAAGGTGCTCGTCTTTACTTTATGAAATCCTCTTCCCCCCGGACCGCCTTACGGTGTACACGAATACTGCCTCCGCGTTTAAATTATTATTCATAAATAAATTAAAATTAGTGATCAAATAATAAACTACAAAAATAGGAGCGCATAACTCAAGAGGAGCTCTGCACACTGTATACTGCACGCCGAAAGTGAATAATTCAAACCCTCTTCGCTTCTGCTGCTGCCCTGGTACTCTCAAGCAAATCATCCACTCACGAGGTACTGTGAATTCTTTTGTTCTTCAACTACCAAATCAGCGCACGCGCAGGATACGCCATTTTTTGGAGCTCAAGGACGAAGCTTCGGCATTGGCGGAAGAATCGAGTGGGCGTGTCATTAGTTAACTACTGTTACTGCGTACAATAAAGCAGCACTACGTGCACCTCTTGCAATTTATTGTCTCCTGGTATTTAAGATGGACAAACATGACAGATCTTTATCGGAATCTAATATTTCTGTACAACAAGAACGCACGCCACCGAACTTTGTCGTTAAGCGTAATAAACGGGTCAGAGAATATGACTGCGAACATGATTTTGCCACTTTTCGAAATGATATAAAATCAATGATCACCAAAATGTTGACGGAACAGCAAGCAGAAATAACTAAAATACATCCAACTTTAATGGAAATTAAAAATACTAACAATAACATAGAATGCTCTATAGCGTTCCTTTCGTCACAGAATGAGGAACTAAAACAAAAAATTGAGCAGCTTGAACTTCAAACAAAAAAAGATAAGGATTATATAGTCATATTAGAAGATAAGCTAGAGGATCTGCAACGCGAAAACCGGAAGACTAGCATTGAAATAAAAAATGTTCCAATAATCGCTAAAGAATCAAAGGAAGACCTAATAAAGATGGTTTTAACCTTATCCAAAAATATTGGTTGTAAGATCGAAAAGAATGAAATCAAAGATATCTACAGAGTCCGAAGCAAACGTGACGCTAATAAAAGCCCTATCATAACTGAATTGACGACAACAATACTAAAAACAGAGTTCCTGAAAACGGTCAAAATATATAATATAAAACAAAAAGAAAAATTATGTGCTAAACATCTAGGCTTTACAACTGACGAATATTCCCCAGTCTACGTGGGTGAACAGCTGACAGCTAAAGCAGCACGCTTGTATTTTCTCGCCCGGGACCTCGCTAAGTCAAGGGAGTATAAGTTTTGTTGGACTGCCTTTGGGAGAATCTATGTTAGAAAAAATGAGAGCTCGCCCATAATTGTCATTAAACATGAGTCGCAAGTTCATAGCCTTATGCAAAAGGAATGACTAGTCGTTTTATGTGTAATTTTTATAACAATGCTGTATTTTTTAAATGTATATTGGTCTTATAAGTTTAATGTTCCAAAACAATTCAAACTAAATGCATGCATTATATTTATTTGCATTGTAATCAGGAAGCCCACACAATTACAAAAAATCATCACAAATTACACATCACCTTTAATTCTCGCATGCATCATAGTTGCTACCATTGTAATCAGAAAGCCCACACAATTACAAAAAACCATCACAAATTACACATCATCTTTCTTTCTCATAAGTACTTTTTCCAAAAGCGTGTTTAACAAATACAAAATTAGCATATATTATACCTACTCATACCAAAAAACTGCATATACACTTCCTACACTAATATCGTCAGTACAGCACTTAAATCACGTATTACAAAGCTTATCTATCGAATCCAACTTTACTAATACTGAAAATGGATAGTAGCCTTAATACGTTGCACGAATTAGACAAAATAGATATTGCCGAGTCCTGTGAATGTCAGGCGCATGACTTTGCCACACAACACAAAATACAAAAATCGGATATTACTATTATATCGCAAAATATTCGAAGTATTTATAGAAACCTGGATGACTTGAAATTAAATCTTATTCAAATTAAAATACAGCCCGACTTTATTATCCTTAGCGAATGTTGGTTAGACAGTAATAAAAAGGTGCCCATGATAAAAAACTATACCTCCTATAATACAACACACCACCTAAATCACTGTGATGGTGTAACTGCCTATATAAATAATAAGCACTCAGTTAGTGTCAAGGAAATTTATCTGTCACAAGCGTCTTGTTTGCAAATCACATATAATAATTATGCTATTATTGCAATTTACCGCTCACCATCAAACATCAATGCTGAAAGTTTTATCAACTCTCTAAGTATTTACCTAGAGTCTATTAAAACGTGTAAATTTATTGTCTTGACGGGGGATATCAACATCAACATAATACACAAATTTAATAAACATTCTCATGAAAGGGCGAATAGACTTAATTATCTAAATATGCTATCAACACGTGGTCTGCTCCCAGGACACTCTATACCTACGAGAGAAAGTAACTGTCTCGATCATTTTATGTTGAAAATAGACAAAAATAAATCAATTGCAAAAATCGTTATAATAAACACAACTATTACAGATCACTACATGATTTTTCTTAAGTTAAATAACATATCCAATAAAAAAGAAATTAGTAATAAATACAGAACTTTATTAAATTATGAAAATGCCCTACATAGTATGAAAAATATAAATTTACAAGAATTGCTAAGATGTAATAACCCTAACACATTGACTGAATTGTTAATAGGTAAAATACAAAAATGCATTTTAGAAAATACCTCTGTTAAATTAGTCCCTAAAACCAGTCGAACAATAAAACCCTGGATGACTTTAGGTGTGCTACGCTGTATACAAAACAGGAATAATATGCAATGGAAATTAAGATCTGACCCACATAATGAAGTGTTAAGAATTACATACAAGCGTTATAGAAATTATTGTAACGGTATTGTAAAAAAACTTAAGCGCAAATATGAGCGGGAACAAATCATGAATGCCACTGGAAATCCAAAGACGCTTTGGAAGGCAATCAATAAAATTACACAGCGTAAGCAATCACAAGACAAAAATATAGAGTTGTTAAACATTAAATCAACCCCACTCGAATCTGTAAATGTTGTTAATGACTTCTTTACCAATGTGGGAAAATCCTTGGCAGAAGAAATCCTCTGTAAATCCAACCATCACAACGTCTCCACTACGCATGTAGTAAGGGGCTCCCATGCTTCTTCTTTCGTACTGCTCGAAACTGATGATTCGGAGGTTATGGCAGTGTTGATGAACCTTAAAACAGAGAGCGCCCCTGGATATGACAATATTACTACAAAGTTTCTAAAACAGGCCCATATTCTACTCGTTACATTAATAACACACCTGGCTAATATGTGCTTTAGGGATGGTGTCTTTCCTGCTGCCCTGAAACTAGCATTAATTACCCCTGTATATAAGAGTGGCGATAGAGACGATCCAACTAATTACAGACCTATCTCAGTCCTTCCTGTAATATCAAAGATTCTAGAAAGATTGTTAAACAATCGATTAATCGCTTACTTAAATAAATTTAATATACTTTCACAGTCACAATTCGGTTTTAGACGAGGACTTGGTACAGAAGACGCTGTCACAGCGCTGACGTCAATCATTATCGATAAAGTAGATAAGGGAAAGAAATGCTTGACAATCTTTCTTGATATGAAAAAAGCCTTTGATAGCGTCTCTGTCCCCTCTATTATACAAAAAATTGAAGAGATCGGTATACGAGGTGTTCCTTTGGATTTATTTAGAGACTATCTTACAAACCGCAGGCAAAGAGTTAAAATAGGTGAACATTGTAGTCGTGACTCTTCCATCACCTATGGAGTCCCACAGGGGAGTGTTTTGGGACCTACACTATTTTTGGTGTATGTAAACACCCTTTGTAATATGTCCATACAAAATGGGCATGTGTTTTCATACGCAGATGACACTGCTTTGGTATTTTGTGGTCAAAACTGGGAAGATGTTCGACGCAGCGCTGAAGTAGGTCTAGCCAAGGTTGCACAGTGGTTAAAAACACACCTACTAACACTTAATACATCCAAGACAAATTATATATGTTTCACCAATTATAATAGCACCCAGCCTGATCTTAATATTAAAATTCATTCCTGTGTTGATCCTAATAACTCTAACTGCCCATGCCCTAATTTAAAAAAAGTATCCAGTACAAAATATCTTGGAATAGTCTTAGATCAGCGTTTATCCTGGCATCTACACATAGAACTTTTGATGACTAGAGTTAGAAAGTTCATTTGGTTCTTTAAAAATTTAAGACATATTGCAACACCACGCTTATTAAAACAAGTTTATATATCTTTAGTTCAGTCTATCCTCGTGCACTGTATTAGTGTCTGGGGAGGCGCTAACAAAACAAAATTTTTGGAACTGGAGAGAGCACAAAGATCCTTATTAAAGGTAATGTATTTTAAGCCCTACAGATTTCCAACACAAGAACTCTACTCACTGTGTGATCTCCTTACAGTCCGCAAGTTGTACATACAAAATATTGTACTAAAACTACACAAGTCCCTCACTTACAACTCTGACTTTGAAAATAAAAGGAGGAAAACAAGTGTAGCTCCAAGTCCTTCTATTAAAACTGCATTCGCTAGACGGCAACAGGCTAAACAGTCCAGTTATTTATATAATTACATAAATAAACAATTAAATATATATCCCAATACAAATAAAAAGTGTAAAGTACTACTTAAAGAGTGGCTTAAGAAAAAAGATTACATGGAAATAGAAAATCTATTAAAATAACACACGCACACACATACATATACATTCGCATTCTCACACACACACACACACACACACACACACATACGCACACACACACACAAACACACCCCCACACACACACGCACACACACATACACACACACACACACACACAAATTTTCTTTCTTTTTATTTTTTTCTTTTATTGTTACTTACTCGTACTCTATAAATTTTAATTTATATTCATGTAACATGCATACTAAGTACGATCAAGGAAGAGCGAGGTGCCCAGTAACAAGTATTTATTAATACTTAAAAGGGGGACCTCTATGTGCTTGTAATTAATTGTAAAATTGTTACTGAATAAACATTTTTAATTTAGATTTTTTTTGAAATCCGGCAAAAAATACGATAGTCAATATTTTGGAAAACATGGATCTTATTTATAAGAAAAATAATTATAATCAATTACATAACAACTGGTATTAAACTTCCTCGTTACGCATATGCACCTATTAATTTCAACAAAACTAAAACGTAAATAGTAAATTAAACGAGAGTTAATCAGTAAAAAAGTGTTTCATTTCAATGTGTAGTACTCGCTTAAGCCTCAGAAAACAATAAAACTAATAGTAATATGTAGTAGGTACATAATATGTAATAATATTAAAATTATTATGAGTTCGCCTGTACCTCATGTCAATGTATATAGAAGTTTGCCATCAAATTTAATGACTTTCTAGTGTAAAAGTCAAATAACAATTACACTCTTAGGCTGGCCTCACACAGCCGGAATCGCTTTCTGAATTAAGAATCTGAATTCAGAGAGGCCGGAATACCATACAATATCAGTATGCTCCACACACATGCTGATTTTCTCAGAATCTGAATTTCTCAGATCGATCTGGAAGAATGAGCTGACGAGCGTCCGGAATTCCGTGTCTGAATATTTAAGATTCTGAATTCAGAACGCGCGTATTTCCATACATTTTATATAGAGCGGCACACACATGCTGGAATTCAGATTCTGAATTGTTTCAGTGTTGCCATTTTTAGTAGGATCCTGCTTTTTTAGCATTTTTAAAAGTAAATTTTAGATATTTAGTTTGTATGTTATCTTATTGATACCTTGCTTTAATAGTGTTTAATTTTCGATGTACTTACTTCAATTCTTAAAAATTATAAAGGTAAATATAGCAGTTTTGGTGCATTTTTATAAACAACGCTAAGCAGTTTTAGCAGGATTTACCATACATTTTTATTTTGAATTTGATAGCAATATAAGCTTCTATTGAAACTCGTTAATATGGTTAAACTAGATAATGGATAAATATACATAAACATAGAAAAACACCCAGATTCAAAATCAATTAAGAAAAACAGTTTTCTCTAAATTGACTCGCCGACCGGGAATTGAACCCGGGACCTCAGAGATGGCGCGACGCCAGACCCGGCGCGCTAACCACTTAACCACGGAGGACGTCAATTGGCAGGAACAGCGAAAAAAATGGCAACCCTGGTTGAAACAGCAAGCGGTTAACGTCTCGGAAACGTTTGCATATGCCGGGAGTCACAAGACTACTGATCAATCTGAATTTTTAAGAATGTGTGAGTCAAGGACGTCAAGGTGTCGGAATTCAGAATCTTAAATTCAGATTCTGAATTCAGAAAGCCATTCCGGCTGTATGAGGCCAGCCTTTTAGGGTACTATTTCCGGTACTATTTATTGAGATAGAAATGAGAGCCATTGCTGGTTCTGTATGCGCGCAACGAGGTGAGTACGCTAGGCGTAGAACCTACGCCTAGCGTACTCACCAAACTATGTCTATAACTTTTTAACTATATAGGTTCTATTTATTTCTTTTGGGCACTATTTGGTACTATTTGGGCAAAGTTTTTTGAAATACTAATTATAGTTGTAGCTTGCTCAGATTTCCCAAACAGGGCCCTGATTCTGTATCGCAATCTATAGATTCCACACCTTACCGCGCACAAACGTCAAACGCATTCGTTTTTGGGAAGATATCGTAACTTTTTAAGGAATTAACGTGGTTTTGAAACAAGGAATCGTTACAGAATAAGGGCTCTGAGGTGAGTACGCTAGGCGTAACCTATATACGCCTGGCTTCCTCACCAAACTATGTCTATAACTTTTTAACCATATCGGTTCAATTTATTTCCTTTGGGCACTATTTGGTACCATTCGGGTACAGTTTTTTGGCATTCTTGAAATAACAGAATTCCATGGTGAGTACGCCAGGCGTAGGTACACAATTATGTACCTACATTACGTAGGTACATAGCTCAGACTTGTGGTCTGTGGTCTGTGGTACCTAAGCACACTCGCTTCGGTAGGAAATCATCGTCACGATGTCACGAACAATGTAGGGACAATATTGTGATTCTTTCACAATCAGAAATTTTATTAAAAGTTCCACCTCCATCCGACAAACTTTTATTCAGATGGCTCTTAAACATAATTTGGATCTTTGCATTTTTATTGGAATTTTAACATAATGCTCTGGAGCTCTTAACTATACATAAGGTGAGTCTAGTCTAGTGGTTATTCACCTTGACCACAGTATGTATGTATGTATCTTGACTGAAGAATAACTAAAAGTACCTAACTAATATGCACAGTGAATATGGTAAATTACGAATAAAAATGGTCGCAAGGCTCAAAAATCAATTCAAAAATAGACCCGACTGGGAAATTAACCCGGACCTCAGAGATGGCGTCGCCAGAACCGGCGTACTAACCACTCGACCACGGAGGTGGTTAGAAGAGAAAGACTGAAGGATAGATAATAATTATTATAGGGATATGTTATTAAAATTAAATTTTATTACAACTTTTTTGTAACATGTTTTAAAAATATGTTTATGTGTTGTATTGACAAATGTAGGGTTGTTGCTGGTGGCACCAGTAGTCGCGTAGACCAAAGTTCATCGCGTCCATGCCCACACAGTGGGGTTCGGCGGGATCATCACTAAAAAATCAAATTATGTCAACATTACATAAATTCACCACTACTATCTCCAAAGGGTTGTCACAGACTAGGCCAAAAGCAGTCCACTGCCATAGTCCACGATTCACCAAATTACAACTGCATGTGCTCACGGTGATAGGTGGTGAGTCCAACGCTACTCTATAGATACTGTTGGATGTATGTGCAGTCTTTAGTCCGTTAGTCGCCTTTTACGAGAACCAAGGAAAGAGAGGGTAGTAGTTGGGAGTGGCTCGTCAGAATGTCAATACCATAATATCATAACTTTTCACTTGACTGCCGTTAAAGTAGGTCACTTAAGGGGGCACAGAGCCTTTTAACATAACATAGTATTGTTCTGTGGTACCTATTAATTGTGTACTCACCTCGAAGCCATGCCGTTGTACTGACCGGCCCATGTGTGGAATCCTATGTCATCCAAGTTTTCACCTAAGAAACAGAAAATGTGTTTTAATAAAAATATTAACTTTAAGTGTTAAAATATCTTCAGTAAAGATATCTACGCCCTCATTTTGAGTTTGAGACGTTGCTTGATGGATAGCCTTCTATGGCGGTAAGTTTAATGAAGACGGTAGCCAACAATTGGTTGAATCTATCCAGTCCTAGGTAGCTCACATTACATTCTTGTAGAACTGGTATAAACTAGCCCATCAAGATTGCTATTAATGCTTCTAATATTCTGAGGAAAAGTTTTTTTTTATAGTAGAAGGAGGCAAATGAGCAGGCGGGTCACCTGATGGAGAGTAATTATCGCCGCCCATGGACACCTGCAAAACCAGAGAAATCACAGGCACGATGCCGGCCCTTAAGGAAGGAATAGGAATTGTAAGGAGGGGGGGGGGCGGGGGACGAAACAGCACCAAGTGCCGTTATTTCACGCCGGATATTCGTGAGAGGGTGGTATTACGCCGGGCGAGCCGGCCCAATGCGTGCTGCAACGCAGCGTGGCTCTACCACTTAGTCAGTGTCACTCATTTAGCACCACCCAGGGGTCACGTGTAGGGTCTCAAGGGTAAACCTACGCGCGTTTAAGACATTCCCCTGAATCCAACATGATATAAGACTGACACCTTTTTATTTGCAGCCATGCGGTTTTATAATAAGCCCCTAAGACAGACCAAACCGATTATACTTAATTTATAGAATGCACTTCCACTGGGAATCGAACCTCTGTGTCTAAGACTATTGGTTTAACCACAGGAACATCGAGGTACTTAGTTAAAATTTATTATTGAAAGATAAAATATAGAAAATATAGGAGACTGAAAGATGCCTCTGGTGGAAATCGAACGTAGGAATGACTTTTTGCAATAGGTATGCGTGTTTGCGAGTTAATGGTTATATTCTTTAAGTTTCCGGATGGGTTATGATATGACTGCGATTATAAGTTTGGTACCTAACTTTATCATTGAAAAAAATAAAAACAAACAATAAATGCTTGACGGCAAAAAATAAAAGGTTTATTACCATCAATAGTCTTCCACATATGGTAGTTTCCCAAGTTGGTGATGCCCAGCCAAACCAGCAACTTATAGTTAGTGCCCACGATATTGGGATAGTGCATACCACGCACTACCTTCTGCAGGAACTTAAATTCCTCCTGAAAGAAAAGAATACTCATGCACTCGTGACCTAGTTGAACATGCACAGGTGTGCGCGTTCACGGCAATAAAGTGGCCATTCGTTCTCTTCACTCTCTTCAGGGTACATATCTATGCCTGCAGAGCAATATTAACACACAAATGGACATCGAAGCCGTGATTGAAACAGCCTCACCTAAACTCGGTGTCCTGAACAAGGTGCGGCGATTCTTCACGACTTTTCAGTTGTGTCTCTTAAGTAAGACACAGATGCGGTCTTGCGTGGAGTATCGCTCGCATCTCTAGGACGGCTCCGCAAAGTACCTTTTCTATGTCTTGGACAGATTGCAGCGTCGCGCAGTGCGTATTATCGGCAATGCAGAGGCACTCTCGAGCCTATGTAATAATTGCGTAGAGATATTGCGTCACTCAGCGTCTTCCATTGTTTATACCATGGCCAGTGCTCTCAAGAACTCTTCGACTTAATCCCTCCTTCTACCTACCTCCGGAGTTACCAATTTACAGTTACCGATGTTCTTTCGCGCACTAAGAAACATGGGGTGCTTCAAACGAGACGTGAAAAGGCACTTTGTAAGCCGGCAGAGTGAGGGTGACTGATACTATGTCTCTTACGCTGCACCAGTTGTCCTTGAGCCTAACCTCCACTGGTGCATTGGAGTTGCTACGTCTCTTACGCTGCACCAGTTGTCCTTGAGCCTACACTCCACCGGTTGAGTGGAGTCATTTGCCGGGTTTAATAAAAAAAAACTTTATTTACGTAAGTAGGTAATGAGAAACTTTATCCTACTTTGGTTCATTTACCTCAGATTTAGGCACTGCAAGCTTGGCTCCATTGGCTGAGCAAGAGTCGTGAGATGCGTTCCAAGTCTTCGCATTGTACATCACTTTATACGTGGTTCCGTTTAGGTTGTAAAGGTTATCATCACCTAAAAAAACAGATAAGAACGATTTTAACAAAATATTGAAGAGGGTTCCGTTTTTTCATATTTATGAACGGCATTATTGTAGAAGGATATATTAGCATAATTATAGAAGGTATTAAGCATAAAAAGTTATTACAGCCTATAAATTTTGTAAACACACATTTTGAACAGAGTGAGCGTACCTTTAGTAATGTCACATTGGGCCAATGAGCAAATGATTAGTATAATTGAAACTCTGCACACCCTGAAACGAAAATGCACGGAATAAAGTAGTACGAGTATAGTATTAAATATAGTATTTAGGCTGGATTCAACCAAACTGGAATAAGATCTTATACCTAGATTAAACGCCAAATTTGTATAGACTAATCTCGGAGTAAGTTTGGTCGAATCCACCTTAAATAGGCTAAGTATATACCTACTGTCGTAGCTGTAAGGTGGCCTAGTAAGGTTTACTATTTTTTGCAAAGTGGGGTAGGATTCTGCCCAGAATCTGGATTTCCCTATTTCTGCCGCTATGCAGCATTGTGGTACATTGTTGTACTAGATCCAAACTACAGAGCATAAAAGCAAAGAAACTGAGAAGCTTCAGTGCCTGTCTTCATGTCCTTAGCATCCGACGTGTCTATGGACTGAGGTGGCCGCTTCCTAGGCGGGCCCACAGAACAGAAGAAAGAGGTCTTCTGTTCTGTGGGCAGCCCGAATAATCGTTTACGGGCTCAATGACATAAAACAAAACTTTTTTGACCCTTTACTATTTTTGTAATTCGTGATTTTACATTAGCATTACATTACATGATTAGATGTGTTATTATATTGTCTTATCACGTTTTTATGTGACCGAAGATTTTACCATCTAATATTTTTTACCATTATCTACTTTTATCTTCACGGGTCTTCACGGTTTGAGCTTTTTAACTTCTCGGGTCTATTTTAAATTATTTGATCGTCTTTAACAACAATAAAACGCTAATAGGTACTAAAAATTAAATACTTACATCGCAAAATAAATGTTCATTTGTCGCTCTTCCATTCTAACTCTAACTACTATCAAACTAAATACAAATTAAAGTAAACGATAAACGAATTTAATATATTGCAGACACAAAAAGGATTAGCCTCTCACTAAAACTTATAATTTAAAGTTGGTATCGTCCCATCGTCTGACAGAGTGTTTGTGAACTGAACGAACACCTCGAGTAAATGGCCTATTCAGATAACGGTGTCAGCGGCCAGTTAGACTTGTAGTCAATAATAAACAATGTTGAAGTAAACAAGTGGGTCGTACGTCTCTTTAATTTTATTCCTTTCTAGACTTAAAAAATAATGTGGTCCGTCGAACGCTTTGGCAAGCGCTTTGGCAAGTCAAATGCCTAAACAGCTGAAATTAATAATTAATGTGGTGTTTCGTAAGAGTAAGGTGTTTGACATAATTTGTATGGAGCTTGAGTTAAATTCTTAATTTTTGTAGTCATATTAACTACTACTACAGATAAATTAATTATTAATAGCGGCTGTTAATGATTTAATAAAATATAAATAAAATAACCGGCCAAGTGCGAGTCGGACTCGCCCATGAAGGGTTCCGTAGCAGCAAGTAACATCATATAAAAGTTCTTGTAGTTCGTTGTAACTTTGATCGACGTTTTAATAATAGTGTATTTAATGTTTTTTTTTATATATTTTAGCGTTTTATTAACGCTTAAAATATACTTAAGTAAGTTAAGGCAGCCGCCCGGAATGCGGAAGGTGCGTGGTTCGATTCCCGCCTGAGGTTGTCGTCTTTTTCAATGTGTAAAATTTTACTCGGTGGAAGTTTGCATGGTAATGTACAATTCATATATATTTTTTAGTTTTATTATTCTCATAATTTAGAAGTTACAGAGGGGGGGGGGGGGGGGGGGACACACATTTTACCACTTTGGAAATGTCTCTCGCGCCATCTATTAAGTTTAGAAAAAAATGATGTTAGAAACCTCAATATCATTTTTAAAGACTTATCCATAGAAAGCCCACACGGATGGGTTAGATGAAAAAAAAATTTTGGTTTCGGTTCTAAGTATGGGAAAAATATTTATAACCCTCAAAGAAAATATTAATGCGGTTCACAGAATACATCTATTTACCAAGTTTCAACAGTATAGTTCTTATAGTTTCGGAAAAAAGTGGCTGTGGCATACGGACGGACAGACATGACAGACATGACGAATCCATAAGGGTTCCGTTTTTTGCCATTTGGCTACGGAACCCTAAAAATGAATTGTCACGAATTTATGTTCGCGCATCACTTTAAAACGGTTGCTCATATTTGGCTCATTCAGTTTCTGTTGTGTTTGTAATTGTCAAGACAAAGTACGAAAAAAAATTTTTGGAAATCCGTCACGTGGTACGAGGTCGTCGAAGATAATGGAGAATAAGAAGAAGAGGAAGAAGTCTCGGGTGGGCCGCTAGTTTAATATACAATAGTTAAATATTTGTAAATTACTGTATGTAAATGTAACTATATTATAGAGACAATAAGCGGTAGGTGCGTGTCTAGTCTTCTTCTAACCAAAAGTGTTTTAAAGCTACTTTATTAAAATGATAGCAATCTTAGTTTCCTTCCAAATTTTTATTTTAATATTAAATAATCATGGGAATCCTATACTATATCTTATACATAGGTACATACATACATAATAATCACGACTGTAATCCTCAAAGGGTTATTCAGAGACTATGCAATGGGTATCGCCAAATAGCGACTGCACATTTGTATCTGTGTGCTGTGCCTATATCTTAGAGGATAAAAAATAACTGCCACTAATTTACTTCCAAGTTTACCATTGCCACCACCTTATCTAAACCTGTCGACAAAACAACATTTTTTAATAGCTTATTATTCTGACTGTTGATGACTTGATAAAAAATATACCTAGCCAGTTATTCGGTATTTGTAGGATTCTGAGTGAAGTGCGCTTGCACTTACCTTTTTATCACTTACTATCAGCAAGCCAAAAAACAAAGAACTACTGTTTTTTTTAATTTATCTGTTTTACCTTCTAAATGTTTGCGAATCTAAACGTCACTCGAATTATCGACGCCAAAGATTCCAAAAAGTCGGGTTGGTATCAATGGGAGATCCCTTAGAAATCAGAGGTACGACGAAGGGATATTTTTAACAATAAATGTTATGGAAGGGTTAAAGTGGACTAGGTTAAGTCGGCCCCAATTCGAGACATTACTCGACATGTTCTTGGTGTCATTCACAAGTTTATTCCGGTTCTCGATGACGCTTTCCGGAGAAAAATTAGCACGTCCCGTGTAAAGCGCATCCCCAGTACTGTCATTCGCATAGCAATGATTATTGTTGTTACTGCACACACCCCAGCGGGACTCCAGCATTCACGGGTTTCAGGTCAGAGAACGAACCATCAAATACGTACACAAATTCACAAAGGCCTTAATTCTAAGTTATATCAATCATGGACCGATAATAGTTTACTTGTCTCGTGTTAACTTACTGTTTAAAATTTTTAATTAACTAATAATAAATATTAATACACATGACTATGTACTTTGACTCTCTAATGTGCTTAAAAGCAAATATCAACCGGGTAACCGGGTTATTAATGTTAGTTTTTCTGGTGTAATGGCTAATATAATAACGGTCTTCATTACATACAAAATACGGGTACGTGCCCCAGTACAATTACTGTATAAGGTAGCTTAGTCAGTAAGGTCTCTGAGTCGGCAATGTTCCAGTTAAGCCAATAGTTGTAAAAAATTGGGCAGCTTTACATAAGGCGTTAACATACAATTTTTGTTATTTTTTGAGTAAAAAGAAAAGGTACTCTACAAGTTTTATACGATAATAATAAAACACTGATGCTGCATTATAGATATGTAATTCAATCTTATATTCTCATGCTACCTGATAATTAATATTTAAAATAACAAAAAATAACACAGGTATTGTTTTAGACAACTTTTTTCCTCTCCGTGAAGAGTAATGGAAGCCCACCGTTGATGCTCTGGACCACGTCAAACTTGGGTTCGACCGTAAGGTGCTTTTTGGTTTGTGGTGCTGGTTCCACAGTAAACTTGGAGAGGATGGCTGCCATGCCAGCCAGGGACTGCATCAGTCCTAGTCGCTCACCTGTGAAGGATATGACGGCTTTATAATATGGTATTTAGGAAACCGTAGATCATGTTCTTAAAAAAACTCATGAACGGGGGCATAAAAGTGTAAATCATCCCTTAACAAAAGGTAAGATGAAAGCAAATAAGTGCATAACCGCAGAAGAATAAAAAAATAACTATTAAAAATATTGACTCATATCGTTAATAACAGGATAATATTTCGTTAATTCACTCAGCATATCAAAACAATTTCATTTCAATAAAGGCTTTTTATAATAATCACAATTATTTTGCGCTTACTGACCTATACAAGCACGTGGTGCTTCGCCGAACGGCAGAAAAATGTATTTAGTTATTTTGCTGGAATTTTCGGGACTGAATCTCTCCGGTCGGAACTCGAGAGGGTTGTCGAAATACTGAGGGTCAGTGTGCATTCCTTGCAAGGGTATAACTACTATCACACCCTCGTCTATACTCAAGTTCAGCTCAGGGAAGGTATAATTCCGAGTGCATTTTCGCGCCAGGTATCCCAAAGAAGGAAACAGCCTCATGCCTTCTCTGAATGTCCAGTCTAAGTACTTCATACTTTTAACGGCGTCGTAACTGAGTATGTTGTTATGTTGACTAAGAACTTGGTCAATTTCCTTTTGCACTTTCTTCTGCACATCGAGGTTTTGAGCCAGTTGGTGTAAAGTAAAACTCGTCGCCGACGAGGACGTCTCAAAACCAGCGGCGAAAAATACGAAAACTTGTGCAGCGATTAACTTGTCAGTCAATTCTAAAGTGGCCCGCTCCGGAGTGCCATCGGGTTTCATGTTTTCAAGTGATTCGACTTCAATGATACCCTTCTTCTTACACTCCATCATTAAATCTATAAAATCATTTCGTGTAGAAGGCTCGTAGTTCCTCTCTTTCTGAATATGATTCACTAGGGAGAAAACTTCATCCTCTAGTCTGTCCATAAATTTCAATTTCCTAGCTAAAAAAGGGAACGTGTCTTTAAGAAATGTGACGATTCCCATTCTGAGATCAAACCTAAAGATTAGGCTTCCGAGTTTACGAAAAGCGGAGTCTTCTACGTTGATTTAGCGTCGAGGCCGAAACCGCAAGACCCAATGAAGTCTGTCGTGTAGCGCGCCATGAGGTCCCTGGCGTCCATTGTGCGGCCTTCGCGCGCTGCCGCCAGTGTCCGGGTTTGTAGCTGCTCAGCTCGTTCTACTATCAACGGGAACATGGCTCTAAGCTTGCCACTCGTAAAAGCAGGGGTCATGCGCTGTCTCAGCGACCGCCACAAGTCGCCTTCAGCGAAAAACAAGTTTTGCAGAAGGGGCTCAATACTTGCTTTATCTGGATGAAGACCACGTTCGTAGAAGTGCGCGAAATCTGTAATAAGAACCCGTTTTACCAGTTCGGGATCTCTTATTAGCAGCCCGGGAGTTGATGAACGAAAGTAACCTACTACTTTCTCGTCAGGATAGGCTCTATACCATTCTGCATACGACATTGTGAGACTTTTTTGACAAATGTAGTTCTCCAAGTTACTTCCAAAGATAGGTAAAGGTTTTACATATTTCACATTACGTTTCTTCAATAATCAAAAGATCTAATATTGTAGAGGTAAATTGCAACGGCGGTTAACACTATAACGGCTATTGTTATCATTGTAGAGAACTAAACTTTTATGTTATTTAAATAGTTTTATAAAATGTGCTTGTTTCACTATTCACTCCTAACATAACACTGAACAGTCCAATATATTGCAAATCGCTAGTGAATTTGTGTAATCAGTAATTATTGTTGACGTTAATTAATGTATTATCACTTATATAGTGTGTGTGAGATAATTATAATAAACATCAAATGATTGTTACTGTATATGAACATGCATTTTGTTTAAGATGACGGTAAGTAATTAGAGTTTGACGAAGTAATTAAAGGGGATCCTGCATGAAATTGTGAAAATTTACGTATATTTAAGTTACTTGTACTATGCGCTGAATTAGTTTAATACATTAAAAAAATTTACGTAAGTTAACCTGTCCCCTTACTCTTGAAACCGATCGCTATTGGATCGGATTGGTATTGTGAATTTTCGTACTCCTAAGTTACGACACCAGAGCTAAAATGGATTCATATTGCGTGGATATTGAGTGAAAAAAATATAAAACACAATGCCATTTAGTTTACCCAATAAGAATACAAATTAGCGCTGGTGTCGTAACTTAAAAATACGAAAATTCACAATACCAATCCGATCCAATAGCGAGCGGTTTCGAGAGTAAGGGGGCTGATCATTGCACAAGGTCGTGGCCTTGTTTAAATTTAAAATAAATTCTCTAAACAATAGCAAACAATACATAAATCTAATGACTCCTTAAAACATTTTTTTGACAGCTTTCTCAATTCTAAAAAAAGTAAATTTTAATTTTTAACACTAGCGCGGCGGTTCGCAAAAACTGACATAAGTCTCTTAATGAACATCAAAGCAAAATCAATCTTATTGATATTTAATATTAGAACAATTCTGCTTTGAAGTTTCAGATCTAGTAATTTGATTAGAGCAATGTTTTTATTCTGCAAAATGTACAAAACTATCACGCGCTTGGTTTAAAAATTAAAATTTACTTTTTTACGATGGGGGTGACCTGCGGAATATCAATACAAATATTGTCATGTAAGAATTATTGTTTCATGCGTAAAATTAATAAAGTTGTCGAAAAAAATGTTTTAGGAGTCATTAGATTTATGTATTGTTTGTTATTATTTTAAGAATTTGCTTTAAATTTCAACAAGGCCACGACCTTGCGCAATGATCAGGCTTACATATGTAAGTACTTTTAATGTATTTAACTAATTCAGCGCATAGTACAAGTAACTTAAAAATACGTAATTTTTTTCAATTTCGTGCAGGTTCCCATTCAGCAAAATAATAGACCCAATACCATTACATTCGCGTAAACTAGGTAATACATCGTGTGTATATACCCAAAATTAGTTGTTTTTTTAACCGACTTCAAAAAAAGGAGGAGGTTCTCAATTCGTCAAAATAAATATGTTTTATGTATGTTCCCCGATTACTTAAAGACGCTTGGACCGATATGGAATATTTATTTTGTCTGAAAGGGTGGATATTGGGGAAAGGGGAGATATTGACATGATGACTATGGGACCACCTTCCAGGTGGTCCCATAGTCATCATGTCAATATCTAATGATGGGTTCCTGGAGAAATCGAGGGAACTCTTCAAATATTATAGGCACACCTATAGCGATTTAGGTATTATTTACTATAACCTGGGCACTTGTCCTTGGATAGCACCATTTGGTGAAGTGGAACTGTTGATGAAGACCACAGACGGCCACCGGAACTACTCAATACTAAATTTTTTTGGTGTTTGCGATGCGATTACAAACTTTAATGTGGTTGCTAAGCAATTTATGCTCGCCACAATGTATCATGGTCAAGTGGAGCTAATGGTAAATCACCAAGAGAACTCCTCAAGAATCAACGTCCCTGCATCGGAGAAAACAATATTTTGTACAAAATGATAAGCAGTTGACATTAAGATGTTGTAAATTGAAAAAAAAATACTAACCAAGCCAATAAAAGTGACAAATAAATAATATTGTACTATTACTTACTACTACTTCTATTTTATTATTTTTCTGTGTAAACGTAGGTACATTTACACAAAAAATATAAAATAATAAAAAATTTCATATAAAAAAATGAACCGACTCCAAAAAAACAGAGAAACTAAAAATAACAAAATAATTGTGTTGTCTTGAATAACTAAATTGAATCCCCACAGTTGAAATTATACTTCATACTTTTGAAGACGGTGTCAAGCCAAATTAAATGATTAAGAAAATATTCCAAAAACAAAAATAATACGTACGTTAGTGTATTCTTCTAGACAATTTCCAACACATCTTTAAATCTACCTGTAAGTCTACGTGTTTTCCATAATGCTAAGCAAACCGCCTAATTAAATTGTATGTAGGCAAAAGCAGGAAATGTTTTAAGGCTTGGCATCGACTTCAAAAGTATGTATGTGTAATTTCAACTGTGGGGATTCAATTTAGTTTTTCAAGAAAACACAATTATTTTGTTCTTTTTAGTTTCTCTGTTTTTTTGGAGTCGGTTTTTTTATGTAAAGTAAATCTGTTATTTTATTATGCTTATGACTATTTTAAGTGTGTTTGATGTGCCTAATTTAATCACAGAAATTAAACTGATTATTGAACACTTATTTTCTGTGAAGTCATCATGAGTTTCAACAAAATGTAAATTTCATTTTGACTTTTTTTGATTACCAGCATTGGAGTCCATTGCAGTTTGAACTTGTTTGTATAAATTTTGAATTGTTTGTTGGTCTTTGTCATTGTGCCTGTATTGGTTGATATTTTGTTATCTTATCACAGTCGCTCGATTACTATTGAAACAGTAGTTTGTATCTGGTTGGCATGGCAGCTTCACTCTTTGAGTTACCATCTCATCTTTTTTTTAACAATCACACCACAGGTGTATGTACCGAAATGACTAACCGTTTCTTCTTCATGTGCAATAAAGTGTTTGTCCATCTATCTATCTATGACTGCTCTGCCGACCCTGAGGAATCAATTATTATGTCGCTACGTCTTGTAATGTTATTAGATATAATAATACCTATTATCTCTTATTTTATTATTATTATTATTATTGGAGTGTAATGGAGTGTTCGCGCTATTTAACCTCCATAATCTCTTCCCTAGTGGCTCCAAGAAGCTGTAGTCACAGCGGCCACACTCCGGTAAACCACGACAGTGGGCTAAACCTAGGGAAGGGGGCTGCATCTATGACTATCTGTAGAGTAGCTATCGGAAGATCCCCGATCACACCTGCATCTCGTTATGGCACATTTCTCGACCAACGTTGCAAAAAGGTAATGCGAAGAACCTCAAGGGCGTTTGCTAGGATTCATGTAGTGGTTCACGACCTTTTCGCTGCATCCCAATCTCTGCCGATCGTACCGGTTCTCCGGACCATTGGACTACAGAGGGCGGGACGAGAGAGTGGACTTACACCAGCGCAACCGTTAGCTCACTTTAAATAACTTCACGCGCAGATGACCCTGGCTATTTACTCATAATGGATCCGAGCTTTTAAACAAGTCCTGCGGCGATAGGGTGTTGGCAGTGAGGTTAGGGCAACGATGTGTCGAGGCCTTAGTTAGCATCCTGCACGTAGGCGGTCAGTAGAGAGTGGTCGCTCCCGGAGTCGATATAGGCGGAACTCGGGGTTCGGCAGCACGACTGGCGACAAAGCAGCCCTATTTAGGATCGCTCTGCTTTCCTCTGCACAGAGGAGGGGCCTAGAAAATGTGGCTTAAAAATAGTCCGTCTCACCCAATATCTGGATGCCAAACCGCGGGCATCTAGACATCGTCAACGCGGTCACAACAAATATAATAATAATCGATCTACTCTAAAACCAAAACGACTTTGCTTTGCCACATGGAACGTTCGAACTTTGCTAGATAGTGACCGAAACTTATGTCCAGAAAGAAAAACTGCTCTCATAGCAAGAGAGTTATCCCGATACAACATCGACATAGCTGCAATTAGTGAAACCCACCTGAGTGACAGTGGAGAACTATGTGAGCAGCTCGGCGGATACACATATTACTGGAGTGGACGTCCTGCCGGCGAACGGGCGGGAAACGGAGTAGGCTTTGCAGTACGCAATGGTTTGGCTAGAGATCTGAGTGTCTTTCCTAAGGGTGTCAATGACCGCCTCACGACTCTACGCCTGCCTATTTCTAACAATAAAAACGTCCATCTTATAAGTGCATACGCTCCTACATTGCCCTCGCCGGATGAGGATAAAGAGGTATTTTATCAACATCTACGCCAAATCCTTGAATGCATCCCAAGACATGATAAAATTATATTGTTGGGGGATTTTAATGCTCGAGTTGGCACCGAACATGAATTATGGAATGGTGTCCTTGGTAAGCATGGTGTCGGTAAATGTAACGACAATGGATTGCGCCTCCTGTCGTTGTGCGCCGAATTCGATCTTGGCATCACGAATACATTTTTCAGACTACCTGATAAATACAAGACCTCGTGGATGCACCCTAGATCCAAGCACTGGCATCTCCTTGACTATGTCATTGTCCGCCGCAAAGATCTGCGTGACGTTCTCATAACGAGAGCAATGCGCGGAGCGATAGGCTAGACTGACCACCGTCTTATACGGTCGAAGATGCTCCTAGAGCTTAAAGCATCACGACGAGCATCCCACAAAATACCATCTAAATTAGCCTTTTCAAGGTTAATTACCTCACCAGAACTTGGAAACACGTTGGATACTTTGTTTGCTGCTAGTGCTCCGCATAATGATTCTTTATCCGTGGATGAAGACTGGAGTTCGTTCGCTAAACATCTTCACGGATGTGCTCTCGATACCATAGGAAGAACTAAAAAGAAGAACCAAGATTGGTTTGACTCATCCAATAAAGAGATCATGACTCTAGTTGAAGCACATAAACGCGAACTGAACACAAAAAATGCGGATGCACACAGTAAAAGAGGAGCTCAACAAAAACTGAGATCAAAGGTTCGCGAGCTGAAGGATAAGTGGTGGAAGGAGAAAGCTGCTGAATTACAGCACTGCGCTGATGCTCACCAGACTGGTAGGTTCTTCGAAGGCATACAAGCGATTTTTGGCCCGCGTATGAGAAAAACCACACCCATGTACTCGAGGGACGGACGGCACCGAGTTACGAATAGGACTGACGTGCTGATGCGCTGGGCGGGGCATTTTAATGATGTTCTAAATCCCGGCGCACTCGGCGTTGATCTGTCTTACGTGGACTCGCTTGAAGAACTACCAGTTTGCCAAATATTAGACGATCCACCATCATTTGAAGAGTTCGTGAAGGCAGTCAAACGTCTTAAAAACTTGAAAACACCTGGTATGGATCAACTTCCCGCCGAAGTATACAAGTATACCGGGAATAACATCATGACGGGGCTCTACAATCTGGTCAAAAGAGTGTGGGTTGAAGAGCAAATTCCACAAGGCTGGCGGGATGCGGTGATTTGTAAGCTGTACAAAGGGAAAGGAGATGTCTCAGATTGCAGCTCTTACCGCGGTATATCGCTCCTTGCTAGTGCCGGTAAGGTTTTCGCGCACATTGTTAACACCCGCCTTAGCGAAGTAGCTGAGATGTACCTACCTGAAAGCCAATGTGGCTTCCGTCCGAGTAGGGGTACTATCGACGCAATAAGTGTCGTAAGGCAACTCCAGGAGAAGAGCCTTGAACATCAACAGCCACTCTACATGTGCTTTGTCGATCTTGAGAAAGCATTTGACAGAGTTCCACGCGAGGCCCTTTGGCTTGTTCTCCTAAAATCTGGGTACCCGAAGAAGTTCGTCAATCTTATAAGCCAATTTCATGTTGGTATGAAAGCGCAGGTTCAACATGAAAACGAACTTTCTGAGGATATCCAAATCACAAGTGGAGTAAAACAGGGTTGCGTGATGGCGCCTACACTCTTTGCCATTTACTTTGCAGTTGTCATGAGAGATGCGCTGCAATGTTGTAGTAACCAAATCCAGCTTAATTTCCGAACTGAAAAAGGCGTGTTTGACATTTCAAGATTTAGAGCGAAATCCAAAGTGCAGCAGATCTCGGTACTGGAGGTACTTTATGCTGATGACGTATGTCTTATGTCTAACAATATGGTGCAGCTCCAAAGCTATGTTGACGCACTACATATATCCTGTCAAAGGTTCGGCTTGGTTATCAGTGTTACTAAGACCCAAATTCTAAAACAGCCACCCAGAGGCTGTGAAGCTGATAAAGCTATACTAAATCTGGATGGGAAACCACTAGAGGAGGTATCACACTTTAAATATCTAGGTAGCAATATCCGGCACGATAACACCTTAGCTTCGGAGATACCTTCGCGCATCGCAAACGCTGCTGCTAGTTTCGGACGACTCATGGATCGTGTCTGGAAGTCTCATGATCTCAAGCTGGAGACGAAGATTAGCGTATACAAAGCGCTAATCTTACCTGTCCTACTATATGGTTCAGAGACATGGTGCCTTTACAGAAAAGACATTAAGAAACTCGACACATACCACCTTAGATGTCTTAGATCCATCCTTAATATCAAATGGCAGGACCGTGTGCCAAATACTGAGGTTCTGCGTCGCTCCGGAATTTATGGCATGGAAGCTCTTCTCATGCAGCGCCAGCTCGGGTGGTGTGGACACGTCTTTCGCATGGATGACCGCCGGTTACCCAAAGTTGTCTTTTATTCTGAGATCACAGAGGGTAAACGGAAACACGGCGGTCAGCATCTGCGTTATAAAGACGTTTTCAAAAGACACCTAAACGCCTGCGCTATTGACTCTACAGGTTGGGAAGAGCTCGCTTCTAAGAGGTCTTCATGGCGCTCTACCATCTTTAAAAATATAAAAACTTTTGAGGAAAATCGTCTTAACTCACTCGAGCTAAAACGCCAAATCCGCAAAGAGAGACCAAGTCCCTCCTATACATATACATATAACTCACAAGGGCAACTCTATTGTATATCTTGCGACAGAGTCTTTAAGACAAAGTTCGGTCTAGCGAGCCACATTAGAGCTCACATGAGAAAATAAATTATTCTTACATGTTATTTTGATACCAATTTAGGTTAATTAATATAATAATTATTATAGTCAGGGTCGCCGTCGTCGAAATCGATGAGGAGGACTATACCTATTATCTCTTACCGGGAGCACATCCATAGATGATTCGATTCTTAGTTCGCCAGAAAAGGGCGGACTATACATATACCCCACAACTTTCGTTTATAACAATTTAACAAAATGTAAACAAAGATAGATCACGTTAAGGCTGCACTAAAAGTATCGGGAATGGAATATTTCCATTGTTCCTGGCATATCCCCTCTCCTTAATTCACTAAGTTTTATTTGTACTGGCACCTCGAGACCAACCGTTAGGTTATTGCAAGAAGTGCCAGACGTCCCTGCGCCAGTAGAACACTCGCGCAGGAGACCATCTGCGTTAGGTCTTGACGCCAAATCAGTGCCCGCCGAAGCGCGCTCTTCATTCGGTACTCATAAGACTAGTGTCTCAGGAGAGTCTCCCCGTGAACACGTGTAGTTCACTGCCTATTGTCCAGATAGGTAAGCGGAGCTGTCGAGCTCGCTCACTTCTCGTTGCACAAAGGGCACAACTCGCAGTTGCCACTTCTAGGGTCGTCGACTCTAAAGTCGAAACCCAAGTGTCCACCTTAGTCGCGGAGTAGTAAGTACACTCACTTCTCGGAACCCATCCGGGCGCCTAGCCAGTTCCCACGTCCTACGCGGCTGGCTGGACCGGAGGCTACGGCATCTAGGGGGCCGCCTCTACTAGTTCTCCAGACTAGTACCGGAGATGTCAACACCAATGTCCAATGAGAACCACCGGACAAAGCTGACAGCTGTAAGGGAAACTCACGTTCCCCGCAGGACTTTTCGCTTCTGGCCCCTCAGAGACCGCTACTAGGCCCCGCTCGCTGTGCGCGAGTTTGGAAGTCCTGGCACACAATACCAGGACAAACAAACATTTACAAACTCTACAGCTCACCACGAGCCACTACGAGTCCAACCCACGTCCGGATCCCGCCGGAGGCGCCGGTCAAGGCACAACCAGCGGGGGGCTTGAATAGGAACCCCGTAGTTAACTGGCTAGGCGCCTGGATATGTGCTTACTACTCCGCTACCAAGGTGGACGCTTAAGAGTCGACTTTAGAGTCGACGACCCTAGCAGTGGCAACTGCGAGTTGTGCCCTTCGTGCAACGAGAAGCGAGCTAGCTTGACAGCTCCGGTTGTCTATCTGGACAATAGGCAGTGAACTACCGTGTTCACGGGGAGACTCTCCGAGACACTAGTCTTATGAGTACCGAATGAAGAGCGCGCTTCGGCGGGCACTGATTTGGCGTCAAGACCTAACGCAGATGGTCTTCTGCGCGAGTGTACTACTGGCGCAGATACGTCTGGCACTTCTTGCATAACCTAACGGTTGGTCTCGAGGTGCCAGTACAAATAAAACTTAGTGAATTAAGGAGAGGGGATGTTCCTGGCATAATAAAGTGTTTATAATCAAAAACTCCTTGGTTTTATTAATCGAATACCTTTTATTTATTTTTAAAAAAAGAACGCGGTCTTGTTACAATGTCTTGTCGAACTTGTAAAGACGGTTTGAAAATGGAATTGACTCGAGAAAATTCAAGAGCAATGATTTATTATAACTTTAGAAGTGGTTTAACACAAAAACAGTGTGTTAATCGGATGCTTTCTGTATTTGGTGATGAAGCCCCATCTAAAACCACAATTTATCGCTGGTTTGCGGAATTTCAACTTGGGCTTGTGCAAGCTGTGTGACGATCCCCGTCAAGGTCGCCCAAAAACAGCAATCACCCAAGATAACGTTGATGCCGTGCGTAAGATAATTGAGTAAGATCGACATGTGACATATCGCGAAATTCAGGCAACTTTGGACATTGGCATGAGTCAAATACAAATAATCTTGCATGAACGAATGAATGAATTAGGTGTAAAAAAGTTCTTTTCCCGATGAATCCCGCATTCACTCTGTAAGGAGGAAAAAGCGGTGTTACTTGGTGCGTCAGAACTTTCGAGACATTCCACGGAGGATCTCCAAATGCTGTATACAGCGTCGTATTAGGTGACGAATCCTGGATACACGCATACGAACCCGAAACAAAAAACCAGTCACGAGTTTGGGTGTTCGAAAATGAGTTGAAGCCAACAAAAGTTATTCGTTCACGAAGCGATGCAAAAAAAATGGTGGCCACGTTTGTTTCCAAAACCGGCCATGTTGCGACTATTCCCCTTAAAGGACAAGAACGGTCAATGCAGAATGGTATGCTAGCATTTGTTTGCCGCAGGTCGTCTCTGAATTCCGTAAAGAGAACTGCAACCGGGGGGGTTAGTTTTACTCGCGTCTGACACTGACTGAGTAGTAGAGCCACGCTGCGTTGCAGCACGCATTGGGCCGGCTCGCCCGGGGTAATACCACCCTCTCACGAATATCCGGCGTGAAGTAATGGCACTTGGTGCTGTTGTGTTTCGTTCGGCCAGTGACAGTTCCTGAGGCCCCTTCCCGAGGGGAGGGGGGGGGGGCTTTCACAATTCCTATGCCTTCGTTAACCCTATTACTTTCTTAAAGGTCGGCAACGCATCTGCAACTCCTCTGGTTTTGCGGGTGTCCATGGGCGCCGGGGCGGTGTTTGCTCTCCATCAGGTGACACAACAATGCGAGCTCTCATATCGCCCACAGAACAAAAGAGGTTTTGGAGCAAGAAAACATTGAATTACTAAAGCATCCGCCGTACTGCCCTGACCTAAGCCCAAATGATTTTTATACTTTCCCCAAAATTAAGAACAAATTGCGTAGTCAACGATTTTCGTCACCTGAAGAAGCTGTAAACTCTTACAAAACGACCATTTTAAATACCCCAACGTCAGAATGGAATGAATGCTTTAATAATTGGTTCCATCGAATGAAAAAATGTGTCAAGTTTATAGGAAAATATTTCGAAAATAAATAAATATATTTTCCACTGTCAATGTTGTATCACTCCCTTGATTCCCGAAATTTTCAGTGCCGCCCTCGTATATACCACTGAGGCGAATACCCGGCGGCCATTTAAGAGAGAAAGACTTATGCAAATAGCAAGATATACATACTTATCTACATATAATCACGACTATTATCCCCGAAGGGTTAGTCAGAGACTAGACAATGAGGACCGCAAAAGCATTCCTGTACCATAGTTCACTTTTAACCAAATAGCGACTGCACATTTTCTTAGCATCACTGTTGGTGAGCCCATCGCCGCTCTATGCTGTTGGATGTATGTGCAGTGCAGTCTTTAGTCCGTTAGTCGCCTTTTACGACATCTAAGAGAAGAGAGGGGGTGGTATGACTGGTAGTATTCTTTCACCGCTACGCAACACGACACTATATACAATAGTTACCCAACTAGCACATTAGTGATAATTAGAGCTAAGTTTATAAATAAAAGATCCATAAAGACGCTATAGGGGTGGTAAAAGCAGCATTGTGTTGGTTTGGAGTGACAAATATGACTAAAGTCCACAAAATGCACTATCGGTTGTATATTTTAAATCAAAACCACTCAGGGGAGGAAAGCCGCAAAAGTTGTAGCCATTTTACAAGCTTTTATTTATCTTGCAATGTATGTACTACTCTGTCAAGAAAGTTCCGGGAAAAGATCAATAATACACAAAATGTTAGTTATTCATCCAAATTTATTTTATTGCCTTCAAAGTATGCTCCTTCAGAAACGATACACTTACGCCAACGAATAATCCAACCAACAAAACATTTTTTAAACGCTTTTTCCGGAATTGAGTTCTGTTCTCGCCGTGAAATCTCCTTTATGGCTTCTACCGAATGAAAAAGGGTGCCATGAAGTGGTAATTTGAGTTTAGGAAAAAGAAAAAAGTCGGCTGGAGCGATATCTGGTGAATAAGGTGGTTGCTCGATGGTATTTGTTGAGTTTTTGCCTTGTGCGAAGGCGCATTATCGTGGTGCAAAATCCAAGAATTATCTTTCCACCTATTTGGCCTTTTTCGTCGAATTTGCTCTCTTAAACGCCGCATAACGCTCAAATAATATTCTTTATTTACAGTTTAACCTTCCAGCAAGAATTCCGAGTGCACAACACCGCGATAGTCAAAGAAAACAGTCAACATGACTTTGACTTTTGATCGACTTTGGCGTGTTTTTTTCGGTTTCGGTTCAGTTCGAAGGCGCCACTTCGAAGCTTGTTGACTAGTTTGCATGTCAAACTCGTAAACCCACGTCTCGTCACCATTAACAATGCGTTGCAGGAATGTTGAAAAATTGACTCGTTCTAGCATGTCCTCAGCGACTCTTATGCGATTGAGGTTTTTGGGACTAGCCGAGCAGCAAGTACGTAGTACATTATAACTCAATGAGCGGCAACATGTTTCATACCCAAGTTGTTATTTAAAATGGTACGGATCGACTCGTGAGACACAGAAAGTTCAGCGGTTATCTCTCTCAAACTTGAATGAGGATTTTCAGTCACCATTTCCTTCACTTTTGCGATGTTAACTTCAGTGTAAGACGTTGATGGCCTACCAGAGCGAAGCAAATCTTCCATCACATCTCAACCGCTTTTGAACGCTTTGTACCACTCATAAGCACGTGTTTTTGATAAAGTTGATTCACCGTAAGCCTTCTGTAACATTTTCAGTGAATCCGAACACGAAATTCCATTGGCGACGCAAAATCTAAGACAAACTCATTGTTCGATGTTTTTATCCATTATGAAATTCGCAATACACTCTAGATATAAACTAACTAAAAACAGCACTGCATTTAATCTCAATAACAGATGCAACTCAAACTCCGCGCCGATGACAGGGAGATGGAGGCGCCTGTTGGCTTCGGGGAGATTCCGCACCCTGCCTTGAATGTGGGGAGTGAGTTTGGAAGTCCCTTTCCATTTGGAAGGGGGGAGCTGAGGTCCGGTCGATCAAAATACCATTGGCGAACTACTGCACGGTGTACCAAGCCGAACTGCTCGCCATATTCAGGGCAACTGCCGAGACCTGAAAAGGGGTGAAGCGAGTTACGGTATTTACAGGTGACTCCAGGTCTGCACTGGAAACTGTGACAAACCGTAGCTCGCTTCACCGCCTAGCACATGATTCGCGGGCAAACCTGCAGAAGGCCTCCACGCAGAACAAACTTGTTGGTTTGTTCTGGGTGAAAGCTCATGCGGGGTTGCACGGGAATGAGCGGGCGGATGAGGTCGCGAGGGAGGCGGCAACTTCGTCGCGGAGGAAGCCGGAATACGATCGGTGTCCGATCTCATTCGCCAAGCGTTTCATCCGGCATGAGACGATTGGTGAATGGGCTCGGAGATTCGATGCAGGAACTACGGCTTCTGTGACGAAGGTGTTCTTCCTGGACGCGACAGCTGCGTATAGATTGGTCAGAAAAATTAAGCCCACAGGGATACTAACACAAGTTATGACATGGCACGGTGGATTCTCCTCGTACTTGCACCATTTCAAGTGCAAGGAGAGTCCATCGTGCATCTGCGACCCTGAGAAGGAGGAAACGGTCCTGCACGAGATCATAGAATGCCCTAATGACTAAGAACAGATAAGATTTGAAAGGAAAATAGGGTTGATAATAAATAAGGAATCAATCAATGAAATCATAAGTAGAAAGCAAACAAGATCATTATTTTTGGAATTTTGTGCTAACATTGCTAAACCAGTACCTAATCAGTAGGAACAAGAGGTATCCAAAAACATGTTCTCACAAATATAATGAATATATTCGGAGTAACATAAAATTATAAGGAACTAGCAAAACTGTATAAATGCAAATTACGTATTATTAATGTGATGTATACTTAAATAGTTAAAAAACAAATGTGTATGAATAAGTTGATAAATGTAAGATGTCAAAATTGTAAAACAGAATGTGCAGGATGAATAAAAATAGGATAATACATAAGAGTCGTTTAGAATCAAAGGCGGCAATCTGACGACTGACTAATTTGTGGCTATGGACAAAAAATACTTTATTTTAAACACTTAATTGTGGACGTGAATAAAACTAAAGATAAAGATAAAGATATATTTTTTAAAAATATGGGTAAAAAAAAACTAACTGCCGAGGGTAAGGCTCCCTTTTTTTTTTTTTTTTCCAGTGGAACTCGTTACGAGTACCGGGGCCTTGAAGAGGCACCCGGTTATGTGGGACTCGCCCGTCCGCCTTTCCACACCCACCGACAAGGAGAGAGGCTCCAGATCGGCTGCCAGGACAGAAGTCCCGGCTGGGAGGGCGAGACGGAGGGGGATACCCACTAAACCCCTGGGGGTCCAACAATCCGAAGCTGAAAGCTGGGGTGGGTGTCACGGTACAGGCCACTAGGGATTAACCCGCGACGGTCACCCCGTCGCCCGTGTGCCAACCTATGACCGCCAGCAGTCACGCGCCGACACACGGGCGACTCCGCACAAGGCACAACAAAAATACAGCATGCCCACCCTCTATGGGCACGCTATCCTCCAAAAATAGGACAAAGTCCTCCAATCTTTGGGCTTCCGGGGAGATATAATTAAATACCCACACCGAAGCCCAACTCCACTCGCGCTTGCCCAGCAAGCGCCCCACAAAACGGGCAACACAACAAAGACAAAACAAGACATCACAAAGTTACATGCAACAAATAGCGCGGCCTTCCGTCAGCCCGCCTTATCCCTCCTGAAAGCCCAGACCCTGGCCCGAACCCAGACTCCACCCACGAGTCCAGCTCCGATCCAGACTCCTAGCCCCACAACACTTCATCCTCCATCCATCAACACCCCACGACTCAAGGGAGCTTTCCCCGGCATACCCGGCAATGATGCCGGAGCATGAGGTTTTCCCGTCTTTTCTGGACTTCCACGGGACTACGGAGGTGTGTCACTTCTCCGCGGTATCCGCACGGACATTCGAAGGTGTGTGAATCCTCCGAGAAACCGCATGCCGTCCGTACTCACACGGTACTGGGCTCATCCCCGTTACACAACCGGGACTCAGATTCCGCCCCCCCCAAAGCCCAACACTCGACTACGACAGCCGAGGTCGTATCCTCCAAAAGACGGTGCTCAGAAGGAGCGCCGCCAATACTCCTCTCCTCCTCTCAAAGCTGCTCAGAGGGAGCAGCGAGTAGCACGGCCCAAAGTAGGCACGCGCACGGAGGTGCAGGGCCCAGAAGGGGCCCCGCCTAAGATTCGACGCCCAGAAGGGGCGCCAGGGATTAGCATAAGCCCCCTTTACCTAGGTCCAGGGGTCGAGGGGCCTTATCCCAGGGTGCACCACGAGGAGGTTCCCAAATTTGCACCCCGAGGGTAGGGCTCCTGGCAGAACCACGCTCACCTCCGCCAATAAGTATGAACAAAACACGAATGCAACATAAACCCCCTCGACCGGAGATTTATTTATTTGACTTACAAAACATCTATGTATTATGTATGTACACAACAGTCAATACAAAAATATATAACAAGGTTATACGCACACAAGGTAATACACATATGGTCATGCACACACAATACACGTAAGTTCCATGCAAATTAAAGTCAGGCACAAAAAGTTATACGCGCAAGGTTATATACACACACAGGCACATAAATGGTCAAATCCAAGTTAGTAATTACACGTCAGTCAGATAAACAAAGCACAATTTGTAGACTGTTTATAAAGTCTCCTAAAATACTCAACTTCCCACACTGGCTCTAAACTGTACTAGGTATATGTAATACTTCTTGAGTTTTCTGATTTTCCATAGATTTGTGGTTGATTAGCTACTATATGCTACTCGGATTGCTGCTTGAAGTGAACAAACACAAAGCACAATTTATACAGTGTTTATAAAGTTTCCCTAAATACTCAACTTCGACACTGGCTTTAAACTGCTCTAGGTATATCTCAATTACCTATTTCTTCAGTTTTATAATTTTCCAAAGGTTCCAGCTAGTTGCTGCTCGGCTGACTGTTTGAAGTGAACATGATGACCGAAATCCCGCTCGGCCCTTTTATACTAAAAAGCTTCTAAAAGATTTGAATTATTCTTGCCAATTAGAGAGCAGAGAAGTCAGAGGTAGGCGCCCCTTTTTAATTACAAAATTATTCTGAATGCACATTCAGATCCACTATGAACTGACACTTTAAAATCGACTTAAATTCCATTTATTTCCAAACGCTCTGATTCTAAGTTATACAACAAAATATAAGTCTAGACCTATCTTAAAATATATTTGCGTATGCGATTCGTTATAACACATCTAAGCAAGTGCATATCTTAGAGCGCTAGTGTAGTTCATGCGAGAATTGTTGCTAAACAATGCTACGTTACGTGCATATGTAAGGTTCATTTAAAATCATTTGCATAATTCAATTTTAGTCTTTTCTTTAATCTATAGAACGATTGAAAATCTATGATTTGACACATGTCATGTGTCGGGAACTCGAGGGGGAGAAGTAGGACGGCAGTCAGTGACTCTATGAGTGAGGCATTCTCAGCTTGGCGATTGTACTGGACGGACTTGTAATGTAACCGAAACGGACGGATGACGGGAGGACTGGTTGTAAATTGAAGGAGAATAAATGCTATCTGATATTGACTACGTGTTTTACTACAAAATCAGAAGTGGTAAGTACATGCTCACATTCGACAATGTATTTCTTTAGCAGTGTTAATGCATGCATAATAAGTTAATCATGATTCGTTATGGTATGGTTGCGTCTGTTATAAATTATTTGTGATTTCATCATGCACATTTTGACTAAAACTGTTTTGAGATATTTATATATAATTTCTGCGCTGGGTAATTCAGATTTTCATCAAAAGACTTAAATTAGGTGACTACCACTATTTCAAATACAATACTACCCTCTTGTTTTTGCTAAGAAATGTTATAATCCCCTACTGATTGCAGTTTAGTTGTAAAAAGTCTAGGTCAAGGTCATTTGAGGTCAAAATTAAGTGTATGTTCAATTCAATGGGATTTCACAAAAGGGTAACGAAATTTTCGTCCGTTTCGCGCTAGGACGCCCCGTTTCCGAGATATCTTGCATTTTCTTGGTAGAAGGAGGAAACCCATACAAGTTTTGTTTTGTGTTCGAGCGCCAGATAATGGAGCAAGACGGGAACGACGAAGGACGCCGCTGGCGCCGTCGTCGATGTCTGGCGAGGGCTACCGATTGCGGACATCGCGGATGTGACGGAGACGACGACGGGGACAGCTGGAGTACTGCGTAGCGTGGTGCAGCACAGCGGGAGTCGGCGCTACGAACGGTTAGAACGCAAGCGAGATAGCCGGGCGGTTGGAAGAAGAAGTTGTGAATCGGTAAAGTAGATTGCTATATTTGGAAAGTGATTAATTATTAATTATTATAGCCGAGCGGAAGTGTACAAAAATTGGTTTAATAGAGGTGCTTTGTTTAATAGATGTATAGCATTTCCAAGATCTAGAATCTTCAGAAAGATACTTTGTTGGGATACAGAGTTACTTTAATTGGCTACAGAGCTATATCGTATTACTAAAATATGTAAATTGGTCTAGGTCATATATGTACCCAGGTCGGCACTATTGGATCTTTATCGACATAAATTAGCTCCCATTAAATATAGGTTTCTATGAATAGTTAGATAATGCGACCGTGACAGACCGAAGTCCGGGCGGGCAGAGCTTGTATAGGTGTGGGTATTCGGGCAGTGTTCTACGTTACTACTCCTCGCCTGCCTACTAAGCTGTACAGCTGGGGTAAGCAAAGAGGTGACCACGAGAATAAATAAATTACATAGATTTATGACTTTATCTCCAAAAGATAAGGTTAGGCAGTGAGGACCGCAGAAGCAGTCCACTGCCATAGTTCACATTTCACCAAATTACAACAGCACTGTGCTCAACGTGACAGATGGTAGGCCCATCGCCGCAAAAAAAAAAAAACAATAAATTTTGGGGGTTACTTAGAACTGAAACTCAAATATATTTTTTTAATGTAACCCATCCGTGTGGGGTTATCTATGGATAGGTCTTCAAAAATGATATTGAGTTTTCTCATATCATTTTTTTCTAAACTGAATAGTTTTCAAGAGAGACACTTCCAAAGTGGTAAAATGTGGCCCCCCCCTTTAACTTTTAAAATCGTCTCGAATCGGGCGACTCGTCAGCAAAAGGTCGAGTAAGGAGGGCGCATGGCCAACTATGTCTGGGATCCTGGTGGGCTGGTTCACCAGTTGCGTCAGGTCATGCGTGAGAGCGAATGCGTGGGCAGTTCTACCAGCATGGTCAATTTTGGAGGAACCTAACCACAACTCATGGAATGGCAATAAGATTAAGAATGTAAGGACCTGTGAAGGCCACCACAAATAGCGTAAGATAGCATATAAGAAATTGTAAAATAGAGATAAGATTAATATAAGAAGGAAAATAGATAAAATGTAATAGATATAAGATTGAAAGAAAAGTTGTAGGACCGAGCAAAAGCTCCGTTGGAAAAATTATTTACCCTGTAGTTTTTAAGATAAAGAAACCAATAAGATGGTAATGAGGCTACAAGCCTTAGATTAGAAGAGTAGGGAGGCTACACGGGAGTCCCACCCGAAAGGAATGAAAGAGATGTATGGTTGTGAAGTATGCGGTATGAAAGTGCGAGAAGAATTAAAGCGAGAACTGGAATGAATGAGAATTAGGTTTAAAATAGGCTCTGATCATGTTGGAGCAGAGAGTATTAAAAAAAAACCACAACTCATGGTGGGCCGATGGAAAACGCTCCTGCGCATCATCTGCTACCCGACTAAGATGTTCAATTAGTCGAGTTGTCTCCATGTCGCCGTTATGGGATCGGTAGATGCAGACGTAGACACGCCAATGAGAGCCTAAGTCGACGTGTACCAATAGGAGGGAGAAGGAAGGGATGTAATGGCGTTGGGACGGAGACCCGAAATGAAACAATGTCTTGCGTTGAATCAATAATCTTTATCCTCTAGTGTATCATCTTAAATACTAATTAACATCACATCTATACGTGACTAGAGGAAGGACGCCTTGTCAATCAGGAAGACCTTAATTATCACGTACTATTGAGTACGTGCTGATAGTGTAATTCACTATATCACACCTCCCCTGAAAAGGTTAGGCATCCCTTCCCTGAAAAGTAAACTCTTATTTTCTAAATATCTTAGTCCTATTCTTATGAACTATATATTCTTTATTTTTCTTTAATATTTTTACATTAGTACCTAGCTCTTCTAAAACTTCAAATGGACCTAAATACAAGTCATTCAATTTATTATAATTTTCATTCTTATACAAGAGTAGATCACCTTTTTTGTAGTGTACTTCCTTACAATCTAAATCATAATTAGTTTTTCTACTTTGTTTTGATATTAATAAGTTGTTCCTGGCATCATTATGAGCTTTTTGCAATCTAAATTTTAACTCCGATGGATAATTGTCGTATACATATAAGGGATCAACTTTACTAACTAAATTACTAGGTACGTTACATGTTTTCCCAAAAACTAGTTCATAAGGGGAGTATTTGGTACTAGTATTTACAGAATTATTATAAGCAAAGCACCAATATGGTATCCAGGTACTCCAATTTGCCGACTGATTCTGTGTTTGTATTCTCAAGTAACATCCGAGATGTTTGTGCCAGTTTTCTAGCGAACCTATACTCTCATGATGATAGGGTGTTGAATTTAACTTATCAATATTTAGCAATTTACATACTGTTTCTAACGTGGAATTAATAAATTCCGTTCCACAGTCAGTCGCAATAACCCTGGGAGTACCATATCGTAAAATAAAATTTTCAGTAAAAACCCTAGCAACAGTTTCAGCTGACTTATCAAGTATTGGGTAAGCTTCTACAAACTTTGTCAATTCGCATTGTATTGTTAATATGTATTTATTACCCAAATTATCGACCTCCAACGGCCCCACAATATCTAAATATAATTTTTCAAAAGAAGTAGATGCTGTAGTGGTTATTACCATTTTCTCTTTATTATTTTTATTACAAAATTTCTGCTTTTGGCAATCTTTACAGCGAGTCACATATTCAGTTATGTCTTTTTGCATATTACTCCAAAAATATTTTTTTCGAATATTCTTAGTCATTTTATTTATGCCTACATGACCACTTGTCGGCAATAAATGATAATCATTTAGTATAACACGTATCAAGTCTTTATTTGTAACATGTTCAACTTGGTTATTAATAATACATAACCGCGGTAATTCTTTATGTTTCATGAAAGTTTGGGTCAAAATTTTAATAAACTTTTTATTAAACCCATTTTTAATCACAACGACTTCTACAATATTATATTTTTTACATAATGCACTCAGTTCTCCTATCGTTGCGTCTCGGCGCGCCTCCGTTAGTAGAGATTCCTGATTTATGTAAATAGTAGAGTCACTAAATAACATATCACCCGTCTGTGAGACGTATCTTTTCTTTTTCCTCAACTTCACGAAGTTTTCATACGAACAAATATCTAACCTTACATCATTTTGTGATTTCTGCATAATATCTACCACTCTTGGTTGCCTATGATCAACAGGGGGCTCAACCCTGCTACTTCCAGAGGTAGCGGGTTCATTATTTTGCTCCATGGTTCTTTTCATTGAACGGGTTAATACCCCCAAAAAATTTGAATTTAGATTTTTTAACTCGTCTGATGTTATAATGACTCTCGATAAGGCATCTGCCGTTACATTTTCGGAACCTTTTATGTATTCAATATCGAAATCATATTCTTCTAAACAAAGTCTAAACTTAGTTAAACGGCTACTAGGATCTTTTATGCTAAATAAATGAACCAATGGTCTATGATCTGTTAATATTTTAAATTTTCGTCCGTATAAATATGGTCGAAAATGTTTTATAGCCCACACTACCCCTAATAACTCTTTAGGAATGGTTGGGTAGTTTATTTCTGAACTGTTTAATTGTCTGCTTGCATAAGCTACGGGCTTATTATTTCCATTTGATAATACAGCCCCCAAGGCTACCCCTGACGCATCGGTTTGCAACCGGAAAACATTATCTTTTCCAAAATCTGGATAATCTAAGACAGGAAATGAACTAAGTGACTTTTTTAAGGTCTGAAATGCCACGTCACATTCTTCCGTCCACTGAAACTCGACATGTTTCTTACAAAGACGGTTTAGTGGGTACACTATTGTGGCAAAGTTTTTTATGAATTTTCTATAAAAGTTCGCAAAAGCCACAAAACGACGAATCTCATTTACATTTTTAGGTACTGGGAACTTTTCCAAGACCTCGATTTTACTGTTGTCTGGCAACACCCCGTTTGGCGTAATAACATGCCCTAAATAATTAATTTCTTTCCTCAAAAATTCGCACTTACAAGGGTTTAGTTTTAAATTAACTGACCTAAACCTCTCAAATACACTCATTAAATTTGTATTATGCTGCGATAGGCTTTTCCCGAAAACTATTACGTCATCGAGATATAGAAAACATATCTCGTAATTTAAACCCGATAGAGCCATAGACATAAGTTTAGAAAATACGCTAGGACTCGTTTTGAGACCCATAGGTAATCTTTTCAGTTGATATTGCTTATCAGCTGTAAAAGAAGTGAATTTCCTACATTCTGGTGATAACCCTAGCTGGTAATAACTAGAACTGAGGTCTAAATGAGAATAGTATAAGCATCCCGAAAGTGAGTCAATAATTTCTTGTATATTTGGTAACGGGAACTTTTCGTCTACTATTTTTTTATTTAAAAGTCTATAATTTATTACGATTCTCCACTTTTTTTCACCGCTACTGTCAGCTTTTTTCGGAAGTAATAATAATGGAGAAGACCATTCGCTGGTACACTCTTCGATAATATCTTCTTCTAACAATTTACCTACCTGTTTTATTAACTCAGCCTTCTGAGCGTGCGGTATTCTATACGGTTTGACATAAACAGGAGATGCGTCATTTTGCAGTTTAATGTTGTACTCGTATAAGTTTGTAACGGATAGCTTATCCGGCCCGGCATATGAAAGATATCTGCATATTTTGCACATATTTTCTCAATAGACCGTCTCTCTTCATCACCAAGATATGTTTTTAATTTAAGAAAATCGAATAGTTGTTTAACCCTCTCGACAGATTTTCCGTTTTCCGTATCAAAAGAGCATACGAAATAATCCGAGTATTTTCTAATTTTCGGGCTAAAGTTATTTAATTTTACATCTTCTTCCCGTGTGTTTAAAAATCGCACCGGAATCTTTTTCCCGTCTCCTACTACCACGGCGCCTGCTACAAATACGCCTGCAATAACTTCCTCCGCTAAAATGACACATTCGCCCTTTATCTCTGACGAAACATATTTTACGACCTCACATCTCCCTGGAATAGTCGTTATTATGTTTTTACCTAAGCCTAATTCTAGACTTATCTTATCCTGTAATGTAACCAGCTTATTTTCATAGTTAATTTTACAACTATATTTTAATAAAAAATCTTCTCCTAAAATTTCATCATTTTTACAGTGGAAGTTGCTAAACACATAAAACTTATGCCTAAAATTATAATTGTTAACACATAAGTCTAGATAAACATAACCTATTGATACTAAATCCCCACATACTCCTTTAATCTTAATTTCATCCCTTACTAGCTTTGCGTCGCGGGACACGCTACGGAGTTTATTTAACCAATCTAGCTTTAAAATTGAAATGCTTGCTCCTGTGTCTACTAATAGAGAAATTTGAGTTTGACTACAAGTAAAACAAACGTAATTACCACTACCATAACTACAAATATCTACCTCAGCGCTATTCAGAACGAAAAAAATCATCGCTATGATGTTCGTTCTGACGTATACTCTGACGTTCACTTTCGTTCTCGTCATTAGACTGTTCTGCTGAGTCAACTAAGAAATGTACATTCCTACGTTTATTTTGAGGTGACGTAAACCTGGTGTTGCGCTGACCCTGAAACCTATTCGAGTTATAGTAGGCACGACCCCGACCTTGCTGACTCGTCGCGTTGTTGTTACGTGACTTATTATATTGTTGATGATAGTTTTTATTTATCTTTTCAAATCGCTGGTTCGAAACATAGTTAACATAATTGTTTATTGGTGGTTTCACTACCGAGTCTTCTTGTTCTAAGGCTATAGTTATTGCCTGCCTAACTGTGCTTACGGACCTAGACGTAACTATAATGCTTGTACGAGCATTGTTTAGGCCGTCAGCGAAACGCTTGATAGCCATTTTTTCATTAATCGGCTTTAATAAATTATATGCCGACTCGTCTCCATTAGCCTGTGCTGTACTTAAATCGTTGGACATTTTTTCGATTTCACTACCAAACACTTCTATGGTCTTGTTTCCTTGCCTACATCGTAGCATTCGGTCTAAAATGGCTGTGTATGATTTAATCGGAATTAAAACATTTTTTATATCTTTTATTAGGTCTGCCACAGACACATAAGACTTATTAATTTTTGTTTTAGCACTGCTAGAAAGACGAGTTTTTAAAACAAAATTGATTAACAGAGGCTGGTCCTCGTTTCTAAGGGTACTACTATAATACTCTATTCCGTCTATTAGTTGGTTAATTTGCGTTTCGTCGCAATCTACTACTGGGAGGAGCGTGAGCGCGACTTTTAGATCGAACGTGGCCATGGTTGTGATCGTTTCTGAATGATGCGGGTTAACGAGTGACTCGATTTCCTCAAAATTACATAAAAACTTTGACGATATTGCTTTTGTTATTTGTAATTCTACAGCATCTATCCCTTTTTTACATAAGTCTGCAGATATTTGTTCAAAAATATTTTTAATTTCCTTTGCTCTTAAAAACTTATTCTGCCCCTGAGCGGAATAACGTTTGTCCTTACTTAATTTAATAATAGAGTCTCTAATAGCCTTAAGCTCACTCAAGAGTTCTGACAGGTTTGCCATGAACACACTTTAGAAAAAAAAAATCACTCACACACACACATAGATTCTTGGTAGCATAGTTATATTAATTCGTGCTGGCTTACACGTTCTGTGCTGGTCCAATTGCCCGTCGAACCGCTCTGCGTTCTACCTCTTCTAATAGTCGTGCGTTGAAGTAACGTAGCAGCCTAAGTACTATATAGCCCGCTAGTACAACGACGATGGTCAGTAAAAAGATCTCTGAAAGTTGCATCCCAACGGCCAAGGGAGTTGATGCTGCCGCCGATTGAGTTGGTGATTGACTGACAATAATATTGTCTTTAGATTGTGGGTTTCCCATAGTTAAACAATTTTGGCTTACAGTTTTTCTTCTTATTTCCTTCGTCCTTCTTGTAGGCCCGTGTAGCACTATTTTCCTGATATTTTGTAGACTTCAACTAGCGATTTCGCGGCGCGGACTTGTGACACCATGTCACGGTCGCCATGTAATGGCGTTGGGACGGAGACCCGAAATGAAACAATGTCTTGCGTTGAATCAATAATCTTTATCCTCTAGTGTATCATCTTAAATACTAATTAACATCACATCTATACGTGACTAGAGGAAGGACGCCTTGTCAATCAGGAAGACCTTAATTATCACGTACTATTGAGTACGTGCTGATAGTGTAATTCACTATATCACAAGGGTCCTCCAGACAGCGCAGACGGCGACAGCAAACATCCGCCCGAACGAATAAGCAAACTCCGGCTTTGGCTTTGAAGGATTCTTCAAGCACAAAGCCAGGATAATTCAGGTAGGTGGTGTCAGCTGGGCGGATTATTTGCGTCTCCGTCATGAACAACATTGCTGGCCGTGCCGTCTCAAGATGGTGGTAGACGGCATTGAGGTTTTCATGGAGTCCGCGGATGTTAGCGAACTCCACCTCAAACGGTAAGGTTGAGGTGGAGTTTGAAAACTGGTACTACAGCGGTGCGCACCCCCAGGTGCGCACCGCTGTAGTACCAGTTTTGTTGTTAGGCGCTGTCTGAAAGAGAGAGGCGTGAATCGAGAAAATGATGCCGCGATGCGAATGGTCAAAGTGTGGTTGCCTGTTTCCCCAGGAATCTGCCCACAGACGTGTGTTATTAACCTGCTGAACGGAAGGGCCCCCGAACCCCCCCCGGGAATGGTCGCCGGGACCCCACCTTCCGGTCACAAACCGGCACGACGGACCACCCCGAGATTATGCGTGGCATGGTGAGGCAGCCTCACGAGCTGGTTAGGCTCGCTTGGGCCCCTGTACTGTGCTACGGGCGGTCAGCGGGACAACCGTTTCTACGGGTCTCCCTGGTCGGCAGGTTAACGAAGTCCTCCTGGCACTGGTTTGACGGAAGCCTGCACAGACCAAATACATCGCAGCATCATCCTCTCGAGCTTTGGTTATACGCTGGCTGATCCCGAAACGCGACCGACAAGCTGTCACTTGACGGGTTTTACTCCATGCGTACGGTGGTCACCAACCAGACGGGTCAAGCCCTAACACCAGTAGATCATCGCTCGAAAGAGTCCGTTAGTCGCTTCTTACGACACCCACCGAACGGAGAGGGGCGGCGATTAGTAATCTTTTTCCGTCACCGCACGGATAAAAAAAATTATTACACAAATTTTTCTGTTATGTAGAAAAGGAAAATGTAGATTAAAAATATTAAAATGATATTCAAATAAAAACTTGTTGTTTATTTAAAAAAAATAATCTTAACGTGGTTCACAGAATACATACATCTACTTACCAAGTTTCAACAGTATAGTTCTTATAGTTTCGGAAAAAAGTGGCTGTGGCATACGGACGGACAGACATGACAGACATGACGATTTGGCTACGGAACCCTAAAAATGAATTGTCACGAATTTATGTTCGCGCATTACTTTAAAACGGTTGCTTATATTTCATTCAGTTTCTGTTGTGTTTGTAATTGCAAAGACAAGGTACAAAAAATTTTTTTTGGAAATCCGTCACGGGGTAGGTACGATGTGTTCGTCGAAGATGATGGTATACTCCATCATCTTCGAGATCATCATCATCAGAAGAAGAGGAAGAAGTGTTGGGTGGGCCGCTACTTTAATATACAATCCTACTAATATCTTATCTTATCTTATTGGGGCCTGCAGAGGTCTCCCCCTCGCAGCGGCACGTCGACCCATTGGGATCTTTTGTGCAAACCTATCCTACTAATATTATAAACGTGAAAGTTTGTAAGTATGGATATTTGTTACTCTTTCACGTAAAAACTACTGAATAGATATGGCTGAAATTCGGCATACAGATAGTTTATAACCTGGATTAACACATAGGATACTTTGTATCCCGATATTCTCACGGGAACGTATGGATGGATGTTTGTTACTCTTTCACGTAAAAACTACTGAATGGATTTGGATGAAATTCGGTATACAGATAGTTTATAACCTGGATTAACACATAGGATAATTTTTATCCCGATATTCCAACGGGAACGGGAACGGTGCGTGTCTAGTCTTCTTCTAACCGAAAGTGTTTTAAAGCTACTTTATTATACTTACACAATTTATTAAAATGATAGCAATCTTAGTTTCCTTCCAAATTTTTATTTTAATATTATACAATCTTGGGAATCCTATACTATATATTATACATAGGTACATACATACATAATAATCACGACTGTGATCCCCAAAGGGTTATTCAGAGACTAGGCAATGGGTATCGCCAAATAGCGACTTCACATTTGTATCTGTGTGCTGTGCCTATATCTTAGAGGATAAAAAATAACTGCCGCTAATTTACTTCCAAGTTTACCATTGCCACCATCTTACCTAAACCTGTCGACAAATTAGCTTATTTTTCTGACTGTTTATGACTTGATAAAAAATATACCAGTTATGTGGTATTTGTAGGATTCCGAGTGAATTGCATACTTATCTTAATAACACTTACTATCAGCAAGCCAAAAAACAACGAATTTTTTTTTTTTAATTTAGCTGTTTTACCCTCGGAACAATAACTACAGCATATTGTTCTAAGGTTTTACCTTCCAAATGACTGCGAATCTGAACGTCATTCGAATTATCGACGCCAAAGATTCCAAAATGTCGGGGTGGTATCAAGGGGAGATCCTTCAGAAATCAGAGGTACGACGAAGGGCTGCTTTTAACAATAAATGCGCAAACGTATGTTTTGGAAAGGTTAAAGTGGACTAGGTTAAGTCGGTCCCAATTCGAGACATTACTCAACATGTTCTTGGTGTCATTCACAAGTTATTTCCGGTTCTCGATGACGCTTTCCGAAGAAAAATTATCACGTCCCGTGTAAAGCGTATCCCCAGTACTGTCATCCGCATAGCAATGATTATTGTTGTTATGCACACACCCCAGCGGGACTCTTAAAAGCATATATCAACCGGGTAACCGGGTTATTAATGTATGTTTTTCTGGTGTAATGGCTAATATAATAACGGTCTCCTTTACATATAAAATACGGGTACGTGCCCCAGTACAATTACTGTATAAGGTAGCTTAGTCAGTAAGGTCTCTGAGTCGGCAATGTTCCAGATAAGCCAATAGTTGTAAAAAATTTGGGCAGCTTTACATAAGGCGTTAACATACAATTTTTGTTATTTTTTCAGTAAAAAAGAAAAGGTACCTACCAGTTTTATACGATTATAATAAAATACTGATGCTGCATTAAAGATATGTAATTCAATCTATTCTCATGCTACCTGTTAATTCATATTTATAATAACAAAAAATAACATAGGTATTGTTTTAGACAACTTTTTTCCTCTCCATGAAGAGTAGTGGAAGCCCACCGTTGATGCTCTGGACCATGTCAAACTTGGGTTCGACTGTAAGGTGCTTTTTGGTTTGTGGTGCTGGTTCCACAGTAAACTTGGAGAGGATGGCTGCCATGCCAGCCAGGGACTGCATCAGTCCTAGTCGCTCACCTGTAAAGGATATGACGGCTTTATAATATGGTATTTAGGAATTTTATGAATGTGAAATAAGTGAGTATTGTGCCAACCGTCTCATGTTCTTAAAAGACTTATGAACGGGGGCATAAAAGGGCAAATCATCCCTTAACATAAGGTAAGATGTAAGCAAATAGGTGCATAACCGCAGAAGAATAAAAAAAATAACTATTAAAAATATTGACTCTATATATCGTTAATAACAGGATAATATTTCGTTAATTCACTCAGCATATGAAAACAATTTCATTTCAAATAAGGCTTTTCATAATAATCACGATTACTTTGCGCTTACTGACCTATACAAGCACGTGGTCCTTCGCCGAACGGCAGAAAAATGTATTTAGTTATTTTGCTGGAATTTTCCGGACTGAATCTCTCCGGTCGGAACTCGAGAGGGTTGTCGAAATACTGAGGGTCAGTGTGCATTCCTTGCAAGGGTATAACCACTGTCACACCCTCGTCTATACTCATGTCCAGCTCAGGGAAGTTATAATTCCGAGTGCATTTTCGCGCCAGGTATCCCAAAGAAGGAAACAGCCTCATGCCTTCTCTGAATGTCCAGTCTAAGTACTTCATACTTTTAACGGCGTCGTAACTGAGTTTGTTGTCATGTTGACTTAGAACTTCGTCAATTTCCTTTTGCACTTTCTTCTGCACATCGAGGTTTTGAGCCAGTTGGTGTAAAGTAAAACTCGTCGCCGACGAGGACGTCTCAAAACCAGCGGCGAAAAATACGAAAACTTGTGCAGCGATTAACTTGTCAGTCAATTCTAAAGTGGCCCGCTCCGGAGTGCCATCGGGTTTCATGTTTTCAAGTGATTCGACTTCAATGATACCCTTCTTCTTACACTCCATCATTAAATCTATAAAATCATTTCGTGTAGAAGGCTCGTAGTTCCTCTCTTTCTGAATATGATTCACTAGGGAGAAAACTTCATCCTCTAGTCTGTCCATAAATTTCAATTTCCTAGCTAAAAAAGGGAACGTGTTTTTAAGAAATGTGACGATTCCCATTCTGAGATCGAACCTGAAGATTAGGCTTCCGAGTTTACGAAAAGCGGAGTCTTCTACGTTGAGCGATTTAGCGTCGAGGCCGAAACCGCAGGACCCAACGAAGTCTGTCGTGTAGCGCGCCATGAGGTCCCTGGCGTCCATTGTGCGGCCTTCGCGCGCTGCCGCTAGTGTCCGGGTTTGTAGCTGCTCAGCTCGTTCTACTATCAACGGAAACATGGCTCTAAGCTTGCCACTCGTAAAAGCAGGGGTCATGCGCTGTCTCAGCGACCGCCACAAGTCGCCTTCAGCGAAAAACAAGTTTTGCAGAAGGGGCTCAATACTTGCTTTATCTGGATGAAGACCACGTTCGTAGAAGTGCGCGAAATCTGTAATAAGAACCCGTTTCACCAGTTCGGGATCTCTTATTAGCAGCCCGGGAGTTGATGAACGAAAGTAACCTACTACTTTCTCATCAGGATAGGCTCTATACCATTCTGCATACGATATTGTGAGACTTTTTTGACAAATGTAGATCTCCAAGTAACTTCCAAAGATAGGTAAAGGCTTAATATATTTCACATTACGTTTCTTCCAATAATCAAAAGATCTAATAATGTAGATGTAAATTGCAACGGCGGTTAACACTATAACGGCTATTGTTATCATTGTAGCGAACTAAACTTTTATATTATTTAAATAGTTTTATAAAGTGTGCTTGTTTCACTATTCACATCTAACATAACACTGAATAGTCCAAAACATTGCAAATCGCTAGTAAATTTGTGTAATCAGTAATTATTGTTGACGCTAATTAATGTATTGTCACATAGACAGCGTGTGTGAGATAATTATAATAAACATCCAATGATTGTTAATGTTTATTAACATGCATTTTGTTTAAGATGACGGTAAGTAATTAGAGTATGACGAAGTAATTTAAGGGGATCCTGCACGAAATTGTGAAAATTTACGTATATTAAAGTTTTGTCCTATATTTAAGTTGTTAGTTAGTTACTTGTACTATGCGCTGAATTAGTTGAATACATTAAAATAACTTACGTAAGTTATCCTGATCATTGCACAAGGTCGTGGCCTTGTTTAAATTTGAAACAAATTCTCTTAACAATAACGAACAATACATAAATCTAATGACTCCTAAAAACATTTTTTTTCGACAGCTTTCATAATTTAAAAAAAGTAAAATTAAGTTTTAACACAGGCGCGTGATAAGCGCCCCTTAAGGGGGTGCCGCGCGATCGCTAAAACTGACATAAGTCTCATAATGAACTTCGAAGCAAAATCAATCATATTGCTATTTAAAATTAAAAAAATTCTGCTTTGAAGTTTTAGACCTAGAGCAATGTTTTTATTCTGCGAAATGTACAAAACCGTCACGCGATTGGTTTTAAAAATTAAAATTTACTAAAGCAATTTATTGCTTTGAACTTTAAATTAAAATACATTAAATTTACTAAATTTATTAAATTTACTTTTCTACGATGGGGATGACCTGCGGAATCATACAAATATGGAAATTATGGATAGGAAATACAAATATTTTCATGTAAGAATTATTGTTTCATGCGTAAAATTTAGAAAGTTGCCGAAATAAATGTTTTAGGAGTCGTCATTCACCTCCGAGGAAACTGGAGCGTACGTCTGCCAGGTAAGAAAAAATGCTTCTTCCAGTAACCGATACGCTTGAGGACTGACCTGGTATAAATTCGTACAAAAGATTTTGTACGTAAGAGAATATCTATCCAGGCCACGACCTTGTGCAATGATCAGGCTAACTTAAGTAAGTACTTTTAAGAGGCCTATTACGTCACGACTGTGTTTTTGCGTAAAATGGCCAATTTTGGCGTTATGGATCTCAGAAACAAAAATACATTAACAATTATGACTGATTGAATAGTGTAGAATAACTATTGGGATAGAGCGTAGCGGCCTCGCTTTTTGTAAATTTTGCTTAATTTTTTAATTAAACCCAAAATTGCAGAGAAAGATTTTCATAAAGTGCGCGACGGCACTTTTTTGAGCTCATCGATTGAACTACTGTTCTAAACAAGTAAAATAAAAAAAATATAATGTTATCTCTTATATAGTCGAATAGTGCGTAGCGGCCTCGGAATTTTTAGATATTTACGTAGGAAAAAAATCTTATTCTAAACCAAAAAACTTTGAAAATCGGTATAAGTTAACTGTGAATATCTCCTATCTACGATAATATTGTTGAGCATAATTTGTACCAGAGTAACTGTTACTTCATGAGGAATAAAGATTTTATAATGATGTTATTATCCTATTTCGAAAAACGATAAATACAACTGCAAAATTACTACAAAATGCGATGCGCCGGCCGTCCGAATTCAACTTATGCTCAAAGAATGGAGATTTGTAATATTATGCACAAATTTATTATCTATTTCGATAAAAACGATAAATGCAACTGAAAAATTACTATTAAATGCAAAAATGGGCATTTTACGCAAAAATCACATTTGAGATGTAATAGGCCTCTTAATGTATTTAACTAATTCAGCGCATAGTTCAAGTAACTTAAAAATACGTAATTTTTTACAATTTTGTGTAGGATCCCATTCAGCAAAATAATAGACCCAATACCATTACATTCGCGTAAACTAGGTAATACATCGTGGGTATATACCCAAAATAAGTTGTCTTTTATGTAAAGTAAACCTGTTATTTTATTGACCATTTAAAAGTGTGTGTGATGTGGCTAATTTAATCACAGAAATTAAACTGATTATTGAACACTTATTTGAGTAATTTTTTTGAAAAATTAATGTTTTGTATTTTAGCAAAAATTAATGTTTTATATTTTAGCGCTTTATTAACGCTTAAATATACTTAAGTAAATACAGCTCTAAATCCTGGCGGCGAGACGGGCCTCTCGAAGCATGCGCTGGGATATCCTATATTTACGCGTGGCTGCCAGCGGCGTCACGACCGGTCGGTTGTGGCACGGATCCCTCTTTAAAATGACTCTCAACACATCACCACACCACTCACGCCAGAGAATCAAATCATTTCGGGGTCGCAACTCGGCAGCTTTCCTTTCGCCGGAAACACTTATAAATCGAAGGCCAGCTTATGATTTCTACTCCCATTGTCGGGTAATTCATAAGAAATTGTTATTTTAGAATCTTCCTTCAAACTATCAAAACGTCAAATATGACGTCGGTCACAACTCGCCCTCTGCTAACAGAATCTGTCAACAATTACAGAACAAGACCTAGAAAAAAAATTAACGTTCAGCAATGTGAAATGCGTTTTTCTTTAATTTAATTTAATTTAATGTTATATTTAACTCACTGATTACCCTGTCTTAATATTAGGGAGTATTAGTTTTCTCTCTGGTAACCCCTACGGGCAGAGACAATATCCATATAAAAAATATTTCTCCCGTTCGAATGTTCTAGATAAAAGTCCATATAGAAAAAAATAGTTCTATTTCCGGATTTGCTTGAATTAAATTTAATTATTTAAAGTAATTATTATACATATTAATTTATCATGTAATTTATTATTAGCACTGTTTCGGCTATTTTTTTTAGATTGAATCCTTTATGTGAAATTAAAAGCTGACAGCTACTTTGCCCCGCTACCGCTAGGCGTCGCTACGGTGGCTGTCATTTTGTCTATGGTGTTATGTCTAATACAAAACGTAAACAAAGGAACTTTTCTTCAAATCTAACGCAAAGTCTTGCTAAAACTGATTTAGAAATATGTTTTAATTGAAAATGCAAGAAAAGTGTGTCTTGTAATGTGTCAGCCAAGGCTCCATGTCTTTAATGTGAAGAAAAATGGATTTAATTCAAACAAGCTACACGGACTAATGTTTTTGGACATTTGATCATTCTAAAGCAATGATTTTAGGTAAGTATTTCAACCATTGCGAACTTCTTTTGTAGATTAGTAAAGGCAGACAAGGCCCTGAATTTACAACGTAACACTGTTTCTTCTTCATGTGCAATAAAGTGTTTGTCCATCTATCTATCTATGACTGCTCTGCCGACCCTGAAGAATAGACGCGTTTTACCTGAAATAAAACGCATATTAAATACTTACCTCATTAGAAGCTTATAATATTGAGATAGGCATATCCGTTTCCCGTCGTATTTTCCTTCTCTTTCTTCCGGTATATCGCTGTCTCTCTCGCTCATCCCACTCAGTGGCGTCACCAGGTGGCGCGGTGGGGGAACCAGGAGATTTCACCCCGTGCCCATTTGGTCATCATTGCGTCGAAATATACATTAAGCACCAGGCGGAAATAAAAACTAAGCTTCTAATGAGGTAAGTATTTAATATGCGTTTTATTTCAGGTAAAACGCGTCTATTAAACACTTGACCGTCATTAGAAGCTTATAATATTGAGACCTGTTTGTTATCGCCTGGTGAAAACGCCAATGTGAGAAATAAATTAAACTATAAGTGCGAGAGAGTTAATCATATGATTATGGTTTAAACAAAAAGTTATAATAAGAGATTTAATTAAGTACTCATTATTTACAATTTAAGTCATGTAAGAAAATAATTGGCCAGTCATTGATGAAAAATCAAATAATTTAGCTTGTAAACCATGTAAACATTATTATTATTAGGAAATAAATATTGTTTACTATTTGATTTCAATAACTTTAGAGGGTAAAATAAAAAATGAAAAACTTCGTGACGCCTGAATCAATATTTCACGACAATAAACCTTGTGAAAAGTATTAACTTATCTCCAATTAGCAATAGTTAGTATATCCTTAATGGGTAAATCATATCAATCTAGTTTGTAGATGCTACAGCGGAGCAAAACACAATCAGGTGTGGCTGTAATATCCATCTATAGCTACCACAGTGCTTGAAACAGGTGTAGGTGAACCACTCGAAGGTTTAAATAAATTAGTTTAGCCATTTTGTACAATATTTATTGATCCTTTTAACCAATAGCAATTTCCAGCGTGTTTGTCTGTAGTCCCTACAGTAAGTCTTTGACCCAAACTGTCGCCTTAATATTACTGCATTGTCCTGAACAAAATAATGTTTGGTGTCCACAGCAAGGTAACAAAGGAGCAATGCGACAATAATATTGCAGTGTTACGAACTGTTTGAAATCTAGTTGATCCTAGGTTTGAAATACATTACAAAGGTCTACAGACTAATATTACTAAAACCTGGAAAAAGGAGGTTTTGTTGTTTTTAAATTTTTAATTGAGATTGATTTTAAAACATATTTAACTATTACCTCGTCACTAAGATTCCCATACAATTGTGCGCTGCATAAAGTAGACACGACAATTTATGGTAGTGTATAGTATTGTAAGAAAGATTTAAAATATTAAGTGTAAATCTGCCAAAAACTGGACTGACTGGACCCATTTGGTACGCGTTCCGCGTGTGGATGGCGCCGCTGCTGCTGCTTACGCCCTTCCTGTACTACTGGACCAAGCACAAGTGCTCATATGTTTTTATAATAACCGGACGCTTAAGCAGGGAAATTTGCTTGTGGTTCCATAACGATATATCATTTAAGCACACCAAATTTCAACGTCATGTCTTGAACCTTGGGGGTTGGCAGGCCTGTGGTTATGTCTACCAGGCGTCTACGTTTCGAATTCCATACTGTGCATGAGGCAGCAAGGGGTACCACAATCAGATAAATTGCTGTTGAGGTGTGCTAGCACCCGGGGGATGAGGGAAGGTGGTGCGAATTTCCAAGCCAGAGGGAAGCGTTCTACTTCAGGCTGAAAGCACTGTGAAACATCGCTTCGTAATCATTAAGATAAATCTGCATAGTTTACCCACTACTCGAGCGTTCTTGGATACAAACAGGTCAATTACTGGCCAGGCCCACTTCGCGAATATCGTTTGTGTGAATTCTGGCAGTAGATGCCACTCTAGAGCTTGGCTATGTCGAGACAGTTGATCTGCATGGCTGTTTAATTTCCCTGGAATGTAATGAATTTTGACCACAATTTGGTTGGTGGTCATTTGTTGGTTGGCAATTTGGAGGATTAAAATAAAATTGTCGCAGGCTTCGTGTTCGATGCTTGTAATTCTAAGACTTAGAACAGCCCGGTTTTCTTTTTGATTGCAGTGCAGCTTGGTTGGGATGCACTCCACCTTTCTTTCTCTCAGAATTGTTGAGTTTTGACCCCCCAATCCTGAAGCAACGGTTGTCAAAAAGAATGTTGGTGGAGGTATATGTATTGGTGTTTCTGATAATTTTTAGCTACCAATATATTTAACTACATCGTAAGGTAGAGTCTATTTTACCGCCTATTTCTTCTCTTAGGTATCGTAAAATGCGACTAACGGACCATAGATTGCACATACATCCAACAGTATAGAGCGGCAATAGGCTCATCACTTGTCACGCACATGTGCAGTTATCATTTGGTGAAACGTAGACAATGGCAGAGGACTGTTTTTGCGGTCCTCATTGCCTGGTCTCTGGCTATCCCTTCGGGGATAACAGTCGTGAGCATATGTAGGTATGTATGGACGCTTGTGATTCCTCCATGTATCCTAGTATGTCCTTGCGGAAGACATTGATTTTGGTAAGCGCCCTGCGAGGGCGGTCAAACAGACCTTTTGAAGTTTATGTAGACACCAAAATAAGTAAGTGTTTCTATTACAATGTTGGCATTTCTGGACAGAACCATCTGGTCTTTATGTCTATAAGATAATAGTCTAAGAAAACATTGCCGTGCTCATCTCAAATGGAAGGCATATAATTCTTAGTAATTCGCCTTTGTAGAACAGACGAAGAAACCATTGTGAGATTTGGCTATAGTCAGATGGTAGTACCTAGGTCTGAGAAAAGTAATTTGTACATCCCGTCTCTTGGCCGTACACAGTCCGGAATTCATATAATAATTTAACGACTTCAGGTTAAAAATTGGACGGAGTGACCTTTCTTGAGTGCTCTTTGGTACTAAGAACTGGGTTAAAACGAAGTTTGAAAAAAAACTTACTGTTTCTAGAAAACTGTTCTTTCATCTGTGTCAGCATTGCAGACATTTTGTCCGATACAAGCGTGTAACAACTGTCGATTGTAACGTTTGGAACCTTGAGCGATGGCTTCAGGTAAAACGGTATTCGATACCTTTGTGTTATGATACTTGGAGCACCTATTAGTCCCAACGGTGTCGATAAAGTGCAAATTGACTGGCTCAAAATTTGGGAGCGTCATTGTCTATGTCTTTTGTTACCTCTGTTAGCAGAGAAGATGGACGTTTTTGTCCTGATTGAAAGAGCTGCCAAGCCTATGATCCTGGGGATCGAAAGTAAGAACAGCCTCCGTTGTTTATATTATAGCTACGATTTGGTTCGTGGCTGGCATAAGTATGTCCTTGCGGAGGACATTGTTTTTGTTAAGCGCCCTGCGAGGGCAGTTCATAGCCATGATGTGGTTCGTGGCTGGCATAAGCATGTCCTTACGGAGGACATTGATTTTGGTAAGCGCCCTGCGAGGGCGGTTCATAGCCATTATGTGGTTCGTGGCTGGCATAAGCATGTCCTTGCGGAATACATTGTTTTTGGTAAGCGCCCTGCGAGGGCGGTCCATGGCCATAATGTGGTTCGTGGCTGGCATAAGCATGTCCTTACGGAGGACATTGTTTTTGGTAAGCGCCCTGCGAGAGCGGTTCATAGCCACACTGTGGTTCGTGACTGGCATAAGCCTGTCCTTGCGGAGGACATTTATTCATTTAATTTAATTAAAAACGGTTACATAACCATTTACAACAATTAACCGCATTATTCAAATTCAAATAAAATAAGGGACATTTAGCATTACATTAACATACATGCATCTTCTCGCAAAAACCGCAAACACTCAAGTAATATAACCATTGATTTTGGTAAGCGCCCTGCGAGGGCGGTTTATAGCTACGATATGGTTCGTGTTGGCATAAGCATGCCCTTGCGGAGGACATTTATTTATTTAATTTTATTAAAACGATTAAATACCAATTACAATAATTAAACATATTATTCAAAATCAAATTAAATTAAATAAGGTACATTTAGCGTTATATTAACATAATTATATGCATCTTCTCGCAAAACCGCGAACACTCATGTAATAACCATTGATTTTGGTAAGCGCCCTGCGAGGGCGGGCAGATTATAGCCACGATATGGTTCGTGGCTGCCATAAGTATGTCCTTGCGGAGGACATTGATTTTGGTAAGCGCCCTGCGAGGGTGGTTCACAGCATGCTGTGCGTGTGTCTGTCCCATGAACCAGAAGAACAACGCGATGGTATACTATAAGAAGTTTGCCCTTGCGACAGGTAACCGTTTGTTGTTAGTACAGGTTTTGCTTGCGAGGTATTCCCAGTACCAGATTTAATAACTGGCCAAAAAGTTTTCTAACAGGACAATTTTTTTTTTTTAATGCAACTGTAATCTATTCAGAATTAAACAACTGTGTGTTTGAAGGTAGAATCTTATTCAAAGTAGCAAGCATTAGAGGGTATTTTACATGTATATGAGTATTATCCTCTTTTCGTATATTTGTAGTTTCAGTCTACAATCTAATCACCACTGAAAAAAAGACCTTTAAGAGAGGCATCAGATGTTTGCGACCAACTAGTAAACTGCGCAGACAATTATTAAAAATATCTTTTTAGTTTTAAAATACCAAAAGTTATTGGTGCACAAGATTTATCAGAATATTGGTGCTTAAGGCCTAGCTGGCTCTTTTAGTTTACTTTTAAAATCAAAAATCAAATCTAGATCACTACACGGAATATTTAAATTGTTAACTGTTTTAGTCAGTATTAATAACACCTGCGAGGTGCAACAATCGTTGTAAGATTTCCTCTAACGTCCGATAAAGCAGACACATTGTCGTTATCGTCATGAAAGGCGGGTACGATGACCATGCTTCTTTGAACGATGACGACTTACTCGAATTCAACCTTCGCCGATACGATCGGGATTGTTAGAAGGACCAGCTATAGCCGCTTAGCTACAATTCGTTTTTCTCATTATCTAATGTAAGCACTAATTATCGGTTTCTTATCTAAAATAAAAAGAAAAAGTGCCTGGAGGGTAGATACCACATATTAAACACAAAAAACACTTTAAAAAAATACTATCTTTAATCGAATGCTTTCTTATCTTAAAAGAAAAGGTGTATCTACATCCCTTGCGATTAAAATAAAAAGTTTGATATACCAGATAAGTTTAAATTATAAATTCAGCGAACGGTAACACCGTTAATTTAAGAAACTATTTTAAGTACTCACGTGTATTGTAGAAACTCACGAGAACTGTGTTGCAGTTTAAATAAAAATAATTCTATTTCTTTGTCACTTGATCACTATGTAGTGCACAAGTTACGCCGACGGGAAATTTCACGCCAATGATGAACAAATGGGCACGGGGGTGAAATCTCCTGGTTCCCCCACCGCGCCACCTGGTGACGCCACTGAGTGGGATGAGCGAGAGAGACAGCGATATATAAAGAGAAGGAAAATACGACGGGAAACGGATATGCCTATCTCAATATTATAAGCTTCTAATGACGGTCAAGTGTTTAATAAATTATTATGTCTTTACGCCTTGTAATGTTATTAGATGTAATAATACCTATTATATCTTACCGGGAGCACAATCCATCGATGGTTCGATTCTTAGTTCGCCAGAAAAGAGCGGACTATACATATACCACACAGCTTTTGTTTATAACAATTTAACAGCTATATTAATCTACCCGCAAAGATTGCCGCCAAAATCAAAATGTAAACAAAGATAGAACACGTTTAGGCTGCACTAAAAGTATCGGGAATGGAATATTTCCATTGTTCCTATCTACCTAATCTACCGACCTGTCCCTATCTACCGACCTCAATAGATAGGGTATCGCAACTGGAACTACGGGTCCGGTTGTGTTTTCAGAGGTACTACGGGGTTCCGGTTCTAGCCCCCCGCTGGTCGTGCCTTTAACCAGGCGCCTCCGGCGGGATCCGGACATGGGTTGGACTCGTAGTGGCGTGTGGTTAGCTGTAGAGCTTGGGAATGTTCGTTTGTCCTGGTATTGTGTGCCAGGACTTCCAAACTCGTGCACAGCGAGCGGGGCCTAGTAGCGGTCTCTGAGGGGCCAGAAGCGAAAAGTTCTGCGGGGTACGTGAGTTTCCCATAAAGTTGGCAGCTTTGTCCGGTGGTTTTCATTGGACATTGGTGTTGACATCTCCGGTACTAGTCTGGAAAACTAGTAGAGGCGGCCCCCTAGATGCCGTAGCCTCCGGTCCAGCCAGCCGCGTTGGACGTGGGAACTGGCTAGGCGCCCGGATGGGTTCCGAGAAGTGAGTGTGCTTCCTGCTCCGCGACCAAGGTGGACACTTGGGAGTCGACTTTAGGGTCGACGACCCTAGCAGTGGCAACTGCGAGTTGTGCCCTTCGTGCAACGAGAAGTGAGCGAGCTTGACAGCTCCGGTTACCTATCTGGACAATAGGCAGTGAACTACACGTGTTTACGGGGAGACTCTAACGAGACACTAGTCTTATGAGTACTGAATGAAGAGCGCGCTTCGGCGGGTACTGATTTGGCGTCAAGACCTAACGCAGATGGTCTCTTGCGCGAGTGTACTAGGCGCAGGGACGTCTGGCACTTCTTGCGTAACCTAACGGTTGGTCTCGAGGTGCCAGTACAAATAAAACTTAGTGAATTAAGGAGAGGGGATGTTCCTGGCTTAATAAAGTGTTTATAATCGAAAACTCCTTGGTTTTATTAATTGAATACCATTTATTTATTTTTTAAAAAAGAACGCAGTCTTGTAACAAGGTCTTGTCGAAATTGTAAAGACGGTGTGAAAATGGCTTTCGAAGTGGTTTAACACAAAAACAGTGTGTTAATCGGATGCTTTCTGCATTTGGTGATGAAGCCCCATCTAAAAACACAATTTATCGCTGGTTTGCGGAATTTCAACCTGAGCGTGTCAAGCTGTGTAACGATCCCCGTCAAGGTCGCCAAAAAACAGCAATCACCCAAGATAACGTTAGAATAGAATAGTTATTTATTGTTTACTGTGTACAAATAAGGTTTTAATAGTAATTTTGGACACAACAGTGTGCCCATTTCGGACATAAAATATTTAAAAATTTTGGATATTAATTACAATAAGCTTACAAATAATTAATTAAAAAATAAAATTAGTTTAATACTAATATTTTAGCCATCAATATAAATACAATTATCCCAATTTTCAATTTCTTTAAATAAATAATGAATTAAGTAATAATGTAATTATGATAATAATTATTGATGATGATGCCGTGCGTAAGATAATTGAGTAAGATTGACATGTGACATGTCGCGAAATTCAGGCAACTTCAGACATTGGCACGAGTCAAATACAAATAATCTTGCATGAACAATTAAGTGTAAAAAAGTTGTTTTCCCGATGGATCCCGCATTCACTCTGTGAGGAGCAAAAAGCCGCTCGCGTTACGTGTGCTTATGAGCTTAGACCCTGAGAGATCACCGGGATGGGATGGGATTCCAACGCGCTTCCTAAAACTTTCTAGAGACTTCCTGGTTCCTTTAATCTGCAACCTGGCAAATTTAAGCTTTAACACAGGTATTTTCCCAGATGCTCTCAAGCGTTCTATAGTTACCCCGGTTTGCAAGGGTGGAGACAGGGATGACGTAAATAATTACCGTCCTATTTTTGTGCTTACAGCCATTTCGAAAATTATTGAGAGACTACTAAACACTAGTGTTTAGTAGTTGTTATTAGTTTAGACTAATAAAATACTTAAGCAAATACAAGATTTTATCCAGCAACCAGTATGGTTTCAGAAAAGGTTTGTCAACGCAAGACGCTATCAATGATCTCATCTCCAACGTGTCAAACGCTGTCGATACAGGTCACAAATGTTTAGTAGTCTTTCTCGACCTAAAAAAGGCTTTCGACACGGTCTCTGTCTCTATCCTTGTGAACAGGCTTGAGAGTGTAGGAGTCAGGGACTTTGCCTTATCTCTTTTTAGCAGCTACCTTTCTAATAGAAAACAAGCCGTAAAAATTGATAAATACCTCAGTAAGGAGGAGGATGTTGTGTTCGGAGTCCCGCAGGGCAGTGTCCTTGGTCCAACGCTCTTCTTAATATACATCAACGAATTGTGTAACCTGAGATGTGTTGAAGGGAGGATACTGTCCTACGCGGATGACACCGCAATAATTTTTACCGGCAAAACTTGGGAAAACGTGAGGGAGACTGCTGAGAGGGGGCTCGCTGGTGTTTCTAACTGGCTAAATGAAAGTCTGCTTACTTTAAATATACAAAAAACGAATTATATCTGTTTTGCGCCATATATAAACTCCCAACCGGACGCTGATTTCAACATTAAATTATATAGTTGCTTCCATCGTGACTTCCAATGTAATTGTCCTAGTCTACAAAAGGTTAGTTCTACAAAATACTTGGGGGTCATAGTTGACCAAAGACTGAGCTGGCATCCACATTTAGAATTAATCTCGGGTAGGGTCAGAAAGCTGTTGTGGATCTTTAAATCACTTAGGCATATAATGAGTAAGGATCTCCCAAAGAAAATCTACATCGCTCTAGCGCAATCAGTCATTACTTATTGCATCCCATTAGTGGGTGGAGCTGATAAAACTAATTTCTTACACGTGGAAAGAGCTCAGAGATCCCTCATCAAATAAATGTTTTTCAAACCCTACAGGTTTTCAACTGAATCTCTCTACATCAAAAGCTCATTGTTATTCATTAGAAAACTTTATATATTAAATACCATACTTAAAAACCATAAAACTTTACCTTTTAAGCATAAGCTTCTAAACAGGAGACGTAAAGATACTGTAGCCCATGTGCCCCGTACACGCACCGTTTTTGCCCAGAGGCAATACACTTTTCAAGCTCCATTTTTTTATAATAAATTAAACCGGATATTGAAGTTGTACCATCTGAAAACCCTCTGCTGCAAGCAGACCTTGACCAAATGGATGATGACAAAAACATATGACGAGACTGAAGACCTTCTGCAGAGAATGGTATAGATTTACAATTCGCTAAACTTTCAGGGACTGACTCTCATGTGGGTGTTACTTTTTAACTGATCCCAAGGTAATAACCGTAGGGCCCACTGAGAGTCATACTACCCCAATTGCTCACACCCGGATATTTGTATTGTACTGAGTAGGTAATAAACGGAATAATTGATCAGAAGTTGATTTTATTGAGTTCAAAGGAATACCAACATCATAATTTTAACTTTTTTTTTTTTGAGGAACATAAATAGTAAAAATCATACACACACTCACACACACACACACACTCTCTCTCTCTCACACACACACACACACACACACCCCCCACACACCCACACACACACAACCTCAAACACACACTCACACCCCCACGCACGCATACACACGCACACAATAAGTTACTCGAATATAATATTTTGATTGTTATTTTGTTGTTATGCTAGCTAGTTAATAAGTTTGGTTACATTATTGTTGTATACTAAAATCCTAGACATAAACCAATGGATGAAGAGCGAGGCATTCCCTACACCAGAGTCTCTGATTTTTGATTTTTGTTTTTTTTGTTACTTGGTGCGTCAGAACTTTCGAGAGATTCCACGGAGGATCTTCAAATGCTGTATTCAGCGTCGTATTAGGTGCCGAATCCTGGATATACGCATACGAACCCGAAACAAAAAACCAGTCACGAGTTTGGGTGTTCGAAAATGAGTTAAAGCAAACAAAAGTTATTCGTTCACGGAGCGTTGCAAAAAAAATGGTGGCCACGATTGTTTCCAAAACCGGCCATGTTGCGACTATTCCTCTTGAAAGACAAAGAACAGTCAATGCAGAATGGTATGCTTGCATTTGTTTGCCGCAGGTCGTCTCTGAATTCCGTAAAGAGACCTGCAACCGGGGGGTTAAAGTTACTCGCGTCCGTAGGTTTACCCTTGAGACCCTACACGTGACCCCTGGGTGGTACTGAATGAGTGACACTGACTAAGTGGTAGAGTCACGCTGCGTTGCAGCACGCATTGGGCCGTCTCGCTCGGGGTAATACCACCCTCTCACGAATATCCAGAGTGAAGTAATGGTACTTGGTGCTGTTGTGTTTCGTTCGGCCAGTGAGAGTTCCTGAGGTCCCTTCCCCCCCCCCCCCCCCTCTTTTTACAATTCCTATTCCTTCGGAATAGGGTTAACCGATTCTTTTCTTAAAGGTCGGCAACACATCTGCGTCTCCTCTGGTTTTGCGGGTGTCCATGGGCGGCGGTGTTTGCTCTCCATCAGGTGACCCGCCTGCTCGCTTGCCTCCTGCTTTTATAAAAAAAAAACCGCCGCATCATCCTCCATCACGACAATGCGAGCTCTCATACCGCCCACAGAACGAAAGAGGTTTTGTAGCAAGAAAACATTGAATTATTAGACCATCCGCCGTACAGCCCTGACCTAAGCCCAAATGATTTTTATACTTTCCCCAAAATTAAGAACAAATTGCATGGTCAACGATTTTCGTCACCTGAAGAAGCTATAAACGCCTACAAAACGACAATTTTGAATACCCCAACTTCAGAATGGAATGAATGCTTTAATAATTGGTTCCATCGAATGGAAAAATGTGTCAAGTTTCAAGGAGAATACTTCGGAAAACAATAAATATCTATTCCACTATCACTCGTATATACCACTGAGGCGATTACCCGGCGGCCATTTAGGAGAGAATGACTTATGCAAATAGCAAGATATACATACTTAGCTACATTTAATCACGACTATTATCCCCGAAGGGTTGGTCAGAGACTAGGCAAAGTGGACCTGCAAAAGCATTCCTCTACCATAGTCCACTTTTAACCAAATAGCGACTGCACATGTGCTCAGCGTCACAGTTGGTGAGCCCATCGCCGCTCTATGCTGTTGGATGTATGTGCAGTGCAGTCTTTAGTCCGTTAGTCGCCTTTTACGACATCTAAGAGAAGAGAGGGGGTGGTATGACTGGTAATATTCTTGTACCGCTAGGCAACACGGCAAAATATACAATAGTTACCCAACTAGCATATTAGTGTTAGAGCTAAGTTTATAACTTAAAGATCCATAAAGACGCTATAGGGATGGTAAAAGCAGCATTGTGTTGGTTTGGAGTGGCAAATATGACTAAAGTCCACAAAATGCACTATCGGTTGCATATTTTAAATCAAAACCACTCAGGCACAGTAGATATAAATTTAAAAGCTCGGCCTTTTTCTTGTTTTATATACGCGCCGATTGAGCGTTAGGGTTGTCCTCTCATTTTTGTAAAATTGAAAAGTTTTTGTTTAGTTAGCTCTGTATCTTAGCTAGTAAGCGCTTTTTATGAGATAACTAGCAAAGCATAAGGGTTAAATTTAAAAAAAAATTAAAAACCAATAAATGTTAAATATGGCGGCTACTTTCCTCATTCTATTATCAGATTCATTGTCGGAAACCACACTGATCCCCTGATATCGATTTTTAAAGCAATCGGTTAAATAACTAAAAAATTCAATATGGCGGCTACTTTTTCTTTTTCTAATAACGGATTCATTGTCAGAAACCACATAGATCCTCAGATATCGATTTTCAAAGCAAAGTTTATTAACGATGAAGTTTCGTAGTATCAATTCTTATTATTTTTCACCGTTAAAATAACGCGCGAAAAAAATGCGATAAAAAAAAAATCACAGATCTCGTGCTCTTCACGACTTGAAAGAGCATTGAAAATGATCCTAGCTATTATACTATCCTAAAGCCTTTAATTTCCTGCGTCTATTAAGTCCTAATAGACGTTCGTATAAAACATAAATATTTTTGTTTTTTTTTTATTTTTCCAAGAAATAATCGACTTTTCAAAATTTGTTTATACTATCCTAAAGTCAATTTCCAAGTGGGTGCTAAGCATGTTTAACACCGATGGGGCCGATGTGATTAAATAGTGCCCTACGTAATGTTCTTTAACTGGGGCTTTCTCAGGGTCTGGGTACCCGACGATTTGCGCGTTCGAGCATCACCACAGGCTTAGAAAGCTGACGGGGTTTCGGTTCCAGTTACAGTAGTGTGCCATACTTCCCAACATTTCTAAGGTACTATGCCAACGCGTTAGTGTGGACGTCTTAACGCTAGGCACGTTCGCGAAGTCCTCAAACAAAAGGCGTTCTTCTGATTCTTCTCCCTCTTGATCGGAAATAGGGTCGTCTTTGTCCTCATCGAGCACCTGAGCTGACGCCCCCGCGCGGCGCCCGCACGGCCCACATGAGTAAAGAATAAACTGAGATTATTGAAATGAAACACTTTGAATGACGGTAGGCAAATAACTTCTAACTATGAGACGACCAGCACCTCAGTCTCCCTGTGACCACGGACCCTGTAAAGCGTTCGAAACGTCAGGATAATATAAAAAACTATGTAAATAGTAAATTAAACGGGAGTTAGTCCGTAAAAAATTGTTTCATTTTAATGTGTAGTGCTTGCTTAAACCTTACACATTGGATCATTCTAGTCGGCGTGAAATTTTGAACAGTCGGCAGCTGCGGCGGCGGCGCACTATACCTAAACGGTGGCGGCGAGCCACGGCGGCGCCCATGTCTATGACTTAACAATCAAAAAAAGTAACATTTTCATTAATTTTGGGAAGGGTGACGACATTACAAATTCCATATTATTATCTATATTATTTTAACATTTCCAATACAAACACCTTAGGTCAATCAATTTACATACCAACTCACACATAATAGAAATTTGACAAGGCAAGCCACGCGGCGTTGAACATGTTATCACGTTCAACGCCGCGCGGGTCTTTCTCTGCCCGACGGCAGTGAATGACTTGAATAAAATGTGCCATAACAATAAATAATTTTGAAAACCAAAACCAGAGTAATCAGTTGTTTACCTTCCTACATCAAAAATGCGGGAACGCAGGACACAACAGTCCCTCAGAGCTTATATAGCGTAACTAAGAGCAAGTATCGGATGGGAGGGCGGAGCATTACATACATACACTTCTGGACACATCTATTGGCCCACCTTAGAGTTTAGGATTCTATATGGCCCCTACTTAAATATGATTGCTAGATTGAACAAAAACTATTGATGCAGTTTTAAACCTGATACATTTTACCATCTTTTTCGATCATATTGTTTTAAATTTGAATTCAGAATACCACACGACATGGAGCTACGCCTAACAAGTCAGGTATGTCCCTTGATGAAGGCAGTTGATGTTTTAATAAAAAACATGTTTTATCAAATAAAGGTTTAATTTAATAACGCGTGTTGCCTCCATGGGCATCTACGACAGCTCTCATAGGATTAGGCATAGAGTTTATCAACCGCTCTATGAAATTTTGAGGGATCATCTCCCATTCCTCTTCTATGGCAGTTTTCAACTCCTGCATCGTCTGGGCAACTGGCTGACGAGCCCTAACACGTCTTTTTAGCTCGTCCCACATGTGCTCAATCGGGTTCATGTCTGGGCTTCTGGCTGGCCAGTCCATAACTGTGATGTTCACATCCCGAAGATATTCACTGACGATGCCGGCCGTATGGGCTCTTGCATTATCATGCATAAAAAGGAAATTTGGGCCCACATGGTCCACGTATGGCATCACGTGAGGTTCTAAGCACTCACGAATGTACCTTTCAGCATTTAATGTTGGCAGCCGTGGTCCCGTAATAACCTTGTAACTACTCAACCTGACTTATTTCTAACCTTATAATACATACACACACTCATCGCCGCCTTTACCTTAGCTTAACTTATTATCTAATTCTTAAAACTAGTTAACCTACTTTATCTACAATCTAATGTTTGTGTTTTGATGTTTTGTAGAGTGCGTATTGTTTGTATGATAATGGGACCTTAACGTAACTTAATTCTATTAGTAATACCTGTCAGTCAAGCAATGTAATATTATAATAAATACTATTTTGGCCAGATCGTCTAGTGAACCCTCAGTTGTTAACCGCATTTAAGTAACTCAAGTTCTTTTCGTGAAAGTTTAGTAATTGGCTTAACCCTGTGTTAAATAATTTTCTCCTGACCTGATTACCTATCCGTCAATAACTAATATCCTAGATATGTGTAGCCTATCAGTGACTCCGTCTGGACTGTGACCTAAATCCTTCACAGCAGCTGCAGGAAAGGAATGTTAGCCCCTCAAAGATAATCAGATGATAGCTTAGCTTGCAAGTATTATTATTTATTAACAATAGCAATACACATAAAAGTCTTGTGGAAATATATGAGCTCCATCCTCCGCCCATATCGTGCCTATACATTACATTGTGTCTTTATGGCCCCGCCACGTTGACTTTAATTTATACTTTATAGAGTGTCTACACAACTTTTCAACTTAATTTCATCTTATATTATGAACTATGTGTTAGCATTTACATTCTTATTATTCCACTTAAATCAAAAGAGTTTATCTCAAGGCTTGCTACCATCCAAATATCCTTTTCACATTAAGAACTTAATTATTCAATGCAATAACTTATGTCTTATGTTATCACTTATCGAACAGAGGTGGAAAGCCAGCATTCAACAGAACCCACTTATTTCTCTGATTATTGTGTCTATTATAAAGATATTACAATGTAACATTATTAACTGACTGTCTTTATTGCCTTATCAGAATATTAACCTTCAGCTCCATAAATGGTGAATAATTTATTCACAACCCACTTTCAGGCAGTGGACTAAAATAGAATGCTATTAATAATGGTAAAATTACCCTTATTTACTCCTAGTATTTATTATACTGATCTTATAAATCACCAATATAACCAGTGGCTGCCTTGGCAGATTATCACATCTTAAGTTTATTAAAAGATGTTTGATTTATTCAAATTAACGGGGGTAGGAAGAAAAATCGTTAAGTCGTACTTTTGTGCAGCTCTTGGTTTATTTTGATTTTATTAATTAATCAGTATTAAAAAATACGTATTTTCTTACATAATAAGTATGAGCTAGAGTGCATAAATACCTGCAGATATTATTTCCTTCAACAAACCACTATTTACTAAACTTAACTATTGCACTTCACTAAACAAGAAACAGCTGGAATGGAAGAACTAAAGGGGACTCTGGAATCACTGTCACAGTCATTTGCAACCCGGATGGCAGTCTTTGAAAATGAGCTAAAGAAGACTCACACACCCCAGCCCCAGCCGGTGTCCGTTACCTCGCTCGCTGCAGAGTTTGAGAGCTTTCGCGGCTTTGTCCTGGCAACTTTCAAAACCTTGGAGGAACAGGTTGCTATGTTAGCGAGGGAGTGCAACAACATTGAGATGCGGAGTCGACGTGGCATGCTTCTGTTTCATGGTGTACCAGAACAAAAAGATGAGGACCCCGTTAAGGTTTTCTTGAACACAGCAGAAAAGCACCTGGGTATGCGACAGCTAGCAGTGACGGATGTGGGCCGGGCTTTGCGACTAGGGCGTCCGTCTCAGGGTAACCCGCGACCCTTATTAGTTAAATTCTTAAGTGAGACAAGTCGCGAGTGTCTGGTATGCTAAGACTGGCTTTAGAGGTTCCGGTGTGACCGTTTCCGAGTTCTTAACGAGGGTCTGACATGGTATCTTCAAGGAGGCTCGTGAACGGCTAGGAGTCACAAAATGCTGGACGCGCGAAGGGCGTATTTTCGGTCTTGACGGCGAAGGCAAACGGCACGTAATATCGTCAATAGCGGATATTGAGAGACTTAGTACTGGGACTGCTGCCTCTACTGGGAAGTCCCTTATCGTTGACGCTGTCAGCCCTGCTAAGACACTCTCAGTGTCTGCAGCCAGCACCAGGGCCAAACCGGCTGCTCCTGCAAGGAAGAAGTAGGTGTTTTTATTTTTAGTTAGTTTGTAATCATTTTTTATTATATTTCTTTCTCGCTTTTTTTATAATTATTTTATTTAACAGATACATACTTTTAATGTTAGCAGCACTTGTTTGCATTGGCTTGGTAGTTGCGCATTTGTTTATAATTGCTTCACACCAAAATTCTTTTGGGTGTTTATTACAGTCCATCCTTAAGAGTGGATTACTTCGCGTCTTTGGAACAACTTCTCGAAAACTTTACTCCTGCTTATAACCACACCATTATAATGGGTGACTTTAACACTTGCCTGACAAAAAATGATTTACGTTCTAATAAGTTACTCTCCTTAGTCAACTCCTGTAATTTAAATATTCTTCCCTTACGGGCGACTCACCATTTTCCCAATTGTTCCCCATCACTTCTGGATCTTATGATTGTATCCTCTCCAAACCTTGTTAATAAGCATGGTCAATTTTCTGCCGACGCCTTCTCTTACCACGACCTGATATTTTTGTCTTATCGGGTTCGCCCTCCGAAGGATAAGCCGCGCGTGCTGCTTCAACGTAACTTCGCCAAAATGGATCTCAAGCAGCTGCAGGAAGATGCCGGTGGTTTGGATTGGTCGGTCATATTCACTGCTGACTGTGTTGATAGGCAAATCGAAATTTTTAATGCAACCTTAATCGAGCTGTACGACGTGCACGCACCTATCCGACCGGTTAAAATTAAACATTTGCCTGCGCCTTGGTTGACGGATGATATAAGACTACTTATGACTAAAAAGAATTCTGCGAAATCTAGGTACAAACTTGATCCTTCGAATAAGAACGAACTTAGATATAACCGTGCTAGAAATCGTTGCAACACAGTGGTAAGGGACGCTCAAAGACGCCACATCCATAAATCTGTTCAAAATGAGGACCCTGCTAAGGTGTGGAAATTCCTCAAATCTCTCGGGGTTGGCAAATCTAAGCAAAGTAGTCCCAATAACATAGATATAAATATTCTAAATTCTCACTTTACCTCCCTGTTGCCTATTAGTGTCCACTGTAAGACCGACACTTTGCAGCGTCTTTCAAATTTACCAACACCTGATTTTTCACCGTTTGTCGTAGATCAATTTACGGAGGGCGATGTTAGGAGAGCAATATTCTCCATAGGCTCTAGTGCTGTGGGTAATGATTCGATAAGTCGTAATATGATCCTTCTTATATTAGATATCCTTACTCCTGTTATTACTCACATCCTCAACACTTCAGTGGCGTCTCGAGTTTTTCCAACTGCTTGGAAGGATTCTACTGTTATTCCACTTCCTAAAAAGTCAAATCCCACCCTGTATTCCGACTACCGTCCTATTTCCATACTACCTTTCCTCTCTAAGGTCATTGAAAAACTTATCCATCGTCAACTAACTACCTTCCTAAACATAAATAATCTCCTTAATTCCTTTCAATCCGGGTTCCGTATGGGTCATAGTACGACTTCTGCCTTAACTAAAATCACTGACGATATTCATCGTGGCATGGAGAATCGTCATCTTACTTTGTTGACATTACTAGACTTCAGTAATGCCTTTAACTCAGTGGACTTTGACATTCTCCTCTGTGTTTTGCATTCTATTGGGATATCGCCCTCCGTGGTTGATTGGTTTCAAAGTTACCTGTTGGGGCGTCGGCAACGCATACGTGTTGAAGAATCTTTATCTACGTGGTGCAATATTGACGCTGGTGTCCCTCAGGGTGGCGTCTTATCTCCCCTTCTTTTTTCAATTTTTATAAATTCCATCTCACAGTCACTTTCATGTTCCTACCTGTACCTGTATGCTGATGATCTCCAGATCTACACACAAGCACCGTTATCGGATCCTTCACATGCTGTGGAAGTCACAAATAGAGATCTTGACATGATATACGATTGGAGCAAGTCTCATGGCCTTGCTGTTAATCCTAGCAAGACACAGGCTATAATCATCGGTAGTCCTTATTTTGTTTCAAGGATCAATTTTGCGCTTCTACCTTCTGTTAACTTCGCGGGCAGTGTTGTTCCATTCGCCAAGAATGTAAAAAACTTGGGGATTGTTTTTGATCAGTGCTTTACTTGGCGTCCCCAGGTTGAGGCTGTTCGGAAAAAGGTTTTTGGTGCTTACTATTCTCTCAATCGTCTTCGAAATTTTCTGCCGACTAGCACCAAAATCACTTTGGCGCAAACTCTCCTGCTATCCATCCTCGATTATGCTGATGTATGCTACGCTGATCTTTCGGAGGAACTTCTTAATAAGCTGGAGCGTCTGCAGAATCTATGCATTCGATTTATTTTTAATTTAAGGAAATACGACCATGTTTCGAGTTATCGAGCTCAGCTTAACTGGCTCCCAATACGACGGCGTAGGGACTTACACGTTCTTTCCTTTCTATATTCTGTCCTCTTTCTACCAACTTCTCCTCCTTATCTACGAAATTGTTTTTCCTTCCGTTCCTCTTCCTCTAGCCGTACCTTGCGCTCTGCTTATAACCTTGCTCTTGTAACTCCTCTTCATTCCACAGATTTCCTATCCTACTCTTTTTCTGTGCATGCTGTCCGGCTTTGGAATGCACTACCAGAGAGCATCAGGAGTGCTCGCACGTTGAATTCGTTTAAGAGTCAGGTCCAGAGTCATTTCTTGAGTATGTCTTTATAGCTTTATTTATTTCCTATTATATAATATTGCATGATCTATTTTATCTCATTTATTTAATTATTATGTCTTATCTTGTCTATCTAGTTTTTAAACAACACATCGTATATTCCTATTTTCTTATTTCCTTATTCTTGCACCCATTTTATTATTCTTTCCTTTTATATTTTTATTACCCAAGGTTGCCTGGAAGAGATTGCTTGTTAGCAATAAGGCCGCCTGTTTTGTACTTTGTCTCTGTAAAGATGTTCTTTTCTGTGTATGTTCTTGTGAGCAATTAAAGTATATTTTATTATTATTTATTATTATTATTATTATCCTACTCACTTAGGAAGTGAACTTAAATAGAATACTATCATTTGAAGTAAAATTACTTTGGTTTACTCTTAGTGTTTATTATACAGATCTTATAAAGTACGAATATAACTACATTGTATTGGCTGCCTTGGCAGATTATCACATCTTAAGTTTATTAAAGATGCCTAATTCACTCTACATCCTTAACTTTTAGGAAGTGAACTTAAGTTAATTATTTTTCCATTAACTTCTACCCCTGTCTCTCAGACTGGGTGATTATTTAATAGCCTACTAAATCATAGTTAGTATATTTTTAGTAGGTAGTAAATCAGGTTATTATCCCCGTTAATAGTTAAATCAATTATATTTAGAAGTTATCCTTTACTCACTTTAATAGGTATAAAGCAGACTGTACTATTGGTCTTATTGGTTTATATTGTTCCCATCAAATGTTTCTATGTTTCATATTATTAGAAGTAAGTACATAACTTATAAGGTCTTTGACCATTAAAGTGAATTCAAATGGTATAAAGTAGACTGTACTATTAGGCTAATTAGTAGGTTGTTATCAATCAATTATTTCTATGTTTCATAATATTAGAAGTAAGTAGATAACTTATAAGGTCTTTGACCATTAAAGTGAATTTAAATGGTATAAAGTAGACTGTACTATTAGGCTAATTAGTAGGTTGTTATCAATCAATTATTTCTATGTTTCATAATATTAGGAGCTCATAGCTTGTAAGGTCTTTGACCATTAAGGTGAATTCGCAGCTTCAATGAATTAACCTAGGTTCTAAACTGGTTTTAGTTGTTTAGTATCAGCTTAAATTTTACCAATAGGTATCGGATGTTTATTTATAATACATTGGAGAGTAGCAATATTAAGGCCGTATCGCACCTCAGGGAAAGCTAAAAATGCCTGTTTGGTCATTTCAGTATTAGAAATCAAACATCACAGTACAGTTATGCTTACTTGCTATAACTTTTAGTATTTATATCTTGTAATAGGAAACCAGTCTAGACTCTTAGGTACTCCAAAGTAATAATCGTTCAATATTACCACACTTCTGCTAATTATTTAAAATGAATAGTTAATTGGTAACAACTTTTAGGAAAACAATTAGAATCCTATTGGCCTTTTTTTTAATTTTTTTTTTTACCCGGTGTATTCCCTGCTTATGGATTCCAGCCTCCAGAAGGGAGACTGGATATGTGGGTCTCTCCCGTCCCTCTTTCCACGACGTTACGTCGGGCGAGAGGGAGGGGCCTACCCACTAATCACCGGGGGTTCAAACTCCGAAAGCGTAGGGCTTGGGGTGGCGGTCACGGGACCTGATCCACGGGGGAATTGACCACGCGAGGGCCACCCCGTCGCCGTGTGTTGGCCTATAACTACTGCCTAGCAGCCGTTACGCGCCATCACACGGCGACTACGCGCACGCGGCACTACAAACAGCCCCTTGGGGGGCAGACCCACAAAACATACATCCACACATACACTGACTCACAGTCAACACGGATTGCGTGGGCACTTGGGGTGGTATAACGAAATACCCATGCCAGTGCCCACTTACACACACACACACAAGCATTTACTGACAGATTCAGTAAACGACAACACAAAGACACAGCACCCCCAAGTCATCGGGCGTCGGGCTGGCCGTGGCAGACGACGATTTCTGCCCCGGCCAGCCCCACGCCCGGCATCCCCTACGGTGGACGAAGATCGGCGTATCTCCGTCGCCGCCTCCCAGTCCTCCTCCTCCTGATTGACGCAGCGTTGGCTGACTCCTCCCGGACGCGCTCGGCCTCCTCCTTGAGACCCAAGCACTCCGCAGAGAAGCCAGCCACCGCTGCCCAATTCTCCTCACTCGCCACCATTGCAGCGACCACATCCGGCAGAGCCAGAGTGCCCCCCACTCCCAGGGACAACTCTAGCGTACGCCTCTGTGGCGCGAAGGCGCTACACGACTCAAGCGTGTGTTGAGCCGTGTCCTCCTCTTCGCCACAATGGTGGCAGCCCGGGGTCTCCTCCCTTCCAATCCTGTACAGGTATTGGCCGAAGCACCCATGTCCGGAGAGCAATTGTGTCAGGTGGTAGGACATCCCCCCGTGGGACCTACTTATCCACCCCTGTAACACTGGGCGAACAGCCTCGACCGTGCGGACTCCGGCTAATGGGGTTGTGAGGTTCTCCTCCCATTGCCACACCGCCATGTTTAAGGCTGTTCGCCTTGCCCCCTCGACCTCCGCCTGCACAGGATTGTCTCCGCGAGCTTTTGCCTCCGCCCGGAACTCGTAGACCTCGGTTAGCACCTTGGCCTCCAGCTCCCAGGGAAGCATCCCTCCCAAGACGGTCGCAGCCGTGAACGATATGGTCCTGTATCCCCGGATGGCTCGGTTAGCCGCTGTCCTCTGCGGTCTACGCAGGAAGGCGACGTTACTGCGAGACAGGGCGTCCGACCAGACCGGGGAGAATCCTATTGGCCTACGGTAACAGATTACATGCCTAGATAGGTCCTTTCAGCGCTCCTAACCCAAGTCACTTCATCGTAATTTCTATTTAGGCACCATAACTTAATTATCCCTACCTTATTAGTCGGAATTAATCCAGCCTGGCTTCGCAGCCTACGTACCTAGTTTATGTACGCACAGCGTGCACACACCGTGCTGTCCCCCACTACCTAATAACATATATAGAAACGCCTACCTATAGATTCCTACAGCCTACCTCACTTGAAATACCTATATTTTGTCGAACTAACAGTCCCTACTTGTATACCTTTGCAATCTAAGCCCAAGCCACATTTAACTTAATTTCGTGGTGAGTTGTGTGAGTCGCATTGCCCCTGAAAGCAATTGACCCCTAAGCGAACTATCCATCAGGCCAGTAAACCCATTGTGTTCACCTAACACTACACTGTATGTACGAAGATAGGCTCGAAATTGGATTTGGTTATACGTGCCTATCTCCAGCTAATTGGTGTATGATCTATCTTCGATTTTCTTTAGGGAGACAACTGTCTCTCCCCCGTTACTCTCTCGAATATAGTGTATTATTTAGCGTTGTAATAGATAATGCCGACCTTATTAAATACAGTCAAAGGTCATCCTGACCGAGGTCAGTTAAAATCATATTAGTTTTCGTTGCCACCGTGATGCGTTTCCGCTAATATGATCCAGAATACTGCATTCTGTTAACAATTCGAGTTGCGATAACAATAATTTTACTTTAATAATCACTTTCTATTTCACAAACAATTTTAGTTAATATCGCAGCTCGAATTACACTTAGCGCGCTAAAAGTATGAGACCGTTATCACCCAGCGACCTTGAATCGAATGCCCCGTCTTCCCTACCATGACGCCAACATCTTCCAAAATCGCGCCACTTCGCCCGACATTCGCCCGCGCAAATCCATTTCCCTACCCTTCAGCCAACCGCTAGCCCTCTCGCCTATGCACATCAACTTCACGTGTCTTATCGTTCGTTACATGCAAACTTCGTGTCGTTCCACGTAGAGATAACATCTCCCCTCTCTTTCTATCCTTTTCTCGCTCGCTCATTGCCGCCGTCCCCCGCGTAAATTCTAAAGTTTTTCCATAATCCAACCAAATCTCTTTAGATAGCCAATATTACATGTTTGAACATCTATATGTAGCCTTCCATCAACAATTCCCTCTTAATAAACACCCACTCAAGCTAATAATCCCGTATTTAGTAAAATTATAAAAAGTTCCGTATTCAGAACATAGGTGGCGCCCGCCTGTATGTAAACCGGTCTTGCTAACCTACGCCTATGTCGCAAGGGACGCATTAGCCTATCACATCACTCTAAGCCATTGCCAACCTAACAATCTTCCGCGAAACTCAAGTAAATAACGCACGCTAGACGGCGCCTATGTCGCAAGGGACGCGTTAGCCAATCCCGGCAGACCCCCCCCCCATCACTTTAAACCAATAGACAGCGCCCATTCCGTAAGTGTCACCCGGAACAGTCCCCGCGAAATTCAAAATAATATTGAGCCCCTTGTCCACTGACTCATTCATACAACTTTCAACATAAAGCCACTTGTCCACATGTCCATTATTTTAAACTAGTTTATTTTTTCCTTTTTATGCTTATTACATTAATGGTGCAACGCATTAATATTAATTTTAGTGCTACACCCATACATTCCTTACTAACGGACAGATACCATTTATTCTGTACCGTTACAACCTCAAGATGAGTTTTGCCGCTCGCGGATATTCCGCCCCAGACAGTCCATGAGCCACCGCCATAAGCAACCCTCTCTTCAAAGCAGCATTGTGCAAAACGCTCTCCCTTACGTCGGTAGACCTTCTTCCTTCCATCATTGCCATGTAACGCAATTTTAGACTCATCAGAAAAGAGTACACGGCTCCAATACTGCTGAGTCCAATTTAAATGAGTGCGCGCGAAATGAAGACGCGCTGTTCGGTGGGCTCGCGTTAGTTTGGGGCCATTAGCTGGCTGGCTGGCTTTGGTACCATATCGCGTTCTTTTAACCTTCTCCGAACAGTTCAAGCGCTCACAGATACTCCATGGAAGTCGCGAAGTTAGTTTTGTATCTCAATGGAGGTAAGGTGACGATTTCTCAAGCTGGTCGTCACGATGAATCGATTCTACCTTTCAGTTGTGACCCGAGATCGTGGCCTTCCTTGGCGACGAACAAAGCCGCCAGTCTCTAGGTACCTCCGATAAACATTTCGGACCGCAGATCGACTTAAATTAAGTTGAACACTCACATTTCTTTGGCTGTGTCCGGCCTGGATAAGTGCCACAGCTTGGGCGGCGACTTCAGGCGAAGTATCCATAGATTATTGATAGAACCTCACCTTAATGTTAAGAATAAGTAATGTTTGTTGCAAAACCAAAGAGAAAAATCACACTTTCGAGAATTAAATCCAAGTAAACCAATAAAATCAAGTTTTCTTAGTATTCGATTGTTTGATATCAACAAACAGGCTCCAAATTGTCTTTTGTTTCTTTAAATTCTGTGTTCGAAATTTAAAAAAAGACTATTGAATAAAATTACGAATGTGCCTGGTTCAAAACTGTATAAAAACTTTTTGCTCGACCTAAAATAAATTTTTACATAGGACTAAACGAAACTGAAAATGCAAGGTGGGCCAATAGATGTGTCCAGAAGTGTATAAGTAGGTAAATCAACAAAAAGCGTTGGACACTACTTTAATTTTGTATTGACGCAAAACTGATAAGTATTTAGATGAAATTAATTTAATTCATGAAAACAGCATTATTTACTAAATTTATGAACACTTTTCTAGTAAACTATGGGTAATAAAAAAAAAGTTATAAGACATAATTCTAACAAAACTGCAGTCAGGACACACCAGCGCGATCAACTTTAGATGGTTTGCGATTTTTTTTAATGTACTTAAACTAATATTAGGCACCATTATGTAAATATCCAAGGTATGCAGCATGCTAAACTTTAATAAACAATATTTTAAATTTCAAATTTATCTTTTCTAAAGTAGTTTCTCCAGGTAGACGCTATATTTTGGTCGTTTGGAGAACTAGCCGTTTGCATGTTTACGTTTATTCTCAATTGTCTTACCGAAAATGGCATTATTTATCTTTTCAAATGTTGGCGTTGATACTTATATACTTGTACTTGTATACGTAGTTTTAGTGTTTAAATTCATATATTTTTCTAAGAATGCATCTTGTCTGGATTTAATAACTCTATGGATTTTTTTAAAGGATAAGCCCGTGTTTGAGACACTCTTTTAGATGAATATAATGGATTACATAATTAAATTTGTGATATAAATTAGCTATTAATTTAGGCGATTTACCGCCTGGAGGTGTAATTTTTTCTGAAGCAAAAGGCAAATCTTTAAGATAAGATAAGATAAAGATAAAAACAATTTATTCAGTACAACACAACACATTATAATTTAGACAATTAAATTAAACAGAATGAGCATTATGTAGATTTCATTATGTAGTTCTGGATATAATAAATCAACTTCTTGTATGAATCCATAATCAGAATCATCGGGAACGTTAAAAACATCGAGTGATTTAATTTCGTTTCTGGTTATGAAACTGAACTCTGAAATAGGCATTTTTTTCGTCATTGCAAAACCATAAAGATTATTACAGTCTAAGTATATCAAATATGATGATGGTTTTGTAACATCAAAAGTCGATGAGTATCTATTATTCGATTTAGCATGGCGCGAAGAAGAACGCGATCGTCGAAACGACGTCGATCTCGAAGTCGTTATACTCCAAAGCTGCGCGACATGAATTCTGCGACCGGACGAGGGAGTACTAGTAGCAGTAGAAGAAGTACGGAACGTGCAAGACAATCTGCGACCGGACGAGGGAGTACTAGTAGCAGTAGAAGAAGTACAGAACGCGCAAGACAATCTACGACCAGACGAGACATTGGGGAGCAGGCAGCAGAGGCGACGGATGTCGCGCCCGGCCCTCCAAGCGTGTGTTCGGCTGGCGCTTTACATCCGCCAGCAGGCGCAGCATCGCGTTCACGGTTGGAGACCGCGGTGGACCTTCAGAAGGTGATTGGTGCTGTGTCTATGGACGGCGTGACTCAGGTACCGCAACTAGGACAATCTAGTGAGTTAATAACAAACACTATTAACCCTAACTTGTTAGTTAACTTAAATGATTTTTCACAGTTGTTACAATCTCTTATTAAGCCTAATATGCCATCATCTAGTAACTCTAGTATTAATATGATACCTGAATTTGACCCTGCTATTAAAAACCATCGTATTGATTCATGGATAGCAAAGGTGAATGAGTGCGCAAATATATATCATTGGGACGAAACACAAATAATGCATTATGCACTCCCCAAGCTCATAGGTAATGCAATAACGATTTAGAGAATAATTCGAGAATAATTTGACGACCTCCTTGGTCGAGTGGTTTGTACACCGGTTTTCATGGTGTCACCATCTCTGAGGTCCCGGGTTCGATCCCCGGTCGGGTCAATTTAGAGAAAAACTGTTTTTCTAAATTGATTTCGGGTCTGGGTGTTTTTTCTATGTTTATGTATATTTATCCGTTATCTTACCATATAAACGAGTTTCACAAGAATACTCATCTTGGTCTAGATAGTTGGTGTGAGCGTAAACTAATTTTAAAAAAAAAAAAAAAAAAAAATAATGCAAAAAATGGTATCATGGTCAACCTTCTATTTTACATAGTCGGGAAGAGTGGCAAGCGCTTTTATGCAAAGCTTTTCTCACTGAAACTAATTATGGAGCGCTTTTATCAGAAATGCTTGATTGATGACTGAAGTTTGGAGAGGGGTTAGATGAATACTGAATGTAAAAAATATGGACATGTTAGCAGCGAATGTTTTCAAAAGAAAGAAATAAATGAAGATATCGACAAACGGGTTTTACTCATTGATAGCCTAACACAAAATAATTTTAAATACCATAAACAAGCTTTAATTAATAATCAATATGAAAGAGAATGCTTTGTTGATCTGGGATGTGACTGCACGCTCATAACTCAGGGAACTGCTGAAAAATTAGAACTACCTATAAATAAAGATGACTTGCCTTCTCTAAGTGGGGTTGCTAATATCAGTGTTCCATTGTTAGCGAAAACGCTGTTTAACATACGCATTGATTCTGTAGAGGCTGAGGTTGTTCTTTATGTAATAAATAATGATTATTTGCACATACCACTTTTAGTTGGACAAAATTTTACTGAACTACCAGAAGTAGTAATAACAAAGACTGCTAATTCCCTAAACATTATGTCTGGAGTAATTTCATCTGAACTACCAAATTTTGATCCGGATCAATCTCAAAATAATAAAATTTAATTATATGTTTTATCTGATTCAGAAATTAAAGGTGTTGATTTATTACATTGTTATAGCAAATAATTAAAAGATTCAGATATATATGTAAAAGGAAGTTACTGCTGTAAGGAAGGTAAAGAATATTGTTTACCAGAAGGCATTTATAGACTTAAGGATAGCAAATGCCAAATAGTAGTTATAAATAGTAATAGTTTAAGTCAGCCTCTTTATTTCATAAAATATACAATGATCCTACGATCAAATCTAGCGAGTGCGAAAAAAACTCAAACTGTTTAAAGGAGTTTTAGCCAGAGCACGGCAGTTAATCATAATTCTGGTTTACGTAGCTGGTAACATGCGTAGGTATACAGTTATGGGCATCTGCGTATCAGGTACTTTAAGTTTCTGGCACTATGCGTAGATTCCTTGGTCTAGTAATTTGAGCATCCGGTCATTTGCGAATTGAAATTCTGGTATTCTGCGTAGGTATATGGTGAGACGCGTAAATAGTCATGGTCATCTGATTATCAGGTAATTTGCGTTTCTGGCAGTATGCGTCGTAATGGTTCTGACAGTCCCAAATAATTTAAAATGTCTTTAATCTTCTTTGATAACACCTCTTGCTAAAGATGAAATACGAATTAACCAAAATCTTACTGCTGATCAAAAAGACAAAGTGTATAATTTAATTGAGAAATAAAGAAGCTGTTTTGCGTTAGATTTATCTGAGATCGGTTGTACTCACATAAGTAAATAAGATATAAAATTAATGGACGAAACTCCTGTAGTGTATCGTCCTTACCGATTAGCCACGATGAAACAGAAATAGTACGAGATATGGTCAAGGAATTGCAAGACAATGACATAGTTGAGGAGTCAGACTCCGCGTATGCAAGTCCTATATTATTAGTGAAAAAAGACGGGAGGTTATAGACTTTGTGTTGATTACAGAGCCCTTAATCGAAAAACCATAAAAGATTTGTACCCATTACCACGGATTGATGATCAACTTGATCTTTTAAGTGGCAATACCTTCTTTGTCAGTCTTGACATGTCTAGTGGCTATTATCAAATTCCGATTAAAGATCACTGTAAACACATGACAGCATTTATAACTCCTGATGGTCTTTATCAAATTTAAGAGCTCTTTTTGGTCTAGTCAATTGTCCAGCAGTTTTTTAGCGCACAGTCCACAAGATGCTTGGAAAATCACAAAGGAGCGCAGTAGCATATATGGATGACCTCTTAATAGCTGGTCCTACCTTTGAGATATGTCTTCAAAAACTAGAGCAAACATTTATTTTATTATTGGAGGCTAACCTCACATTGAATGTTAAGAAGTGTCGTTTTTAGACACTGTAATAAAATATTTAGGATATGAAATAACAGCTGAAGGTGTCAGACCAGGCAACGCTAAGATTGAGGCAGTAAAATCTTTCCCTGAACCAAAAAATGTTCACGAAGTTCGACAATTCGTGGGCCTCGCGAGTTATTTCCGAAAATTCATCAAGAACTTTGCGGTAATAGCGATACCTCTAACAAATCTTACACGATAAAATGTTTCTTGCGAATGGGGGCAACGACAAAAAAGTCATTCCAAAACTTAAAAGATAAATTAATTCAACGTCCGATTTTAACGCTGTATAATCCACAACATCAAACTGAATTACATTGCGATGCGTCAAAAAATGGGTTAGGTGTTATTTTATTTCAAAAAGAATCTGATTCTCTAAAATTAAAGCGTGTGGCGTACTTTAGCCGAAAAACAACTATAGATGAAGAAAAGTTACATGCCTATGAGTTAGAGATTTGCTGTCGTCGTCTCTTTTTACCATTGTAAGCGACTGCAATGCCTTGCGATCTACATTCGCTAAAAGAGATATAATATCTACCTAGAGTAGCGCGTTGGTGGATAGCATTTCAGGAATATGATTGTACAATCGTTTAAGACCAGGACATTCAATGCAACATGTAGATGCCCTTAGTAGAAATCCTCTACCCTGTGTTGACGATAATGATAAACTTGAACATTTATCTCGTGTTATGAATATCACTCAAGATGACTGGTTATTAACTTTACAGTTAGCAGATTATAAGATCCAACATATTCGTTCTGCCCTTGAGGACCCCAAGTATAAGGAAGTTGCAGATATAAAACAAAACTTTGTATTGAAAAATAATCGCTTGTATCAAAAGGTAGGACACGACTTAAAATGGGTCGTCCCAAAAGGCGCTAGATGGCAAATTTGTCAACGCAATCATGATGAGATAGGTCATTTTTCTACGGAAAAAACATTAGAAAAGATCAAGCGAGATTACTGGTTTCCGAAAATGACGAAGTTCATTTCCAAGTATGTAAAATCATGTTTACACTGTGCATTCGCTAAAGAACTGGCGGGTCCCAAAGAGGGATTTTCACATAGCATCCCTCTAAAGCAGACTTCCCTTTTCATACTTTGCACGCGGATCATTTAGGACCGTTTGTTAAAAGTACTCATGGTAATCAGTATCTTTTATTAGTCGTGGATGGGTTCACAAAATTTTGCATTATTATAGCTTTACGAAATATAAAATCCCAACCTACCATAAAAACTCTTAAAGAAATATTTTTAACTTTTGGACATCCACACAGATTAATTACTGATAGAGGTTCGTGTTTCACTTCGGGTGAATTCAGGCGTTTCTGTACAGAATCTGAGATTCAACCTGCGTTGAATGCTGTGTCTGTTCCAAGAGCCAACGGTCAGGTAGAACTGTAATCGTACCGTTTTGGATGGACTTAGGGCTTACTCTGACCGTTCAGGCGAGAACAAATGGGACCAGGATCTTGGTAAAATTCAATGGGGACTTAATAACACAATTAATAAAGGAATAGGCAAAACTCCAGCTCAACTTTTGTTTTGTAGGCGTCCTCTAAATCGCGGGGAAGGAATCTTAGGAGAAACTATTATAGAAACGAGACATAATGACAATCAAATAGAAGACATTAGATTGGAAGTAAATGAGCATATCGAAAATGATCAGGGTAAACAACAGACAAGATTTGATCAGAATAGAAAGAGACCTAAGGTATTATATTCAGTTTGAGACTTAGTAAAGATTCTAAAATCTCTACCGTCCAATGATGGCAAGAGCCGTAAACTTTTACCAAAATATACAGGTCCATTTCGAATCACCAAAGTATTACCAAATGACCGCTATGATGTATCAAGTATCCCAGGGCCAAACATTTCGAGAGGAAAATACACGAATGTCTGGTCAGTAGACCGTATTCAGCCTTGTATTATAATAGCTAATAATGATAGTGACACATCAGATTCTGAGGCAAATGTGGGCTTAGCATAAGATTGAAGTTGATGATTTAATGTGATTCGTAAAAAAGCTATAACTTAAAGATTAAATAAAGAAAAACTGTCGTTATATGTAATATTAAGAAAAGTTAAAGATATAAAAATAATACGATAATTATGTTAGAATTATAAGGTATATAAAAATAATGAAGAAAATGTGTTTTGTCAAAGTTGATGTTGATGATAGATATATACCTAAGTTATTATATAACTTATGTTATGTATAAATGATAAGTTATCAATATATTCTGTTGATTAATAGTAAGTATTATTTTGATAATATTGATGAGTAATATGAGCATTTAGAAGGATTGACACGACCATGAAGTTTTGCAGCTCTTTGAGTTTCTTATTTTGCGGTGAGGAGTCAACTACAAATCTCATGTTATATGTTGAGTTCTTAAATGTTATGATGATGTTGTTGATAAGCATTTGGAAGGATTAACACGATCGCAAAGTCTTGCAGCTTTGTGAAATTCTGAATTTGCGGTGAGGGGTCAAAATGAAAATTTAATGATTTGGAAGGTTTGACACGATCGTGCAGATTTGTAGCTCTTTGAGTGTTTGACTTTGCGGTGAGAGGTTAACTGCAAATCTTATGTTGTTTTGGAATGGAAGGCGAAGATGGCCCTAATGATAGGGTATATATAATAGTCTTCGATGCATTCCTGATATTTGTATGTTGTGATGTGCATATGATTAGTATTATTATAAGTTCCTAATTATGCAATGGCAGTCAACTGCCAATTTCATGTTGTTTTGGAATGGAAGGTAAAGGTGGAGCTAATGGTAGGGTGAAGCCTTCGATGTTTTTTTTAGACTTGTTTATTATGTTGTTTTCATTTAAATTACCTAGTTATAAATAGAAAAGTTTAGGGACAAACTTTGTGTAGTCAGGATGGCCGAATGTTAGAGTACTATTTTATTATAATGTGACTGTCAGGTGACAGCTTGATATTTGAATACTTAATATAATTCAGCAATTATATTAAGTGTTCAAGGTTAACAATTATTTGACAAAAGAATTAACATTGATTGTATTAAATGTTTTCCTTAATATTATTAATATAATATGGTATCTTATTCTGTTTGTACTGGCAATATTACTAGGTTGGTAACACTTACCACGGACACTTGTTTACGATTGAATGGAAAATTAACGACAATCTGTCAATTTGAGTTTTAAGAAAAACAATAGAAATAAGTTACTTTGGTTTTTAATGTTTGAAATTAAATAAAACTACACTTAGCTTTTACTTGTAATGCTGTAAACATGCTTTCCTAAATTTTCAAATATATCGCACAGAAGCATAACATCTGACTTTAAATATAAGCCGTATACTCCCCCAGTGACTTAATGTTGAACGTTTTCCACACAAATTTTGCTTGAGAATACTCTGTATCACGTATATATTCCGATTTTAAGCTATTATTAAAGCAATATTTTGGCGGAAGCTTGCAGTCATTGTATTTTTCCCAGGAATCTATATAATCATTTGGAAAAATTCCTTTATGTTGCATCAATTTCATTTTTTCTGGTGTTTTAAATTCTTTAGATAAATGTACTTGTTGAGATAAGCTTTTACTTAAGATTTCTAAACTTGAACTAAGAAATTGAAAAGAATCTATAAACATTTGAATAGGATGACTACAAGTTGAGCTCTTAATAGTATTCGGCACACTTGTATATTTTTCTTTGGTTTTTGGTTTTATTGAAATTGGTCCTTTATACTTCATCAATTCTTTAATAATAATATGGCTGTCATAGCTTGCGAAATTGTGAAAATTTATCGAAATGAATGGGCACACTATATATATGTGCAGCGCACAGAAATAGTGGTGCAGCGCCTCTGTACCGAGACGTCACGTGGTCATGATCTTTCACCTTATCATCGAGGAGTAAGTTATTACAGATATGACACTCAGTTGCAGTTTCGAATTCACGTTGTTCCTTTTTAGTCAAAGGCAACATAGGTGATTTAAATGATAAAATGTTATTGATTTCCTCTGAATCGGATATTAAGTACTGTAAAAACTTTTCGTCACAGTATGGTCCTCTATATGTATATAGTGCTATCGTATCTGGCAATACGATAGCACTATTGGTTCGCACACACACACACACACACACTCACACGCACACCCACACACGAACACACACACACGTACACATACACACACACTTACAAACCAACAAACACATACGTCCATTCATAATAATTTACTATTATTTTTATCATGTTTTTGTTTTCTCTCATTTTCTTATTAAGTTTAGTCAAGTTTAATTTTAATGGTACTGTTGTCGGACGCAAGTCGCCTAAACAGACTCTGACAACTTGTGACAATAGATACAAGACAGGCCTAACCTTGGTAGAGGTCTCTGTAACCAAATTAAATTAAAAGCGTTCATCGATACAACCTTAGCATGTAATAAACTTCATTTGGAATTTGAAACCACTTTGTCTTTGTATGTTATTGTTGTTAAATAAACTTTTTTTTTTATATGAATAGAATAAAATAGAATTCTTTATTTGCTAAGAATATGGTTGGTTACAATTAGCTGGTCATATTTTTATAGGCTCACATATTCTGCCATGTAGACATGCAAAATTTTACAAAATAAATATTAATTAATTAATTATACAAAAAACATTAACATTGTTGCGATCATTATTATAGTATCAAATAGTATTATTAGTATTGTATAATTAAAATCATTTTTATTAATTATTTAGTTGTATTGGGTACTAATTATATAATTACATTTATACAATACATAGAAACATATAATACTTATTAAGGCGGCTATCATAAGAACAACAAATATAATAACCAAAACAAGACGCCTTATGAACTTTGTATATGCATGTGTTTTTGGTATTATTTTCAACTTGATTATAATTTGTTAAGATGTTTTCAAAATCTGCGTACCTACACTACGAAGTAAATTTTTTTGTTTTCTTTCAAAGTGTTTAAAAGTTACTATACTATTAGGTGTTGGTAACATTGTTAGAATTCCAGAACATTTGTGCTCGTTATAATTAACTTCACTCGAAAAAACTGTAAGCAAGATCACAACAATACATTTTTCCTTTATGACTATTAAGAGCGGGCTCCCTAAAATAAATCCAGCGCTAGCTCCGCCCAGCGCGCCCCGCCACCCGCATGCCACACTCGTTACACTAGCGATACATTAACAACCAATTCAAAATTCGCGCGCGCGCAGGTCATCCGAGTTCATGATCCAAGAACATAGAATGAATAGAGCATGTTCGACAATTTTTTTCAACTTTATTCAGTAATTTTAAAGACAGATTCTTCATATTTTTAATGAGCAGTAGTATGTTAACTTTGATTATAATATATTGAAGATCATGTTTGTACTTTGTATACCTATTTAATTTTTTATTTATTTTTTGTTTCAATTTTATTTTTTTTATTTATGTAAGTTAACTTTATCATTATGAAACTTCTTCGGGAAAAGTAGTGTAAATTATATTTGTCAAGCCGGATTGCAATGTATATTTGTATTATTATAATGTTGTTGTTCTTTTTATTTGTTTTATTATAATGCACAAAGACACACTTCAATTTTACACATTTTATTAACCCCCGACGCAAAACTAAGGGTGTTGCAAGTTTAACCCCTCAAGCCCCAAGCGGCCATATTTGGCCGCACCTAAAAACTCGCTATTCCGTCGGACCCCAAGCGGCCAAAATATGGCCGCGCTAGCAGCGCTCTCCACTTGACTTTGTACCGTGTTTTGATACACTTAGAGACTACTTTAGTATGAACACAGTTGATTATTTCGGTTTGTGGTACATTTTATGCATCGTGAACGCAAAATTTAACATGAATTGCGTTTGAATTTTTTTTCCTATTCCGCAAATTTAAATTGACAGCACCTGCTGTCAATTTATAGGTAAGTAATGATAGGTAAGTAACTGTTTAGAGTATGTTATTTGTCCTTGCGTTATCCCGTACAAATCAAACTTGTTCAATTTGAAACGCTGAAATGTATCTTATGTTTAAAAACAATAAATAAAAAACGTACTTGAGTTAGATCTTCACATATAGACAGTAATGGAATGGTAGCGCTTTGAGCATTAGCGTTATTTTTGCCAGTTCCTAGGCTTAGGAACGTTATTCTAAAAAATATCAATTCAGGTTATTTGAAACAAACACTAATACAGTATTTAAAATTAAATATCGAAATAAATTATAAAAGTCCTAATACCTAATCAAATTAATAAAGAGTTTTTTCTTTAAAGATTGGATTTGTATTAAAAAAATTAACTTTGCTGAAATGATCTAATAAGATACTATTTGATTTGAATAACACTTACCTTTCCTCTAAACAAATTGGAATCGGTAATAAATGTATTAGTTTATTTGGCGACTCCACGCGTTGTCTTTGTTCCGAAGTACAAATAGTTCCTTTAGTTAGAGAAAGCGTATTATTTTGTTTATGCAAAGCGCTTAGTATCATTTTTATTATTGTATGTACTTAAATTAATTATTAATTTTGAAGGACTACAGACCATCGTGGCGATGGTTTAACAGCCTTAGTCAAATAATTTTTTAAATAGGTAAGTCAAAAATCCTTAACAAATCTGCTTATAGTTTTAGATCTGATCGCAGATTAGCACAAAAAAAATAGGTCAGTAATATTATGTGATAGACTTCGGCAAGACTTATGATAGGTACCCAAAAGCTACGTACTGAAATGGATTCAAAATTATACTTATACTCTCATACATTACGCATTATATACTTCGAATCTCTTTTTTTCCTCTAAACATATTTTTTATTTTTCTTGTTGCCTATAATTTGGCTAGCCAAAACGACTTGCTAAACAATTAGTCGTACGTAATAAAATAATAACGTAAGCAGCATCTCTGGCACGTGCGCTAGCGAGTTGCACAGGTCCACCGTTCATGACGCGCATTGCGGGACTGAGATGAGAGTGCGCTCGCGTAGATTTTCTATTTCTGCAGTAGTACGGTTGAATATTGCGTGCGCCGCTTCAACACGCTTAGCGCAGAAGTAAATGACGTAAGTCACAAAACTGTTTTTATTTATAATTCGATTATTAAGTACTTAATTGAAAAATGGTCTTACCAGTCCCTAACTAACTATCTTAGTAATATATTCGTTGTATTTTTATACGTAAGGCTCTATAACGTAAAAAGATATACGTAATAATATTTCAAAAACTCATCATTTTCGATAAATAAAAGTATCGTACATAAACCAATATTTTTCGTTTTTGCTTTGCTCAAGCCTTAGTCAACTATACAAAGAAACATATACTAAAATTTGACATGTCTAGTATGCTGTACACATATGATAATTTATCTTCGAAATCGCTACTCGTTTAGGCAGCCGCCTCTTAATTTGATGTTTCACTAATCTTAAGAAATCTTTTATTAGGCAATGGTGGCCTTTTCCGCTTTGTTCTATGTGTATAGGTTAATATGATTCGACTATCTTTTAACTGTTTTATATGACGGACCAGTGACGTTGTTCTTTTCATCTAAACCATATACGAGTACATTAATACTAATATCAGGATTAACCTTTTCGAATTTTTTAATGCTATGAAAAGATGGTGGAAACGTCATGTGTTTTCTATCGAATAATTTAGAATAGTGTGGATATGAAGCAGGCCTACAAACATTATTCTCAGCAGGAAATAATGCCGCAGTTACGCACCATAAAAAACAATGATCATCAGTATTCTTTATGTACGTCCCATTTCATAATGAACTATATTTGTTTATATTGATTTCTAAATGACTCATTAAGAGGCAAGACCAGCCAGAATCATGGTGCTAGAATTCTAAAAGTTTTTGTTCAAAAGTTACACGGCTTTGAGGTCGTTCAAGTCAGTAGTTTGATAAATGATTTGATATTTTGTAATAAATGATTTCAATTGATGTTCACCGGATTTTGGTTGAACAAAGTAAGCAAACCATTCAAAACATAATTGAATGCAGTGGTGATTAATCAATGCATTCTGTATAACTTTTACAACATTGTTTTGATATGTCAATAAAATCTGTTCTGGTGTAAAGTACTCGTCTGAAGGTTTAAGCTTATAAGGCAACTATTCTGTCTTTGAATGCTGTAGATATTGTATGTATATTTTTATCATCAGTTTTAGAATTCGATTTATGTATATTGGTTCTCGTATGATATTTATATTTATTATTTGGCATTTCAATTTGACAATTATCAATTCGTATTTCTTCGGAGAGTTGATTTTACTGTACCTAAGAAAAAAAACATTTAAGAGGATACATTTAATACAATTAACGGGTAATACATAGCTCAAAAAAAAAGAAAAGTTACTAATGTACGTAGGAGAGCACCGGCTGTATTCTTTGCGCGTTGCCAATAAAAAATTGGCCAAATGTTGCTAGGAGTCTGCGGGCACGAGATTGGCGACGTCCGAGCGATGGCGACGCGACGTGACGGCGACGCGACGTGACGGCGACGCGACGTGACAGCGACGCGCCGGCGATGCATACAACAACATGAACACCTATTGCGACGCGCACGAAACGGGCGATGGCGATGGCGCATGAGACGGGGTGATGCGATCGAGCGATGCACGGGCGACTCGGGAGCGACGGCCGGCGTGGCGCGGCGGCGCGGCGCGGAAGCGATGAGAACAAACTAGTTTGATTTGGTCGCTCGCGATTACAGTAGTGCTATGTTGAAAAATATTATAGAAACCTCCTACCTAATTTAAATTGAAATTGATATTGAAGAATTTAGGTACTTATCACGTGTATTTTGTCAAAACCTGCTTTATGGGACAGTAAAAATGTTAACCATAAAAACAAAAAAGATTGTAAATAAGTTATATTTTGTCTAAATGTAATCAAATGTGTGTAAACTCATTTTGGTATAGTTGTAAAATTATGTTGGATCGCACCTTAGCTCGTAAAAAGGGTAGAAAAATCGCCCAAAGTACTTCTTCCTTCATTTATTGGATGAACACCATCTCAGGTAATAATAACTCCGTTATTATTTGTAGACTTGGCTCCAATTTTTCTCTTTGACGTAAACTTGTGACGTAAACTTGTGACGTAAACTTGTGACGTAAACTTGTGACGTAAACTTGTTACGTAAACGTAAACTTATGACGTCAACTTGTGATGATGTGACATGTTGCTCACACAACACTACCTTTGGAGTGACATGGAGCGACAAGTTTCGTGCCTACGCGAGATATCGCGCCTCGTCGCCCCGCTCCGCCGTCGCGTCGCCGTCGCATCGCGTCGCCATCGCTCGGCCGTCGCCAATCTCGTGCTGCAGACTGAATTAGGCCAAGTCTGCCTCAATTCGAGACATTACTCAACATGTTCTCGGTATCATTTACATGTTTATTCCGGTTCTCAGTGACGCTTTCCAAATAAAAATTAGCAAAAGCGTATCTCCAGTACTGTCATCCGCATAGCAATGAATGATGTTGTTATGCACACACCCCAGCGAGACTCCAGCATTCACGGGTTTCTGCCCACGAACCGTCAACCACGTACAAAAAATGCTCAGGAAGCCTTATTAGATGTTATTTTAATGTCACGTCACAAAGGCCTTACTCTCAATGATATCAATCATGGACCGATAAGAATTAACTTGTCGCGTTTGTTAACTGTTTAAAAATTTGGATTAACGATTATTATGCAGATAAGTATGTAAGTAAGTACTTTGATTTTCTAATATGCTTATAAGCAAATATTAACTGGGTAACCGGGTTATTAATGTAAGTTTTTCTTGTGTAATGATTATCGGTCTCCATCACATACAAAGTACGGGTACGTGCCCCAGTATAATAATTACTGTATAGGGTAGCTTAGTCACTAAGGTCTCTAAGTAGGCAATATTCCAGTTAAGCTCATAGTTGTAAAAATGTGGGCAGCTTAACATAAGGCGTTAACTTACACTTCTTATTATTTTTTTCAGTAAAAAAGACGAGGTTCTAGTTTTATACGATTATAATAAAATACTGATGCTGCATTAAAGATAAGTATGTAATTCATTATTAAACTCTAATGCTTCCCGAAAATTAATACTTATGATAACTAAAAATAACACAATTATTGTTTTAGACAAATTTTTTCCTCTCCGTGAAGAGTAGTGGAAGCCCACCATTGATGCTCTGGACCACGTCAAACTTGGGTTCGACTGTAAGGTGCTTTTTGGTCTGTGGTGCCGGTTCCACGGTAAACTTGGATAGGATGGCTGCCATGCCAGCCAGGGACTGCATCAGTCCTAGTCGCTCACCTGTGAAGGATATGACGGCATTATATTACGCAATTTAGGAATTTTATGAATGTGAAATTAGTAAGTTTTGTGCCAACCGATAACTCATGTTCTTAAAAAAAAACTCATAAAAGGGCTCATCAATCCATCACTTAACATCAGATGACATGAAAGCCAAGTTCATAACCGTAGAATAAAAAAATAACTATGTAAAAATGAAATATTGACTCTGTATATCGTTAATAGCAGGATAATATTTCGTTAATTCACTCAGCATATCAAAACAATTTCATTTCAAAAAAGGCTATCAATAATAATCTCGATTACTTTGCGCTTACTGACCTATACAAGCACGTGGTCCTTCGCCGAACGGCAGAAAAATGTATTTAGTTATTTTGCTGGAATTTTCGGGACTAAATCTCTCCGGTCGAAACTCGAGAGGGTTGTCGAAGTACTGAGGATCCGTGTGCATTCCTTGCAAGGGTATAGCCACTGTCACACCCTCGTCTATACTCAAGTTCAGCTCAGGGAAGGTATAATTCCGAGTGCATTTTCGCGCCAGGTATCCCAAAGAAGGAAACAGCCTCATGCCTTCTCTGAATGTCCAGTCTAAGTACTTCATATTTTTAATGGCATCGTAACTGAGTTTGTTGTTATGTTCACTTAGTACTTGGTCAATTTCCTTTTGCACTTTCTTCTGTACATCGAGGTTGTAAGCCAGTTGGTGTAAAGTAAAGCTCGTCGCCGACGAGGACGTCTCGAAACCAGCGGCAAAGAATACGAAAACTTGTGCAGCGATTAACTTGTCAGTCAATTCTAAAGTGGCCCGCTCCGGAGTGCCATCGGGTTTCATGTTTTCAAGTGATTCGACTTCAATGATACCCTTCTTTTTGCACTCCATTAGTAAATCTATAAAATCATTTCGTGTGGAAGGCTCGTAGTTCCTCTGTTTCTGAATGTGATTCACTAGGGAGAAAACTTCATCCTCTAGTCTGTCCATATATTTCAATTTCCTAGCTAAAAAAGGGAACGTGTCTTTAAGAAATGTCACGATTCCCATTCTGAGATCGAATCTAAAGATTTGGCTTCCGAGTTTACGAAAAGCGGAGTCTTCTACGTTGAGTGATTTAGCGTCGAGGCCGAAACCGCAGGCCCCAATGAAGTCTGTCGTGTAGCGCGCCATGAGGTCCCTGGCGTCCATTGTGCGGCCTTCGCGCGCTGCCGCCAGTGTCCGGGTTTGTAGCTGCTCAGCTCGTTCTACTATCAACGGAAACATGGCTCTAAGCTTGCCACTCGTAAAAGCAGGGGTCATACGCTGTCTCAGCGACCGCCACAAGTCGCCTTCAGCAAAAAACAAGTTTTGCAGAAGAGGCTCAATACTTGCTTTATCTGGATGAAGACCACGCTCGTAGAAGTGCGCGAAATCTGTAATAAGAACCCGTTTCACCAGCTCGGGATCTCTTAATAGCAGCCCGGGAGTTGATGAACGAAAGTAACCTACTACTTTCTCGTCAGGATAGGCTCTATAACATTCTGTAAACGTCATTGTGAGACTTTTTTTACAAATGTAGTTCTCAAAGTTACATCCAAAGAAAGGTAAAGGTTTCACATATTTCACATTGCGTTTCTTCCAATAATCAAAAGATCTAATACTGTAGAGGTAAATTGCAATGGCGGTTAGCACTATTACGGCTATTGTTATCATTGTGGCGAACTTAACTTTTATTTTAATTAAATAATTTTATAAAGTTTGCTTGTCTCACTATTCACTCTTTAGATAACACTGAACAGTCTAACATACCAATATTGCAAATCGCTAGTAAATGCTCTATTAATCTTATCAATTTGTATAATCAGTAATTATTGACGCTAATTAATGCAATATCACATAGACAGTGTGTGTGGGATAATTATATTAAAATCCAATGGTTGTTATTGTTTAATAATATACTTGGTATTAAGTGCGATAATTAGAGTTTGACGAAGGAAAAATAATAGATCTACCATTACATTCGCGTAAACTAATACATTGTGGGTATCTCTACCTAAAATATGTTAATAATTAGGGATGGGCTGAAATTCGATTCACATTCGATTTAACCGAATTCGGCAGCTTGAACCGAACTTCGGCATTCGGCCGACATTCGGAACTTTCGGTACCTACAAGAAAATATTGAAATAACACTTGATCTTTTCTTACACTCATTGTATTTGCAACAAGAAAATATATCTATTATTTTAATTCACCTAAAATCACGTGGATAATAATGTAAACAATAACGCAATTGTCGCGTGGATAACAGATTTGCTAATGACCGGTCGGCCGGGACGGGAGACGAGGCAAAGGCCCATCCCTATTAATAATAGAATAGAAAACATTTTATGATATGATAACTAACAACCTCCATGATAAATTAAATAACACAGGCAGTACCTATACAGAAAATGTAAAAAAAACATAAAAAAACAGATGAATAATATAAAGTATACGAAGAGTGTGAAGTTAAGTTGACTTTTATCTAAAGATAACTGGGTATTTTATAATGTATGTTTATGACTATTTTAGTGTATGTGATAATGCGCCTAATTAAATGAAACTAATTAGTTTTATCGTTAGACATCGCATTTTATGTGAAGTCATCAGTTTCAACAAAATGTCAATTTCACCTTTAACTCTGACTTGTTTGAGATTACCCTGCACAGTTTTTCCAGCATTGGAGTATGGACTCCTAGTCGTCCTAGTAGTAGTAGTCCTACTCCTATCTAGCAGTGGTGCAGTTTGAACTTGTTTGTTTGAATTTTGAGTTGTTTCTTTGTCTTTATCATTGTGCCTGTATTGGTTGATATGTTGTTATCTTATCACAGTCGTTCGATTACTATTGATACAGTGGTTTGTATCTCTTTGGCATGGCAGCTTCACTCTTTGAGTTACCATTTTTTTTTAAATAATCACACCACAGTTTATGTTCTGAAATGACTATAACTGTTTCTTCTTCATATGCAATAAAGTGTTTGTCTATATATTTATCTATAACTGCCTTGCGACCCTGAAGAATCAATTGTTATGTATCTATGCATTGTAATGTTATTAGATATAATAATACCTATTTATTATCTCCTAACGGAAGCACAACAATCTATGGTTCGATTCTTAGTTCGCCAGAAAAGGGCGGACTATACCACTGAGGCGAATACCCGGCGGCCATCTAAGAGAGAAAGATTGATCGCCGCTCTATGCTGTTGGATATATGTGCAGTCTCTAGTCCGTTAGTCGCCTTCTAAGACATCTAAGGGAAGAGAGGGGGTGGTAGTACTGGTAGTATTCTTTCACCGCTGCGCGACACGGCAAAATATAGGTATAATATAGTTGCCCAACTAGCACATAAGTGATACTACTCTGTCAAGAAAGTACCGGGAAAAAATTAGTAATACACAAAATGTTAGTTATTCATCCAAATTTATTTCATCGCCTTCAAAGTATGCTTCTTCAGAAACGATACACTTACGCCAACGAATAATCCAATCATCAAAACATTTTTCAAACGCTATTTCCGGAATTGAATTCAGTTCTCGCCGCAAATTCTCCTTTAAGTCTCTTCTACCGAATGAAAACGGGTGCCACGAAGTGGTAATTTGAGTCTAGGAAAAAGAAAGAAGTTGGCTGGAGCCATATCTGGTGAATAATGCGATTACTCGATAGTATTTGTTGAGGTTTTGGTCAAAAATTTGTTCACAATGATGGCCTTGTGCGAAGGCGCATTATCGTGGTGCAAAATTCAAGAATTATCTTTCCTCAAGTTTGGCCTTTTTCGTTGAATTTGCTCTCTTGAACGCCGCATAACGCTCAAATGATATTCTTTATTTACCGTTTGACTTTCCGGGCAAGAATTCCGAGTGCACAACACCGCGATAGTCAAAGAAAATAATCAACATAACTTTAACTTTTGACCGACTTTGGCGTGGTTTTTTGGGTTTCGGTTTAGTTGGAAGGCGCAACTCCGAAGTTTTTTTGACTAATTTGCATGTCAAACTCGTAAATCCACGTCTCGTTAGCAGTAACAATGCGTTGCATGAATGTTGGGTCGGAATTGACTCGTTCTAGCATGTCCTCAGCGACTACGCGATTGAGTATTTCGAGAAAATTCAGGTCTTTTGGGACTAGCCGAGCGGCAACATGTTTCATACCCAAGTGATTATTTAAAATGGTACGGATCGACTCGTGAGACACAGAAAGTTCAGCGGCTATCTCTCTCAAACTTGAATGAGGATTTTTAGTCACCATTTCCTTCACTTTTGCGATCTTAACTTCAGTTGAAGACATTGATGGCATACCAAAGCGAAGCAAATCTTTCATCACATCTCGACCGCTTTTGAACGCTTTGTACCACTCATAAACACGTGTCTTAAAAGAGCATAATTTTGTTGTACTCACGGATAGCAAAAGTGCCTTACAGCATTTAGCTCGATGCGCCTCTAGACACAGCAGAGGTGTACCGATAGCTTATGACTTCTTAAATAAAATCTACCAATTGAATTGTCGCAATATTAGCCTTAGATTGCAATGGATTCTGTCCCACATAGGATTAGGAGGAAATGAAGAGGCTGATAAGTTGGCTAAAGTAGCAGTGTATGAAGGTTTAGAATCAGTAATTTTACCATTTTATTCGGAAATCTTAAATAAATTTAAATTAAAAAGTTTGCAAAAATTTTAAGAACATTTTGATGATAGAAGTAAAGAAAAAGGGATCAGGTATAAAACTATCCAAGGTCAGCCTCTGAAGATTCCGTGGTTTGCTAATATTAATTATTCTAATAGGCAATTCATAGTAACAGCTCTCAGACTTCGTTCAGGACATTACCCATCTAAAAAATACGGTTTCCTTATGAAAAAATTGGATTCGCCTAACAGTGAAATCTGTGGTACTGTTGACGATGTCCAGCATATGCTATTAGATTGTACTAAAAACAGTAGTGATAGTCGTTGATGCGGAAATATAACATAAATAGATTTGAGGTTGGAATATTTCAATCTATACTACTACATGTACTACTATTATGTAAAATAAAACTCACTATTTTTTTTAGCTAATTCATGTTTTTATTTTTAGTTACTTACCATTCGTAATGAAAAGCACAGTGTTCGGGTGTAAGACTTATTTTCTCCCTCGAACTATTGGCGCCCTCGCAACGCTCGGGCACCAAACCCCGTCTCGGAAGTAAATAAACTACTTTCACCCCTAAGATAACAAACAATGTAGGTACTATTTACATTTTGTTAAAACAAAAATAAAGTACATAGCATAAAAAGGAGTATTTATTTATTTGTACATAAAAACGAATTTTTTGTAGCTCTTTGCGACATTTAACAAATATTTGTCTTTTACGTAAATAGAGTATTTTAGCATACTTTATTGGTGTCGTAGCGTAGGTTATAAAGTACGCCTACATATAAAAAAGAGGACAATACTCTATTTTAAAGTGCGAGTGGTAACCCTACACGTCTGCCTCGTACAAATAACGTATTTTGACGCGATCCGTATTGATGGTGTAAGGGTGTGCTGTGATCCAGCCCAAGATCCATCAATAAATATCACGATATTTATCACAATATTTATAGACGTGTAGCATTCGCCTTAGTTACAATTAGATACGCTCCATAGCCTATAAGCGACATATTGGTGTTAGTTGGGTAATAACTAACTATAGAAAAAAGAATGGTAAGTTGATAAAAAATATCTTACTCTCATTTTATATCGGCGTTTTTAATTGATGTTACAGTTCGTTACAGTAATAAATGAGAATAGAGAATTTTAGGATTAACTTTTTTAATTTTTTACTCTACTCAATAAATAATTAATAAATCAGATTAAATTCTAGCTACAGTTGTTTTATTTGTCGTGTATTACCTATAACGTATACAAAACATATCAACATATCCTAAATCAGCAGTTACAGAATTGGGTTACATACTTAATAGTTAATATTTTAAACATTTTAGTATTCCATAAAAATTTCAAAGTCAAAAATTATTTTATGTAATATTTTTTACCCATATAATATTCCTTAAATATGTGACAAAAATGTATACTTTATTTACACAAAACAGAAAAAATACAAAGAGTAAATTATAACTAAAACTAAATAAGTTAAAAACTAAAAACCTAAAATATCTTAAAAGTATATCTTTAAAGAAAAAATACAGAAACAAATGAATAAATATAAAACATAAAACAATCTACAATGGGATTAGATTTTTTTAATTAAAACTGTAATAAATATTTTTTATTGTATCTTTAAATACCTAACTACATCTCTGGACTTTTTCAAGGCGTAGAAAGTTTCATACAAATAATTATTTTTTGTTTCTATGATACTTACCGAAATGTGGAAAGGCTCTAACAACCAACATTTCAACCGTAAGCGTAAAACCCGTGGCCCGCACCATGACCACCGAAGAAAAGTCCATTGCCGTAGCCTCCGTAAAACGAACGAAATTGATTAAAAGTATTTTCGTTATCGTTGTCTTTCTTCTCCACCGGAGTTCGGTAATGAGCGAATTTCGTTTCCACTGTATGAAGTTCCCTCTGCAATGGTATCACTGTCAAATCGTGCAGCGGTACCAAATGTGTATGATGTATCGGTATCAGATACAGCGGCTGATGCGTCCCGTTTGTGGCACTATGTGATATCGTGTGTGATACCACATTCTCATTCCTTATAACGTTATAGTTTGTGTGTATAGCGTTGTGGTGGAAGTTTGTGTGGATTGGTATCACGTGTAGTTGAGTTGGTACCAAAAGGTGATGTGTCACTGGTATTCCAATGTTCTGATTCTTTTGTTTTCTTTGGCTTGATGTGTTTGGAGGCAGCAAAGCGATGCGTGAATGTTGAACGATTGGTATTATGACTGGAACTTTCTGATGATAAACGCTTGGAATTTCTTTAGATACGATGTTAGTTGATCCCGTGACGTAATTCTGTGATGTGGTTTTGACTTGAGCTATCGGTGAATTGATGACTTGCCGTAGACAAACGACTATCAGAAGCAATGGCAGCCTTGGAAACTTCATTATGTTCTGAAAAAAGAAATAGGTAAGTTAGTTTTTAAAAACAAATCTGCGCTGGGGTTACATTTTTAACACAGATTATAGACTATTTTAAATTCAGAGAAAAAAAATAAACATATTTTTTGGCGGATGTTTTTAGATTCTCTTTTAGAGCTTTATCGCTACGTAACACCAAGTACTTTTAATATACTGAAACTACGTAAGTTACATCGAAATTAAAGAAGGAAATAAAACGAAACGAAATAAAAGTCTATCTACCTACTTTTTGACGTAAATTGATTATAATTTCTATATCACATAAAACAACTTAATTGGCCATATAGCCTTAAGTAGGTATATTTTACAGTATACTTGTGTTATCGCATCATAAAACGACTAGTGTATACTTAACTTACTAACTGTTAACCTTTTTAGGTCCGTTATAATTCTATTAATAATAGTGAATACTTTACTGATTACTGCGTGCTATATTGTAAAATCATCATATATTAATAAATTGATAGTTGCCGACATCATTATCATAGGCAAGTTACATCTAAGTATAAAAGTTTCAAACAGCGTTTTAGTATTTTAAGTGGCTTGTAAGGTCGGTACGGAAGCAACAGCAATAGCCGCATAATCTGATATAAATTAATAATATTGTGATAAAATAAATCCCTGTCAAAAGTGATTGGTTATAATTATTCGCAACTTAAAAATTATATACCAAAACAATAGAATTTCAAAATAATTTAAGGCTGGTGTTTATAGAGCTTGTCTTAAGTCCGCTTAGATTGTTGCCACCATATTTTCTAAAATTGATGAAAAAATTATGATAGCCAGTTATTTGTAGGTAGCAGGTAGGTATATTCCACAGAATGTCATTGGAAGTGCGCTTGCATTTCAGCAAGCCTGTTCCCTATTTTTTCGCATAAAATTTGTGATTTTTAGGGTGGATTCGACCAAACTTGAATTTATGCGAGAATAACTATACCAAGAATATATCTGTTCCAAGATTTAATTCTCGAATAAAGAAATCACATTTTTCATGCAATTCACAGATTAGTTACTTTTGGAAATGTTATTTATTCTTCATTATTGAGTGAATGAACCTATTCCGACCAATGGTCATTGTTCTACAAACGAACTATTTAAAAGGCAAAGTCCTGACAACTCTATTTTGTCGTATAGTGCAATAACTGTAGCTCAACATCTAATGTCAATGTTTTTTCATTCCTCATACTCGGAAAGTCTGAAGTTGCCGTTGCATTTCCGCCCTAGGGAAATTCATCGTTTTTCTGGCAGGTACTGTCATGTGTTGTTGTGACTTATTATTAAAATGATACTAATAACCATCTCTTCCCTTGGGTGTCGTAAAAGGCGACTAACAGACTAAAGACTGCACATGTATACATCCTCCAGCATAGAGCGGCGATGGGCTCATCAAAATAATACTACCAACCCCTTTCTTCCCTTGGGTGTCGTAAAAGGCGACTAACGGACTAAAGACTGCACATACATCCAACAGCATAGAGCGGCAATGGGCTCATCAAAATAATACTACCAACCCCTTTCACCATTGGGTGTCGTAAAAGGCGACTAACGGACTAAACTCATTTTTTCTTTAGCTAATTCATGTTTTTATTTATAGTTACTTTCCTTGTATTCGTAATAAAAAGCATAGTGTTTACCTCGGGTGAAAGACTTATTTAGTCCCTCGAACTATTGGCGCCCTTGCTACGCTCGGATGCCAAACCCCGTCTCGGCATAGAATACATAATAATACAAGTAGTCTCGGGAACAAATAAGCTACTTTCGCCCCTAGGGTAACAAAGCACTTTTCTTTGTGGTATTTTCGTTTTGTGTGTTGTGATTGCTCTTTTTTGCTAATGATTTTAACATTTTTATTTTAGAGTAACTGTAAAAACCAAATTGGCTCAATGACAAATAATTGCCGATAAGTACTGCTACTATTGCTGGACGTCTAGGTGTTACTTCCTCATCACTATCACTATTTAGTAATTGTGTTATTTGACTATCACTATCTTCAATCAAACTTAAACGCCTCTTAAACTTATCTAAAAGTTTATAAAAGGAGAACGCGTACTGGCGTACAACCCCACAATGTTCATGTTTTGGTACCATATTTGCATAGTTGGTTCCTTAATTTTTTCTCATTATTTTCCAGTAAATGTTATATTTTTAGAAGTCCGGGGTAAAGAAAAATCTTAAAGAAATAATAATACTAAAACTAATAACGAAACGCATTTCAACTAGCAGATACTATAAGCAAAACAAAAATCTGCTGTCAGAGTTGCCTGCCATAAAAATATCGATTAATCGATTTTGAAATCGATTCTCAAATAACTAATTAAAACTTATTAGTGTATGTTGTTTTGATTAAAAACCTATTTGTGCAACTATTTTAGAGCTTAAACCTATACAATTACAGACTTTTTATCTTTTATTAGTTGATTATTTACTTTTGATATTTATAATTTATATTATTTTTAAGATTGATTTTCTTATCGATTTGTATCTCGTAAAAAGACAAATTAAACTACTTGCAACACTGTCAATGTCCATCATTGAGCTTTTGGTCAACCTATATGTTTAATAAAAATAATGTGTTTTAAATCATTGGTTTTAATTTAAAAGTTCCTTCCTACCTATTTTGCGAAAAGCCGCTTTGTGAATGTGCTAATGAAATGAACACAAACAATATTGTGTTGTGCTGCACTTTCGTGATAGTTTTACTGCATAGTGCATACTAGTATTTACTTACCTATTTATATTCAGGACATCCAGAACCCATTTCTATTTTGGAATAGAATAAATATTACGCAGCCATACACGTGCTCTTCATGAACCCGCCTTTTACTAAGCGCCATACTAATCTATGCTAAGCGCCATCTATGAAGTCATTTACAAACCAATTTTTTTTTTTTTATCTCGGAAAATCGCCCATTGGTGTAAGATTAAAAAATATTTACTTTACACTCTGTTACTTTTGTAATTTAATTGTGATTTTTTATTTCAGCTTTCTTCAGAAAATGAAGCTTGTGTTCCTTGTTGGCTACGAGCTCAAAGAGCTTCACGTAGAAGTGGACAGCCAGAGTTTTAACTGCATTGTGAGGCTACGAACTGTTGGGTGCTGCTCACAGATTTGCTCGCCATGAAGGCATGACTAGACCTGCTCCACTTTTCGATGATGTTATTTTAAGAGTGCCCTTAATTACTTTATAATTTAATATTAAATATGTGACCATACTAAATTATTGTTTTATTTCCACTGAGCAAATGCTAATATGGAAAAACATTACTTGTCTGTGTGTATGTACAATTATGAAACTTCCCTGTAGAAAGACCAGTCGAGTTACTGATTTATTTAAAATGTTTTCATCATATTTTTTAGTATTATATTATAATATAATTGTTTGCCTTTGATGAAGTAATTTATTAGTAGTATCTACTGGGAAGATCCTCGATTGTAAGTACCTACCTTCTGTAAATATAAGTAAGTATGCATTCTGAGCAGTAGGTACCTAGTAGACTAATATAATATTCCTATCTCAAAGACAATTATTTTAACCACTAGCTTCCGCCTGCGGTTTCACCCGCGTGATTCGCGTTCATATTGGAATATCGGCATAAAAAGTAGCCTATGTTACTCTTCGTTCTTTCAAAGATCAAGTCAATTGGTTGCTTAGTTTGGGCGTAAAGGAAGAACAAATTCGCATTTATAATAATAAATATGTAGGATTGGAGATGATTTCAACTTAATGTTGGTATAGGTAGGTAGGTAGTCTACAGTTGAGTCCTCTAAAGTGGGAACGTGTATACCTACTTCTATTGTTTACATCTACCCAATGATATTGGTAGTTTATAATATCATTGCATCTACACAATGAAATTATAATATCATTGCATCTACCTATGATTTTCATCATGTTTTAAGTATTTTGCTGTTATTTATCAAAACACAGATGGGTAGCTATGTCTTTTTGTGTTTTAAATAACCAAGCACAAAGATCTGAAAAATCACAGTCGCAGCAGTTCCTGATAGGTATCCTATCCTATCTATCTATCTTCTAGAATCTAGAACTCGGGCTAACAATACATAGGTACCTTGAAATGCACTACTTAAGTACCTACCTACCTATTTTAGTTCGATTCACGATTGATCTATAAATCAATCAATCATAGCGCGAACGTTCATTTTCAGATTTAATTAGGTATTTATTTTGTCACTGTCAGAATCATTGTCCGTCCCTCCCTGTCACTCAACTGTCAATGTCAATCAAATACATTAATACAGGGAAAAAACTAACCTTAAAAAATTATCGAAATACAAGTATATCTTTTAAACCCCAACATTTAAAATTCTGTTAATATATGTAGTAATTCTCAATAATATAATCTACCAAATGTGTAAGTCTCATTGCCAAACATGAAAATTGTAGGCCTGTACAAAATCTCCATAGTACCCTGCCATTGTCCTTTGCAAAATGCGTAGACTTGACTATTTCAAATGACAATACATACAGATGTCAGATAGAAAACAACACCCAAAACATATGGTATGTGGACGCCATTAAAATACTCTCTGATTATCTTTATTATTCCCCGCTGAACGGTGGTTTAATGACTATTTTTGAATAGGCAAGCTACTCTGAGAATAGTGCGTGGTAAAACGTAATTTCAATTTACTCTCGTATAACTGGCGATTTAATCTAAAAATAAAATTTTCACTCCTCTTGCTCAAAAAGATCGTCATTATAGCGTTCTAGAGCGAGGCTAAAATAGCTTTTCTTGCCATAGGGATAAAGTAATTTTTTTTGTATTTTTGTCTGTCACATGACAATGAGCCCACCAAAACGAAAAAGTATTTAGTCTTAGGTACAATAATCATGAATAAAGACTCGACTTATTACTGTTTACTTATATTAACAACTTTTTTGAGATAGTTATTAGTAAAGTTTATGGTAAAATTAGTAATTATTTGAATCTATGGACAAAACAGACCACGCCCACACAGTCCACGCTTCAGCAAGAAACAACTGCACAGTCTGCACATGTGCTTAGGTGGTGAGCCTTTAGCCCGTTAGTCGCTTTTACGACACGCAAGGGAATCTCTATTCCCTTGAGAGGGGTTGGTAGTATTATTTTAATGAAGCCAACGCCACTCTTTGCAGTTGGATGTATGTGAAGTCTTTAGTTCATTAGTCGCCTTTTACGACACCCAAGGGAAGGGAGGGGTTGGTAGTATTATTTTGATGAGACCATCGCCGCTCTATGCTGTTGGATGTATGTGCAGTCGTTAGTCCGTTAGTCCCCTTTACGACATCGAAGAAAAGTGTGGGGTTGGTAATAGTATTTTGTTGAGCCCATCGTTGCTCTATGCTGTTGGATGTATGTGCAGTCTTTAGTCTGTTAGTCGCCTTTTATGACACCGAAGGGAAGAGAGGGGTTGGTAGTATTATTTTGATAAGCCCATCGCCGCTCTATGCTGTTGGATGTATGTGCAGTCTTTAGTCCGTTAGTCGCCTTTTACGACACCCAAGGGAAGAAAGGGGTAGGTAGTATTATTTTGATGAGCCCATCGCCGCTTTATGCTGTTGGATGTATTCGCAGTCTTTAGTCCGTTAGTTGCCTTTTACGACACCCAAGGGAAGAAAGGGGTTGGTAGTATTATTTTGATGAGCCCATCGCCGCTCTATGCTGTTGGATGTATTCGCAGTCTTTAGTCGGTTAGTTGCCTTTTACGACACCAAAGGGAAGAGAGGAGTTGGTAGTACTATATTGATGACCCCCTCGCCGCTCTATGCTGTAGGATGTATGTGCAGTCGTTAGTCCGTTAGTCCCCTTTACGACATCGAAGAAAAGTGTGGGGTTGGTAATAGTATTTTGTTGAGCCCACTGTTGCTCTATGCTGTTGGATGTATGTGCAGTCTTTAGTCTGTTAGTCGCCTTTTACGACACCGAAGGGAAGACAGGGGTTGGTAGTATTATTTTGATAAGCCCATCGCCGCTCTATGCTGTTGGATGTATGTGCAGTCTATAGTCCGTTAGTCGCCTTTTACGACACCCAAGGGAAGAAAGGGGTAGGTAGTATTATTTTGATGAGCCCATCGCCGCTTTATGCTGTTGGATGTATTCGCAGTCTTTAGTTCGTTAGTTGCCTTTTACGACACCGAAGGGAAGAGAGGGGTTGGTAGTATTATTTTGATGAGCCCATCGCCGCTCTATGCTGTAGGATGTATGTGCAGTCTTTAGTCCGTTAGTCGCCTTTTAGGACACCCAAGGGAAGAGATGGAAAGACTGTACATACCTACTATCCAACAGCATAGAGCTGCGATGGGCTCATCAAAATAATACTACCAACCTTCCTCTTCCCGTGGGTCGGTCGTTAAAGCAACTAACGGTTTCATTTTTAATAAAATAAACCAATTCAAATTGTATTGGATTGTTTTATTTTCTCGCATTCGTAGTGAAAAACATAGTGTAACACACGGCGCTAAAAACCAATTAAAACTCGGTTTCTATTTACTCCCTCGCTAAAGCTCGGGAGTAAAACTACCTCGTATTTAATGGGTAATTTTAGCCCCTTGTATAACAATCTACTATTACTCTAGCTTGGTCGAATCCACCTTTAAGCATAAACATTATTTTTAAAACGCATAACGTTATTAAAGCATATATTTTATAAGAATAACGTCTATACGCCGACTAAGATACATTACCTAAATTAATAAAAATCCGAAATCATTTATAATCAGCCTATAAACGTCCCACGGCTGGACACAGTCCGGGGACGGCTGGCCCACCTGTTTGGGGCAATTGGGGGGCCTGCAGCAGCCCCCTTCATTAATTGTGACTAGTCTACTCTAACCTAACCGGGGTATTCCTCGAAGCGCACCAGCAGATAAAATGAGGCAAGAGATGTAGTAATTAACGGAAAATATCGATAACGAATAACGTACGTTTACTTTTAGAGTATCTACCTCTTTTCATTTATGTCACCCTGTTACTTTTAGCACAGAATAAGTAATAGTACTACCGTACTTTTAGTTCAAAATAACTGTCATGATTCAATTTAATATTTACATAATTAGTACGTTGCAGCACCTAGTCCTACTCGTTTATTTCTTTTTTCTTGATAGTTAAGGGTAAGTAAGATCGCTAAGGCGCCTATCTACCTTTTTTCATTTGTGTCTCCCTGGTACTTTTAGATCAATATGACTGCCATGATTCAATTTATTAATGACTTACTACAAGTTGCTTAAGCGCCTAGTCCTAGTTTTCATCGACATCTATATTACGAATCTTGTAAGCTCCTCTCTATTTTTGACCGTAGGTGCGCTTCGAGGAATAAAAATATAATATTTTAATTACCTATTCTGAAGCGCACCCAACGGGTGCGCTTGGTGGAATAGTTTAGGTGCGCTTGGTCGGGTGCGCTTCAAAATGGGTGCGCTTCGAGGAATACCCCCGACAGAAGTTTAGTTTTGCATACTTAGCTTTTCCATATAGCATTGGGTATCAGGCTTTCTCGGCGACATGAAGAAAAAATATGAATGAATACGTATAGTTAACTTATCTATGTTTCCATGATGTCTTTTGATTCTTATGCTTAATAACTATTAGAGCCTTATAACTTTCTGGGAAACAAAGTCAGAATAAATCAAATTAGCCTGAATGATGGTTATGTAAAAAGAAATAGTACTTATGCCGAAAAACAATTACTTACTTACGTCAGATAATTATAATGCCAAAAGAAAATATGCCTAACTCGTTATGCCAATATAAAATAGGAAAAATAAGTCGAAAGTAAGGGATCTCCCCACCAACCAAGAACAAAAAGTTTTAGTCGGTTAATTCAATGTAACTTAGCAAAGGAATTAATCTAATTTATGTCACGGAACGATAAAATTTACACCATTTCTAAGTTCCGAAAATTTTTCATTGCTTTTCATTTCCTTTATTTATTGCCACCATGTTCAAAAACATACAATATTAAAGGACTATAAAATATAAAACGATAAGAGTTATGCGACCCTGTAAGAGCATTGAAAATTAATAGCTAAAGCTAATACCGGTAGAAAGGGGCTATTTGGTAACCGTGGGGCTTTATGGAAAAAAATATATTTTTGAACAAACGCAAACAAATTCAAAATAATAAACGTGAACGCAACCTTTTTTTTTCTCTAACAGTTGGTAACTCCGTTATCTGTCAATCTCGACCAATCAGAGAGAAGAACACCGCGCGTGTGATGATAAGAACTACATTTAGCGAGAGTCTGTCAGTGGTAATACAATTTTCGTGTTGAAACTTTCGGTTGGAATTATTATTTGAAAACATATTTTTAAGATTGTGGTAAGTTTTATTGTTTATTTAACTATTCAAATAAAGGATTACGATAAAGTTTATTAAGCTATTTCAATATATTTAAAATAATACAACTTTTTTTAAATGGGGCTTTTTGAAAACTGATAAGGGGTTATTTGGAAATTTTAACCAGCCCCATATCCAAATTGCCTTGCACCATATGGAGTATGTATTAGTTTTTATTTTACCTCATGTTACATTAATTCGTTGTTTACAGATGCGACATTAGTTTCAAAGTGGCAAGAACAAAAAAAGCGGAGCTAGGGATAGAAGGGCTCCGCATCAGGCAGACTGCCACTGGCTCCAGGATAATGTAGATCCCGGGAACATCCAGTGGACCTAAGGCTGATGCTCTGGCGACCAAGGTCCTCACGACCACGACCGCCACAGTAGGGAGGCCCACTCGGTGCGTGGACATCAGGGTTTCTGTCTTGGATGATTCCATCCGGGCCGAAGAGGTCGTCGCCGCTTTGGATAATCAGTTTTGGGCCAGGCGCGATAGGCTCCGTTCTGGTCCGGTGTCCTGTGGGGGCCGCTAAGGGTATTGTGGAGTCAGGCCGGCTCCTGGTTGGTCCCTGGCAAAGTGGAGCTCGCGTTGTGGCTTTGGAACCGCTGGCAATGAGGTGCTTTAAGTGCATGAACCTCGGGCACACTTGGCAGCGGTGCCCAGCCGAAGTTGACCGCACTGATACGTGCTACAATTGCTGTTAAAATAGCCTACAAAGTGTCGCGGACATGAGGTGCGCAGTCTGCGCTGCTGCTGAATTGCCCTCTGTGCATATCACGGGGGGAAGGATCTGCTCCCCCACAAGTTCCTTGGACAAGGGCTAGGTACTTCAATGGCGCCATGGCATTTGCCCAAGGAGGTAGAGTTGCAAGAAACTTAATGTTAAGTACGGCCCATCTCAACTTCCTCTTAGACTAATTTAAACCACTCCGGAGCTTCACAAGACCTCTTAGTGCAGCACATTATGGAGTGGGGTTTGCACGCTATGGTTGCCGCTGTGTCATCCAGCCTAAATTGGACTGTGGACACGACCAATAAATACAGTGGCCATTGGAACACATACGGGCGCTGTCCACTCCCCTCCCCTCTCAATTAATAAGAGGGGTTCGGGATTTGTGGCGTGCGCCTGGGGGAAATAGCCCTTGTAGGAGTATATTTCTTCCCAAACGGGGGGTTATCAGACCTGGAGCATTTTCTCTGGAACCTGTGCGGGGACGTAAGACGCTTGGCACCGACCCAGGTCTGGACATGCATAGGAGACCTGAACTCCAAATCCACGACATGGGTTGCCTTTTTTTTTGTTCCAAATTAATTTTTAAGTAAAAGTGTTAATTATTTAGTGTTGAATTTTGCATTATTTGTAAATTTTTAAATGTATGAAACCAAATATCGCCGTCCGTGTTTATATTGAAATAAAAACGGTTTATAAAGATATTTTCTATGTCATTTTTTATTCATACCTAATAATTCCCCACCGTGGGGTTTATTTGGAAAGGCACCTTCTTTTTTAAAATAAACCTTACTGTTTGTTCATTCTGTGTTTTTATTTTTGTATTTTTATAGAGTTATATCTATGTTAAGCAACACATACTTCTTTTTCTGTTAAAAATTAAAGGAAAAATAAATATTCAAATGTTATCCCTACTTTTTTACGAAATAGCCCCGTTCTACGGCATCTGTTTCACATTTTTGATGGAATCAGGGGTATAATTAAATGTTTTAATTTACATTGAGAGCATTTGAGAATAGTTTAAGCTAGAAAAAGGAACCTTAATTTTATTTTGATATCCATTATTGAGTCTTATCAATTTCAAAGGAGTATAGTTAAGTAAGGAGAGTATAGTTAATATGGTTAATATTTGAGAGAGATAAAATGATGGAAACAACATCCGCAAAAATCACACTATCAAAAGGAATCGATCGTAGGAGGTCGATTTCCGTTGATTCACGTTGACCAGAAAAAGGATACAACCCAGCACACTTCCCTTTGGAATAGTGTGAGATGAGAATGACATCAGATCTTATGCTCAATTTCGTTTGTATATACAATTTCGAGCATTGACATCGACCCTAAAGATATGATTGATTAATATAAATCACACCAGTTCAAGAAAAAACGTTACTGTGAGAAATAGTAAGAAAAGCATTATACTCGTATGTACAGAAATAGACTTCACATATGAAAACGAAAAAAACATTTCAACAAAACAATTTAATAATTGTAGCCACACCATCTACAGCCAAAGACGATAGCCACTTGCAGAGCCGAGATACTTCATACCGAAACAACTATACCTACGAGTCTTAACCGCTTAAATCGATAGATGTCTCTACGGATCGACAAGTGAATACTATTAAGCACAATATTTACATTGTTGGCGACCAACAAGTACGAGGCATAGCAGAGCAGTTATTGAAGTCTCGTGCCGGATCATGGAACGACTGTTATAATATAACGGGTATAGTGAAGCCGTATGCATCAAGTTCACAAGTCTTAAGCAGCTGTACATCGCTAAAGGACTCACTAACTAAAGACGATATATTAATTTTATCTATTGGATGTAACGATAAAAATCCTTATACAACTATAACAAACATTTGTAATACATTATGTAGTCTTAACAATTATAATAGTAGATTATTAACCAAGGGGATAAAGCAGTGTCTTCTGTCGCGAAGGACTCGAGGTTTACTCCTGAGCGTAGCGAGGGTGTTAAAAACTTAAATCACGAGCCAAGCGAGGGATTTAAGACGAGTCCTGAGTGTAGCGAGGGATTTAAGTTCACCCAAGACTAAAACAGCTTTATCACCGAGGAAAATACTCTACTTTTCGTACCATTTGCGAAAAAATTAACACAATAATAATATGAGATGAGCATTTATTAAAAATACTTAATGACAATTAAAAGTAAAAGTTAACATTCGAATCATTGGTCCAATTATTGATAGAAAAAGTTACATTTTATTGTTGATGAGTTGATTTGTAATTTTGTTTTTGTTTATTTTTTATTTGATTTATTTCTTTTTTCAAAAAGATGTATAATACTTTATATAAAAACTCAATGGTGTAAACACAGATGTAGTTCAGTATAAATTTCGGTAAGTATTCCAAATTTAAATCACATTCTCCCCCTAGAGGATGAATGAAATTCAGTACAATTTTCTTTCCCTGTTTTTAACAGATTAAAAATGACTATTGTTATGTTCGCTTTTTGTGGCATAGAATGTCACTTTTTTGAGCAAGTGGTACGAAAAATATTTTTATTTAAAAAACAGAAAAATAATTATTTATATACTGACAGATTAAATTCGGAAATTAATTTATTGGTTAAAAATTACACAAACTGTACACTCCTTGACATTTCTCAACTCTTGACTAATTACTCGATAAATAAAAATATGACTCTTATGAATATTATTGTTTCAAAATTAAATTTAGAAATTGATTAAGTATATAAAATACAAAATTGATTTCATTACGAATTATAAAAAAAATAATAAATACTTTTTCTGAACACAAAAAATGTACAAAGACAAACCGTTCCATAATGTATAGAAAGGGCACAATACCTTATTATTTCCGGAAAATAGATACAACCCCTAAATTGCTTTTGCCGAACAAATTAATTAAGTACTTAATAACAATATTTTTTTAATATAATTAATATCAAAATGGAAAAATTATGAAGTAAGTGCAAGAGAGAAATTACAAAACGAGATTTTATAAAATGTTACAAGTGTCAGAGATACTTTCACTTGGATTGTACTAGTATTTCTGAAAAAATATTTTATTTGATGAAACCAGAGAAAAGGGACACCTGCAAATGTGACAATTGCACCTATAACACGGAGGAAATGATTTACACGGCACCACAAATAAATATAAATATTCCAACACAAAATTCGTTCGAAAGTTTATCAGATATGGGAGATGACACAGTAAGCGATCATGAAGAAAAAGAATTTATTACATTCCGAAAAAGAAAAAACCATTCACTCCCTAACATGTCTGCACCCGATTCTTCTCTTTTCAATTTGGAGAATAGTAAAACGTCGGGCTCGAATAAAACATACCAGTCCTGTCATAGTTTACAAGATGTCGCCTCTGTAGAGTCCCTATACATTGAAGAACTGAAAGCTACGAATATAAAACTACAGGAAGAATTAAACAGAGCTAATTCCGAGATAAACAATTTAAGTACGATAAATAAAATATTACAAGATAAAAATAGGGAACAGAAAAAGGTCATCGACTTATTAACGTCAGAACATAGGGATAATAACTTAAATACGAATGAAAAGGGACCATTTATATCTACACCATTAAATAATGAAAAACGTAGTAAGTTAGATCATACAACAATAACTCCACAAACTGGTACAAGTGCTGCCGCAACGACTTCACCTTCTCAAAGGCGTATGTTAAACATGTTGCTGAATCATGACAAGCAACAGCCGGGCTTGAAAAACCTGGAGGAAGACAAGCCTAAGCTGTGCATCATCAGCAGTATCGACCGGAAAAGCTTCGCTGCAACCGTTAGGAAATCGTTCAATACTTTTGAAATGTGTCATTATCGCGTACCAGGCGGCGGTGTAAGACAATTACTACGCGGTCTGCAACACAAACTTATAGCCTATACATCTGAAGACTATTGTGTGATAATTATTGGTGAGTGTGATTTTAAGGTATCCGATAACTATTCCGATTTAGTACGGGACGTGAGACAAGCTCTGACATTAGTACAACACACTAATGTTATTTTGTGCCTACCATATAAAATATCTAACATTGCAAACATGTATAATGCTAGAATTGAAACCTTTAATAACTTACTTAACAATGATAATAGAATACATCAGTATTGCCATATTTTGGATTCAAATAGAAATCTCCAACGCTCTTTCCAATTGTTTTCCCGGTTTAATGGCACTTTAATTAATCAAGGTTTTAAAATTGTTATTAACGATTTATGCAAATTAATGTCAAATATTACTAAGGAACTGCTGGTGCATGGTAGCACTTTAGTTGATAACTCTGTAGCTGCTCTGCCTCAAAATAATAATTCCTTTCGTGCCCAAACATTTTACTATTATGTGCCAAAACATACAATGTCTTACAAATAAAGTAGATGAATTAAATATATTATTGTCAGATTCCGATATCGATGTAATTGTAATGTGTGAACATTGGTTGCAGCCCACTAACTACCAATTTTACTAATTGGAGGGCTATGATCTGACAGCAGGGTTTATAAGACGACATCATAAACATGGCGGTGTTGCTATATACACGCGTGAATTCATTAAAACGAAAGAAAGGCTTGATATACAATCTTACACTGTCGAGTTTGTGGTGGAATTCTGTGGAGTAGAGATTACCGATATCAATTTGTTAATAATATCTATTTACCATCCTGAACGGAATCGGGAGGTGGATATATTTTTCTCTCAAATGCAATTATTATTGGAACATGTCACAAAATACAATAAAAACAAGAAAATAGTTTTAGGGGGTGATATAAAGATTGACATTACCGAAAATACAAGTATGTCACGCAGATTTACTAACCTTCTTAAGTGCTATGGTTTACGCTGTATTAATAGGTCTCCTACAAGAATAACACCAACCAGTTCATCTTGCGTTGATCAGTTTATAATCGGAAGGAATGTCAATATGACTACTGAGGTTCACCACAACCAGTTATCTGATCACAGCACCCTAATTGGTCAGATGCCAGTCGACAAAACTGTAAATAAAAAACTACTAAAAGAAAAATAAAAAATAAAAGAATTTTAGCAGGAAAAATATGGACAACTTCAAACACGCATTAAGCACTGTAAATTGGCAACAAATGTTAACTACTGATAATAAAATAGATAAAAATTTTGAAAAATTTCAATCGCAAACTAGAATCCTTTTAGACCAATATATACCAAATAAAGACATAATTTTCAAAAACAAAGGTAAAACAGGGTGGGTCACTAAAGGTATAAAAAAATGTTGTTATCACAAGAGAATCCTCCGTTATCTTACTACTAAATTCGAAAATGATAACCTAAATAAATACGAAAAATCATACAGCAAATTTAAAAAAAAAAATATTCTATGTGAAAAACAGAAATCTTATATACACAGACTTACAACATCTAAAAACAAATACAAGATGATGTGGACCATAATTAATGAGAAAACAAAACCCTTTAACAATAATAGACAAAGAAATATAATATTGAACAATAAAAATGAAATAATCACATGCCCAAAGACCATAGCAAATCTATTTAATGACTATTACATTAGTATTGGTAAAAACGATAATATCCATAGCCCTAAAATACAGAATAAAAATACCCTAGTGAACACATTTTACCTAGATACGATCACGGAGCCAGAGGAAAGCAAGGCAATTTTGGACCTAAAGAGAAACAATACATGTGGTTATGATGAGATACCGGCCACGTTACTGGCGCATTGCGTAGATGAATTTGTATCCCCTTAAACATTCTTACTCATCATCAATCCTACGAGCAAGGTACTTTTCCACAATGCTTAAAACAAGCTATAATCAAACCTATTTTTAAAAAAGGTGATAAGTCCAATGTAGTAAATTACTGTCCTATAGCCATACTATCAGTAATATCAAAAATGTTTGAAAAAATAATATGCAAACGAATTTACCGATTTTTTGAAAAATACGAGGTGCTTAATACAAACCAACATGGTTTTAGGGAGAAACGCTCCACGACAACAGCAGTGCTCGACTGTAGCTTTGAGATTCTGAATATTCTTAACGAAAATAAGTGTGCTGTGGCGATATTCATGGAATCTCCAAGGCGTACGACCGTGTTCTGCATGAGGTACTTATAAAAAAATTAGAATATCTGGGAATTCGTGGAAATCCAATTAATTGGCTGACATCTTACTTGAAAGACAGAAAGCAACTTGTACAAATTGCACACTCAAGTGAAGGTGTTGTGGAAAATGTTAATTCCACAATCGGCACAGTTCTCGGATCAATACCACAAGGTAGCGTGCTAGGATGTTTGCTGTTTTTAGCTTATATTAATGACCTGTCTCATGCCACGCCGAACAAAGTCGTGCAATTTGCTGACGATGCTACACTCATCATATCTGGCAACTACAATGACATAAATAAATTACATGATGAAATAATATAGCAAAACATCTGAGTGAAATAGGCCTCGTATTAAATCTGGAAAAAACTAAAATAATTCAATTTAGACCACACCAAAGATCAGCACTGCCACTCAATATAACGTTTGAACAGAATAAAATAGAAGTAGTCGATACATTCACGTTGTTGGGCATCACAATGGATTCCACCTTGACTTGGAAATCTCATGTAAGTGCAGTTGTGAGTAGACTTAGCAGTTTTGCGTACGCCCTATATGAGTTGCGAAAATGTACAAATTCACAATGCGCGTTGACTGCATACCACGCGCACGCTGCGGCTTGGATCAGGTTTGGGATTACTTTTGGGGGAACTCAACAGAAGTTCAATCAGTATTTATTCTACAAAAGCGTTGCATCAGAGTGATCGCCAATCTTACACCCAAAGAGTCGTGCCGGCCGTGGTTTGTCAGTTTAAAAATCCTTACAGTTACTTGTTTATACATCTACGAGCTTTGTAGATTAGTTCGCACTAGTCCACATTATTTCAATAGAATAAGCGACCTTCCTAGACGCTACGTTTCTCGCCGGGCAAATAATTTATGCCAATTAACCCCACACCTTGATCTTTTTAAAAAAGGACCATTCTATATGGCAGTCAAGTTGTATAACCACTTGCCTAACTCATTAAAAGCCCTCCAAGGAAGAAAATTTAACAATGAGTTAAAAAAACTTCTTCTTGATAATTCGATAAAGGAATATTTAGACGTTAATTTAGAAACTTGAATAAAAATAAATGTTTATGTACCTAGTTAAAGTTTTATGTTACTTGTTTAGACAAATATAATATTATAATCATAATAAATGTCAGCACCTGTTATGATATAACTAGATAATAATCATATAAATTAGTTTAGTAAGTATAGTATAAGTATTTTGCCGTGCCCTTACAGGGTTCTTGTTTGTGCTTAAAAAATTATGTAACACCATTTTATACAACAAGATGCAATAAATGAATATGAATATGAATATGAATCACCACTAATACAGGGCGATCAAATGACAAATAATCTTTTTCGTACCTAATAATTCAAACAAATTCACTATCATTCACCAAAACATACAAGGCCTACTCTCAAAGACAGAAATAATAGAAATTACTTTGTCGGAACTAAATTTGTACCCAGATGTAATATGTTTCACAGAAATTTTTGTAAAAAGTGGTGAGGAAATAAACGTAAACATACGATCGTGCGAACGATCTTGCAGCACATTATTCAAGGAATAAAAAAAGAGGACGATCATGTATTATGGTAATGCGAGGTGTTTTATTAATGGGTTAGAGACGAATTTTCATTTTGAATGTTGTTCAATAAATATGTCTTTATATAATATTAAAATTGTCTGTGTTTATAGATCATCCACAGCAACAAAGAAACGACATTTTGAATATTTTTTTGATAAGTTGGAGCGCTTACTTAACTTGTACTTACATAAATATCATAAACAATCATAGTTCGAGATATAAATATAAATACCTTAAAAATAACAATTTGACTAAACAATATTTAGACATCCTAAAAAACTACAATTTAAAACAACACATAACCGAAGCCACAGGTCTATCGTGCCTGTACCATGTTGTTAGTAACTCTAGGAACGCTAGTGGATCCTTACTCCCTATATTTTTATCTGATCACACACGGCGCAGATGTTAAGTGTTGAGGTCAGGTCGAAACAACCAGTACCTAGAACGATATTCACTTTTAAAAGATGTTATTCAATTGAAAATATTAACAAGTTTAAAAATTATTATAATTTTTTTACATATATAACGAAAAAGATCCAAATACGGCTTTCAATAATTTTTACGAGTGGTTTTGTATACTATATAAACTCTGCTTTCCAGTTATTCAAATAAAAATTAATACGAAACCACATTTATTATGGATATCTAAAGGACTAAAGAAAAGTTGTGCCATGAATAGGAGATTTCGACATAAATATTACTCAAAGAAAAATAGCAATGACAGGTACAAGTATCAGTGTTACTCTAAACTACTTAAAAAAATGTATATTTCAAGCAAAGAAAAATTATAACAATAAATACATTCTTAAAAGTAAAAACATATGCAAAGCAACATGGAAAGTTATACAAAATGATATACATACAACAACTGTTTCAAATAGTAATAGTATTGACAAAATTGTACATAATGGCAACGTTATTAATTAATACTGTTTTTTGACATGTCAAAAGCATTTGACTTTGTATGCATTAACAAACTATTACAAAAGTTAGAAAATTGTGATATCTTATATCACCAGCCTTAAAATGGATAGAGACATACATAAATAATAGGATGCAATCGGTTGACGTTACTAAATTAGATATAAGTAATGTGGCACAAAAGTATAAATCTAAATACAAAATAAAAACTTCAGGAGTTCCGCAAGGCAGCGTTCTCGGTCCAATATTATTTCTGGTATATGTTAACGATCTCCCAAATACTATCAAACACAAAAGCATTTTGTTTGCTGATGATGACATATCAGTAGTAGTCTCTACTAATAAAAATAAAAAACTACATAATCATGAAATGGAAGTATATAAAACAATAGAGACAATAATTACCTGGCTTAAACAAAATAATCTACAAATAAACATTGAGAAGACATGTTTAATAAACTTTAATAATTGAAACCATGATTTTGACATTAATTATCAAGGGAAAATAATAAAAAATAAAAACCACGCTAGATTTTTAGGTATTCAGATTGACAATAGACTAGATTGGAAAGAACATGTCGATAATGTTTGCAATAAAATTAACAGGTTCTCTTTTGCACTTTATAAATTAGCAAAAGTAGCAACGAGAGGTACATATGTTGAGTCTGTGCTGCGTTAAAGACTTATCATGTGGGGCAACAGTACTGATATACAGAGGGCATTTGTGTCTCAAAAAAGATGTCTGAGGGCTATCTGTAACGAAGCTCCAGATAATTCATGTAAGCCACTATTTAAAGCCCTAAATGTTTTTTTACCTCTACCTTGCTTTTATATTTGAAATATCGAAATTTGTAAGGCAACATTTAGGTCACTTCAAACAAGCTAGAGATGTTTTCCCTAGAAATACTAAAAATTGTAATAGGTTAGTACTTGATTTTGTCCCACGTAGTGCCCGATTTCAGAAAAATTGTTTTAATATGTGTACAAAAATATATAATAAGATTCCTCAAGATATTAAAGATCTGCCCTTGAATAAGTTTTCAAAGACTTTGCACAATTGGCTTATTAAACACACATTTTATTCAGTGCAAGAATTTCTTATTTACAATTATTAATTAATTAGATTGTTTCCGTTTAATTTTGACATTGCACCTATTGAATTATATTAATTGCCATTGACTTGCATGTTGATATTTTATATTTTCTTATTGTACTGATTATGATGATAATGTGGTGTTATAGATTGTTATTATTATAATTTTGTCTTCCTGATTTTAATGATTTGATGACATTCTGTATTTTATAATTAATTGACATTCTGTAATTTATAATTAATTAATCTGACTAGTTAATGCTTTGAACTTTGCGTGCTATTTTTATAGCTGAATAAGATGAATCCAATTATATTGTAAACATCCACAGTGTAACCTTATTCAAATGCAAATAAATACATTTTATTTAATTTCAATTTAATAACTGTTACTCAAATTGTCTTATGTCCAGACGTGTTTTTTATGTACAGTAAGTATTATTTAAATATGTTGACCCTTGAAACCAGCTTTACTTTGGCTAGATAAAGGTGTGGGTGTGGGAAAATGCGTACATCGAAAACATACATACATACATATATACCTACATATATGTTTTTGATGGCATCTCATTTCTTTTTGTAGATAGTCCTATTTTTTTCCTTTCCGGTACCGTCTACTTCTTGAATACTGTACTTAAGTACTGTTCTTCTAACCGCCTCTGTGGTCTAGTGGCTAAGCTACTTGTTTCAGACCCAGAGGTCTCGGGTTCGATGCTCAGCGGGGGGTACATCTTTGTGTGCTCGGTTTGGTTGGTGGTAGGGCTGTTAAGTCCGCCTGGCTAGCTACCACCATCTTATCTAAGTCTGTCGCCATAACAACGATGATTCCGGGTGAAGCGCGCTTCCACCTTCGGCCTTATCATCACTTACCATCAGGTGAGATGAAGGCCAAGCGCTTACCCGTTGCCAATAAAAAAAAAATACCAACAAAGGATATTCCATTATAATTTTAAGTAGTATACACATACAGGTACACTGATTCATTCACTGCAAATGTAACTTTGTAATCATAGGATATAATAGGAATACTCGTATATAGATATTTATATGGGAATACAAAGTTATTTATGCAGTTGGTGTTTCTAGAAAACTGGACCGGAATTGCAAAATAATTTAATTTTTCCTTGATTTATATACTAAACCGTATTTGTATTCTAAATTTGAAGCTTCTATGTCTGCTAGAAGTGCCTTAAAGTTTTGATGATCGGTCAGTCAGTGAAAGATAAAATTAAGAAACTTTGGCTAGTTATAATTCTTAAACTACAACTTCAAATTGAATGAAATTTGAAATATACCGTGTGTATACAATGAATGCTTGGTTACTGTAAATTCAGGATTCTAGTTTGATCCACAACGAAGTCATAGGGGGTCGAAAATGGCCTGAACTCCTTCGACAAAAGGATGGTGCGGCCGTGCCACTTTTTTTGCTCGACGTGCCGTGCCCCCAGATACATAGGTACGCCTCATAATAATTGTTTTCAATGTTTGAATAATATTCAATATTTTCAATTTGACGACGTCCGTGGCCGAGTGATTAGCACGCCGGTTTTGGCGTCGCGCTATTTCTGAGGTTCAATTCCCGGTCGGGTCAATTTAGAAAGAACTGTTTTTCTAAATTGGTTTCAGAACTGGGTGTTTTCTATGTTATGTATATTTATCCGTTATTTAGTTTACTCATTAACGAGTTTCAAAATAAACTTTTCCTGGGCTAGATAATATATAGGTGTAAGCGTAGAAAGTTATTTTTTCTTTTTAATGTATGTTTTCTGGTGTTAATAACGCTTAATTACATAGACAATATAGGAACGTGACCTAGTACAATAACTGTACAAGTTAGCTTAGTAACTAAGGTCTCTGAGTCGGCAATGTTCAAAATAAACCATAGTATTAGAAAATATGTAGTAGCTAAAGATTAACGCATTTCGGTTTCCCATACAATCTTCCAAGTCGAATTTTTTAAAGACCAATAAGCCATTGTTTATTAAACTTTGCATGCTGTAGCAAAATACAAGGATCTAAATAGTTTGTTAAAACATTTTTCATAAACGTTTATTGGGCTGAGTTATTGCAATTTAAAGTCCACTATAGAAAGTTTAAAACCGCAATAAGTCAGTTAAATAAACGTTTTTAAAAAATGTTTTTAACAAACTATTTAGATCTCTATATTTTACTTCAGAATGCCGAGTTTCATCAAAATTAGCTTACTAGTCTTTAAAAATTTCAACTTGGAAATTTGTATGGGAAACCGATATGCGTAAACCCTCTAACATAATTGTTACTGAATTGTTCAATAAAAAGACGAGATACTAGTTTTATACAGTTATAATAAAACACTGAAGCTGCATTAAAGATTACGATCTCAAGTTAATTCTTATATTATTATTCAACCTGTTCATTAATACATAAAACTAAAATAGCACAGTTGTTGTTTCAGACAACTTTCTTCCTCTCCGTGAAGAGTAGTGGAAGTCCGCCACGGATGCTCTGGACCACGTCAAATCTAGGTTCAACTGTGAGGTAATTTTTGGTCTGTGGTGCTGGCTCTACGGTAAACTTGGAGAGGATCGCCGCCATGCCAGCCAGGGACTGCATCAGGCCTAGCCGCTCGCCTATGGAAGATATGATTGCATCATAATAATATTCTTTAGAAATTTTATAAAACTACATCTACATAAATTTAATAAAGAAGTCGAACTGTGAAATATATGAGTTTTGTGCCAACCGTTAACTTATGTTCTTATAAAACTCATGAAAGGACATAATATAATATCAGGTAAGACGAAAAAATAACTCTGTGAAATATTAATTCTGTATATAGTTGATAATGGCATTTATGGATAATAATAGGATAATGGTTCGTTAATTTACTCAGCTTAACAAAACAATTTCATTTCAAAAATGGCTTTTCAAAATTATCTCGATTACTTTGCGCTATCTCCCATTCGAGCTATCCTGAGACTGGTTGATTTTGTATAATGATAAGGTTACTGACCTATACAAGCACGTGGTCCTTCGCCGAACGGCAGAAAAATGTATTTAGTTATTTTGCTGGAATTTTCGGGACTGAATCTCTCCGGTCGGAACTCGAGAGGGTTGTCGAAGTACTGCGGATCAGTGTGCATTCCTTGCAAGGGTATAGCCACTGTCACACCCTCGTCTATGCTCAAGTTTAGTTCAGGGAAAGTATAATTCCGAGTACATTTTCGCGCCAGGTATCCCAAAGAAGGAAACAGCCTCATGCCTTCTCTGAATGTCCAGTCTAAGTACTTCATACTTTTAACGGCATCGTAACTGAGTTTGTTGTTATGTTGACTTAGTACTTCGTCAATTTCCTTTTGCACTTTCTTTTGCACATCGAGGTTGTGAGCCAGTTGGTGTAAAGTAAAACTAGTCGCCGATGACGACGTCTCAAAACCAGCGGCGAAGAATATGAAAACTTGTGCAGCGATTAACCTGTCAGTCAATTCTAAAGTGGCCCGCTCCGGAGTGCCATCGGGTTTCATGTTTTCAAGTGATTCGACTTCAATGATACCCTTCTTCTTACACTCCATCATTAAATCTATAAAATCATTTCGTGTGGAAGGCTCGTAGTTCCTCTGTTTCTGAATGTGATTCACTAGGGAGAAAACTTCATCCTCTAGTCTGTCCATATATTTTAATTTCTTAGCCAAAGACGGGAACGTGTCTTTTAGAAATGTCACGATTCCCATTCTGAGATCGTACCTGAAGATAAGACTTCCGAGTTTACGGAAAGCGGAGTCTTCTTCGTTGAGCGATTTAGCGTCGAGGCCAAAACCGCAGGATCCGATGAAGTCTGTCGTGTAGCGCGCCATGAGATCCCTGGCATCCATTGGGCGGCCTTCGTGCGCTGCCGCCAGTGCTCGAGCTTGTAGCTGCTCAGCTCGTTCTACTATTAACGGAAACATGGCTCTAAGCTTGCCACTCGTAAAAGCTGGGGTCATGCGCTGTCTCAGCAACCGCCACATGTCGCCTTCAGCGAAAAATAAGTTTTGCAGGAGAGGCTCAATATTTGCTTTATCTGGATGAAGACCACGCTCGTAAAAGTGCACAAAATCTGTAATAAGAACCCGTTTCACTAGCTCGGGATCTCTTATAAGCAACCCAGGACTTGACATACGCAAGTAACCTACGACTTTCTCGTCAGGATGGGCTCTATACCATTCTGTCAAAGTCGTCGTGAGACTTTTTTGACAAATGTAGTTCTCAAAGTTACTTCCAAAAATAGGTAAAGGTTTCACATATTTCACGTTACGTTTCTTCCAGTAATCAAAATTTCTGATATTGTAGAGGTAAATTACAATGACGGTTAACACTATAACAGCTATTGTGAACATTGTGGCGAACTAAACTAAATGTCAGTTAAAGTCAAAGTTCACTTGTCTTACTATTCACTTCTAACATTATACTGAACAGTCCAATTTATATTGCACATCTCTTACTAGAGATGCTGATAATGCTTCATTCGACTTTATCATTTTGTGTAATCAGTAATTGTTTACGATTATTCATGTAGTATAAAGACAGTGGGTGTGAGATAATTATGATAAACATCCAATGATTGTTAATGTTTATTAACATTTGACGTTTTGTTTAAGATGTACGGCAATTTGAAGTTAGTGTGAAGAATAACATATTAATCACTATTATAGCTTATATCTCTACACATTACATTCATATAAACTAATGTATCGTGGTTATATACCACAAATAAAAGTTCTCCTTTATATAAGGATAACCTTGGTATTTTATTATGTGTACGTCTATAAATTTTGGTCACAGGAATTAGGCTGATTAGCGTTATCGTTAGACAACACTTATTATCCGTGAAGACATCTTGAGTTTCAACAAAATGTTAATTTTAGCTCTGACTCTGACTTGAAGGATTACCGTGAAGAGTTTTTCCTGCATTGGAGCCCATTGCAGTTCGAACTTGTTTGTATGAATTTTGAATTGTTTGTTGTCTTTGTCATTGTGAATGTATTGTTTGACATTTTTTTTGTCTTATCATAGTCTCTCGATATGGATTGATATAGTAGTTTTTATTTGGTTGGCATTGTAGCCTGACCCTTTGAGTTACCGTTTGATTTCGTTATTCTTTCGTTCGTTTATTATTCTCCTAGCGATCATGTAATCGATTTAGGTTCCAACGTTCTTGCACTGGGGTTTTACGCCTGGGCCTGATCACTGCTAGCCACAGACAATAATTGTCTGTGCTGCTAGCTGTCCTCCCGGTTCCTGCGTACTAGGCTGCGTAGTGCACACAGCTCAGCTTTCGTCTCTGCGCGCAGTCTATTCTATTCCTGTATGTTCATGTAGAAGTTACAAAATGGCTTTATTTATGCTACTATCGTAATTTATTTATTTTTTGTACCGTAAATGGTTATTAAAGTTTGGTCAATCGTTAAAGTAAGAAATGTCTTTACTTACATGTCAACTGTACTTTTTTATCATATTTTTTTTCCCCCGTAAACTGTCTCAAGAATTAATGTTCTTTTGTTTCTAAATAATATTATTTATTGTGATTACCTAATAAAAATATTTTAGGTTTGTTAAGCCCGTTATGTCGCTGTTGTTATGTTGGAGGAATTTTTCTTTCTAGATTGGATGTAGATTATTTTTTTTACATGATTTTTCGCTAGTAATGTACAAAAGTATTTGTATTTATGACCAAAACGTGAGCGGCCTTCGTACAAAGTTACACGATCTTTTTAGGGCTGTTACTATGATTTTATTTGTTTAACAAAAACTTAGATAAATAAGGACTATAACTGATAATTTTCATGACGATCGCTTTGATGGCGTCTCCACATTAGTGCCGTGAATTCACGCGCGAGTTCACGGCATGAATTTACGTCACAAGTTGTGCCCTTCACATTCACGGGACGCTCAGAATCGTTCGTGAAACTCGCCGCGAAATGGACGTTGAAGCTGCTACTGCAATAACTTTGTTTGCTGTGGCAACATACTGTTTAGACGTCAAAACATTATTACAAAGCGTTGGAAAAAAAGAAGATGGTGGATGACTGAAATAAATCATAACCGATCAAAGTGTAGTCTGGAGTACTGGAGTAAACTGATTAATTTCCTCTTTGGTAAACTGGCACGGTGCCGTGAATGTGGATTTGTACACGTGTACGCCGCGCGAACCCTTTGTCGCGTAAACCCCGCGAAAACCGTCCACATTCACGTTCACGCCTGTTTACGGAGCTTCACGGCACTAATGTGGATCCACCATGAGATATTTCGCTGTATTCGCGGCCCAAAGTTAAGTGGATATTATCGTGGTGTCGTCATTCGCAATTAAAAGAGAACTCTGTCCATCTCATAGTGCGTGCCTCAAGGTTCGTATATTGGGCCCCTTCTCTTTACCATTAATATCAATGTTTATGACAGGTATTTGAAAACAGTCACCATCTGCTGTACGCAGACGATGCTAAGTTTTTTTGAATCATTAGGACCATCACCAATTGTGAAAAAATACAATATGAACTGTTTACTCTAAAACAACAGAGAAAAATGTAGTCTTATATCTTACACAAGGAAAAAGAAAAATGTCCCCTATGATTACTTTTTGAACAGCAACGCTTTGAAAAGGGTAAATAGTAACAGAGATCTAGGCATTTTAATGGACTCTAAATTAAACTTTATTGTACACATGAATAATATATTAGCTTCAGCATTCAGGAGACTGGGCTTCTTTCTTAAAATCAGGAAACCATTAAAAAGAGTTCAAACCTTGAAAATATGATGTATGTATTGTTTGTTCAATTCTTGATTTTTGTAGTCTTGTTAAGAATCCCTACTACTAGATACATATAGCGACAGAATTGAAAAGGTTCAGAAGACGTTTATAAAATCCCTTCAATACCGTAGTTATGTAACAGAAACATAATAACGAATCCCGTAAGGCTCACAATTTGTTGTCCCTTTTTAACCGACGTAAAATGTTAAATTTAGTTTTCCTTTTTAAAATTGTCAATAACTATGTCGACTCCCCTACTTTGCTTAGTCGTTTATTAACTGTGCACGACTTCCATTACCCCTTTACGTACTATATTATATCTCTAACTGTACCACCTTAACTCCGAAAAACATACGCAACTAACTCCTTAATTTCTCGTTCCACCACCATGTATAACAAGCGGTTTGGGGATTTTGATTTATTCTATGTATCCTTAGGGTGAGGATAGTCTAGAGCATTTTCATGTAACAGAACAACGAGCCGCTCTATATGTTCTAGTGTATCACGAACCAAACTTTGTCAAATACTTCGGAAACTGAGCATTTACCTTTATTGTACCATTCGTCAGCACGTTACAATACATAGAAATGCTCGAGAAAATGCTCTAGTGTATATTATCCACCCTTAAATTCCTTTATATGCAAAAGCTAAGTTATATTGTTATTATCGTAATTTGAATTGAATTGAATATAGTATTTCTGAAATACTGTTTTATAAACTCTTATAAAGTATTAAAACTGTTTTAACGGGACCTAACACGATTAATTTTTTGTAAGTAAGTAAGTACATCTACAGTTCGCTTGTGACCACGGCCGCAGCATGGCGGGTGAAACGTCAAGCAGTAAGTAGATGTACTTACTTACAAAAAATTAATCGTGATAGGTCCCGTTCAAACAGTTTTAATGCAATGCAACGCGATAGTTTTGAGTCTTATTTTTTATAGTAGGTACCTACCTAACTTAATTTTGACGTGAATGTAAAATTACTTATATTACATATGTTCACGGCTATTATCCCCGAAGGGTTAGTCAGAGACCAGGCAATGCGGACCGCAAAAGCAGTCCACTGTCACTAGTGTTGGCCAGGACTCAAGTTCTTTAAGTTCTATTTAGGACTGGACTCGATTTTTCGATACTGGAATCGTAAATTAAAGCTCAAGCTTTAATACAGGGTTAATTTTGGCCCTCCGCTAAATTTTTTAACGTGATGACCAAATAATGAAATAAAAAAACCATTTTTTTTTACATATTGGTCTCAACTCTTATATATGAAAAATTTAAATTATTGTCACCTTGCGCGCGGCCACCTCTTTATCAAAGCGCATACGCGTGAGTCGCGTGACTATATTATTTACCCCTTGCACCAATGACGGCACGCCGCGCCGTCGGTCGCTTTGACCGCGAGGGTGAGCGCACGCCCCTAGAAATACAGGATTTAAAAAGCAGGCCAAAAAATTGTATTTATAAAATGAAAATATTCATACGTCACACATTTTATTGTTACTTTTTTAAGCCATATTTAATTTAGGTATTAAATGTGAGGTTAAATTTATTAAAATTAAATATCAAAATCCAAAATTAACCCTGTATAATACTTATATAATCCTGCAACTCGGCTATCCTATTACTAAGATAGCCCATTAGCGGAACAGCGCCACACCTCAGTGCAAAGAACAACAAAAATAGCTGTTACATACAAAAGTGCAAATACAATTCCATTAATATATGAATTAGCTGTTTTTATTGCAATTCCAGAGTTGCTTCCATTGAAATAGTTGTTCTTTTCACTCAATAGGATGGCTCAGTTGCGGGGCTATATACCGATTACCAAACAGCCTGTATAAATGATAATTGATAAAGAAAAAGATTCGAAATAATATCAAAAATAACAAGTACGACCTTTTTTCGTTCAACTGTGTCGAAATGGTTTAGAAAATCAAGATCGACAACACTAGCGGTATGCAATTGGCTCTCCAGCTTATAAACGATAAAAAACATGTAGTTGGGTTGCTATTTGGATATGACTAAAGCCTATGATAAAGTTCCTTATGATATATTGCTCTTAAAATTACACGGTTCGGGTATACGTGGGCCCGCCTACAGTTGGTTTGAATATTATTTAAATAATAGAAGGCAACTATTTCGTTAATACTCTGGTTGTAATAATCGATCTGGACTATTTATTAAAATAATGAAATAGAAAAAGTAATGAAATAGAAAAAGTTCTTTCCGATATATATATTAACGATCTCCCAAAATGCTTAGGTAATATAGGACTAACACTACCAGTACTTTTAGCGGGCGATGTTTCTGATTTAATTAAATGTGAAGGAAAGACCACCGACGAAACACTAATCCAAAAAATACGTACTGATATTAATTCATGGCTTCAAAACCATAATCTAGAAAACTACTAAGATCATTCAATTACGATTCTATAAAAAATCACCCTTAGATATTGATATTAAATTCCAGAATACACAAATAGAAACGGTGGATACTTTCAACTTACTTGGACTTACTTAAGAGGGTTTACGCCATTCGGTTTCCCATGCAAACTTCCAAGTCAAAATTTTTAAAAACCAATGAAACAATTTTGATGGAACTGGATGGAACATTTAAAAAAAATGTTTATTTAACTGAGTTATTGCGATTTTTAACTTTACATAGTGGACTTTATATCGCAATAACTTAGCTAGAAAAACGTTTTTTAAAATTATTTTCAACAAACTATTTAGATCACTTTGTTTTACTTCAGCATGCAAAGTTACATCAAAATTGTCTCATTGGTTTTTAAAAATTTCGACTTGGAAGTTTGTATGGAAAACCGAAATGCGTAAACCCTGTTAACATAGATACTAATCTAAATTGGAAATCCCATATCGAAAAAGATGAATCGAAACTTTCTAAATTTATCTATGCATTTTTCGAAATTAAATAATGTACTAATATGGAAACCGCCCTTTCAGCATACTATGCATACGCCTACTCTTTGCTAAAGTATGGAATAATTCTGTGGGGTAACAGTGTAAGCGTAAATGATTTATTCTTAATACAAAAGAAATGTATCAGAATTCTAGCACAAATTAGTAATACACAAAGTTGTAGACCGTATTTCAAAAAAATTAAATTACTAACATTAATATCTTTATACAGCGTTTCTTGTAAGGTGTCAAGCCGATGTATGGTGATAGGGAACTACCATACCTATCTATTGAACCCCCATGTATGTTCTACGATTTTTTGTAGTTTTCGAGTTATAATTTTTTTTGTTATTATATAATTCAACGATGAGACAGCTCTAAAAAAATATTTCTTTTTTTTGGGTCGACTTTTTTTTAAATAAAATGCCTATTGATTGTACTTTTATGGGTAAAAAAAATTTCCTTCCTAACTTTAACATAAGATACTAAAATTTTGATCTTAACTTTAAAAATTAGGTTAATCAGAACAGAATGGAATTTTTAAGTTAAATAAAAAAAACTTCAAAAAAGTTTTCCATAGCTTCTCATTAGTTTTAAAAACTGCCCGACCAAATATGCTTTCATACTAATACAAAAAAATATGTACTAAATGGGACATTTTTTGATGAAATCGGTAGTTGAACGTGGTAGATCGAAAATTATGTAATTTTCATCTATACTAATATTATAAAAATAAAGATTTGATTGTTTGTTTGTATTGAAAAGGCTGCGAAACTACTAGAACGATTTAAAAAATTCTTCACCGTTGGGAAGCTAGACTATCTCCGGGTGACATAGGCTATATTATATTTTGAAAAAAATTAGGGATCCTTACTTTAATCAATTTCTTACATCGCTTGCGCCACGAAAACTATTGATGATTGAACAAATGCGATGTAGGCGTCGTCACTGGGGTACGGGAGGGAGTCATTTTGAAAATTCGCCATGGAGCACGGGTTCCACGCGAACGAAGTCGTCGGCGGCTTACTAGAATTTTATAATTTCTTAGTATCTTTGCATATTCTTATCGAACAGGAGATTAATTATCCCTTTAAGTTTAAGAAGAGCTCAGTTGATACTAATAACATTCATTTGATACCTATTACCATCCTCAAAATTACCATTACTAATGAGAGCCAAAATAAAACTCGAAATGCGATTAAAATTTAATATGTTCAAAATGCCGGCCACCAACCGTTATGCACATTCGGCACCGACGCAAAAATGTTCTTCTTCGTAATTTTGAGGATAGTAGTAGGTATGTAATGTATGTAATTAATATCAACTGAGCTCTTCTTAAACGTAAAGGGATAATTAATCTCCTGATAGACAAAAATATGCAAAGCTACTAAGAAATTATAAAATATAAAAATTACATTATTTCCGATCTACCACGTTCAACGACCGATTTCAGCAAAAAATGTCCCATTTAGTACACCTTTTTTTGTATTAGTATGAAAGCATATTTGGTCGGGTAGTTTTTAAAACAAGTCAGAAACTATGGAAAATATTTTTAATTTTTTTTAATTTAATTTGAAAATTCCATTCTGTTCTGATTAACCTAATTTTTAAAGTTAAGATAAAAATGTTAGTATCTTAGGTTAAAGTTAGGAAAGAGATTTTTATACTCATAAAAGTACAATCAATATGCATTGTTGTGCAAAGATATAATTTTTTTATAGCCGTCTCGTCGTCGAATCCTAAAATAACGAAAAAAAATTATAACTCGAAAACTACAAAAAATTTTAGAACATACATGGGGGGTTCAATGGATAGGTATGGTAGTTTCCTATCACCACACATCGGCTTGACACCTTACAAGAAACACGCTGTATAAAATTCTGGAATAATAAGCAGGTATGTAAATGACAAACAATTATTTATTTATATTTTTCTCTTTCTATCTGCAATCAGCCTCTTTGCTATAATGAGATATGTTGCTTTTATAAAATTATTTAGGTATTCTGGGGCTTCGTACATCTTATGGTGTGGTATCCCTCGAGATTTTGGATATTACAGTAAAGGTACCGATAGACATGCTCATTACTACGAAAGCATGCCACTATTGAGCAATGGCTACTTAGTAGTATGTGTGTCAAAGCGTTGTTACGTATACGCTCGTAATAAGCATGCTAATAAGCATGCTTATTTAGTAGCATGTCTATCAGTACCTTAATTAGGTAATTTAGATTGTAGCCAGTGGCATTCTCTTTAGTCAATAGCCAAGTGATTTTTGTGGCACTCAAGTCGTTGCAAGTAGGTCTTATACGATTTCTTTATACCATCCCTGATGTATTGTATATGTAGGTGTTCGTGTACTTCTACATTTTTCGTGAACCAGTCCAAGTGTCATAACATAAGTTCTTCAGAGCTGTATTTTGAAAACGCTGGAGTATTTCCACGTTAGAGTGACTCGCTGAGCTCCAGAGTTCAATTCCATATATATTCAATATATGGGTATTATTATAGATTTAAATATGAGAATTTTGTTTTCAAAGCTTAGCACTGATTGTTTTCGGATTAACCAATACATTTTTAAAATTTTTCTATTTGTTAGAGCTCGTTTAGCTTTGATGTGAGCTCTCCAGGTAAGCCTTTTATCTAGGTGCATTCCCAAATATTTTACCGTTGTTTGGTAGAGCAGGACAGTACCATCAAATTAAATGTAGGGACAGTCCTGTCTCTTAAGTTTGAAAGTTATGTGGGTCGACTTGGAAGTGCTTACTTTCATCTCCATTTTTTAAGCTAGGTATCAATCCTATTTAGGTGCTCCTGAAGTTTATTTATAGCAACATCTGCATATATTGCTACACATACTACATCAGCTGATGTGGGCAGATTAGAAGTGTATATGTTACCGGCAATCTGTATAATTCGGGTATTCTATACTATACCTAGGCAATGTATAGAATACCTGCGACGTCCAAACAATGTATGAGATATTAAGCATATTATTGTCCATTACATACTTTACCTAGGTAATATATAAATTTCTTAGGGATTGTATAGAGTACCTGCTGGTCCACCGGCAATGTGTAAAATAAATAGCTTTTGTCTATATTTATCAATGTTAATCAGCAGCCTACCTATAAAATGACAAAATAATAGTTAAAAACAACTAATAAAATTAACAATTAGGATGCTCCTTAAAAATAATCTTTATAAAAAGGGTAGACATTTTTTTTCAGAAGAATAAAAGAATGACTGTTTCTTTTATAATCTTAAGTTACTAGGTCCTATGCAAGAAAATATTAGACATTTAAGACAGGAAACTTTTTAGTCATAATAAACTTTTAAATAATCAATAAATTATTCTTTAGATACTTTTTAAAAAAGCACCTAAGTAGTATCTTTCTGTTACTACAGTAAAATCACTTTAAAATAAAGTGCAACTAAAAATTCTTTTGTATACAAGTAACACAATGTAATTTTCTTACAAGTAGGTACTTAGATACGTAACAAGTATAAAAAACTTAAGGAACAAAACAATTCCGTAAAAATAATAAGTAGGTCTACTGCCTTTTCACACATTACCGGATGCGCATTCGGTATTGTATAGAATACCTAGGCAAAGTATAAAATAAATATATTTCATACATTACCTACACGTTTTAGGTATTCTATACATTGCCTAGGTATTGTATAGAATACCGAATTATACAGATTGCCGGTAACATATACAGTATATAATACTGGCCCTAGCACCGAGCCCTGAGGAGCTCCAGCTTTTATTTCTCTAAGATCTGAGAGACTATCTTCTACTCTTATCTAAAAAGATGGTGTTCGAGATACGATTTAAGAAGAATATAAGCTGTTTGGCAAGCAGAGCTTTAGTTTATATAAAAGTACCTTATGCCATACTCTGTGGAATGCGTGTTGCACATCGAGAAAAACTGCAGAGCAGTATTCCTTTCTTTCCATGGCCTAATTGTGTGGGCAACTCAGTGGATTGGTTCCATTGTGCCATGGTGTTCGCGGAAACCAAATTTATGGTCCGGTAAAACATTTTGGTCCGTAAGTATTGGCTACAGGCGCTTCAATAGGAGTTTCTCGGACTGAGGATATCTCAGACGCAGGCTTGCCAGGTTTAGGGATCATATTGAGGACGGATACTTTCCAAAGCAGTGAGAAATACTGCAGTCGTAATGAGTTAAATATGATTGTTATCAATACGATTCCTTTTTTTGGTAATTGTTTCAAACCTTCGCACTTCGCAGTTATTAAGTCAAAGCCACGTACTTTTTTCTGTTTCAGCTGTGTGATATGTTTTCGTACATACCGCTCTAGGCCTGACCAGTTGCAAAGGAAAAGACATCTGTTGATCGCTGTTAATAACATCATCAATGTCATCTTCTAGATGTGTTGAGTTGGTTTCATTAGGTTAAAATACTTCCACCACAAAGTCTGCAAACAACTCTGCCTTCTCTGCAGAATTTCTAGCCCAACCGCCGCATGGTTTTCTCAATGCTGGGACGTGTTTTTTGGTATTTTTAAATGTTTTGTCACTCTTCAGCCTTGTGTGGTGGGAGTGATCTTAGGTGTACCTGTAGAGTATAATTTTCGTTGCGTTGAGTGAAACGGTCTCTCGTTTTTTAAAAAAAATCTAAGTTTAAACGCAGCAATAGCACTTACTGTACAACTTTTTTCCGGTATTACCAAGATAAAACACAGTATTATCATAAATTATTACGACTTAGTATTTAAGAAGTAATATCGCTCTAGAGTATATATAGTAGAAACTGCGTTTATTATTAGTAAAAGTGTAACTTCCAAATTATTAATATATTTTTTTAATATAATGTGAAGATTTATGCCTTGTGATGCAATTTCTAGCAAGAAAGGAAAATTGATTTTTTGCCGAATACTGCGTTATTTATTATGACGGCAGATTTGCTGTCCCCTCTCACAGTACCAATTATGGACAGAATGCGGTATTGACCAGCATCTTTGACACTTATAATAAATGTTCTGAATATGTGGATCCCTTTATTGATAACAAGCATACATTTTTAAAGAAAATTAAAACTAAATTGTGTGATTATGTGAATAGGTTACTGTTTGTATGTATGTATGTACTTATTTATGTATAGTATAATATTCATATTCATATTCATTTAATCACTTAAATTTGCTAACATAATAGGTACACAATAAGTTGTTCGTATTATACAGGTGTTAATTAAGTAGTTACAAATTTACCTTTAAAGGCATTGTGATTTTATAGTACCTAGTTATTACTAGGTAGGTTAGGTAGGTATTACATATTATAACTTAAAATCTTAATATAAACTAAATCAAAAACTAATAACAAAAAATAAAATAATTTAAATCACAATAGGTATTTCTCTGTAGTAGGTACCTACAGCAAAATAAACAAAACATAACATTTTTAGAATTATAAAACTACATTAAATATAAAAATCAAAATTAATATGTGTAAGCCTAACATAAACAATAAAAAAGTAAAAAGACAGCATTTAGGTATAATTTATTTTACATTCAAAATATTCTTTCATATGGTAAAAAGATTTATTTATTAAAATATCTTTTAATTTTTTTTCACATAAACCGTCTTGGAGGTCTTTTAATTTATGTGGCAGATGGTTATACACTTTAACCGCCATAAAGTACGAGCTATTTTTATATAACGCCAGACGCACTGACGACGCACGTTACGACTAAATCATTTTCACGGCGCCGCCGCCGTGATACGCAACGCCCTTGCTTATCTCCAATTCTAGTAAAATATTCAGCATGTCTTTTAACTAGTTTGCACAGTTCAAATATATTAATTGCTGTCACTGTAAGAACACGGTACCTAGTAAACAACATTATACAGGTGTCCCTCCTCCCGGCTAACGCTATAATTCTGAGGCAACGCTTCTGTAAAATAGTCACAGATGATGCATCAGTGGAATTGCCCCAAAGCACCACGCCTATAATAACTATCAGTCTTTAATATTAGTTTTATTAGTTTAATTTATTTATTTTAATATAATATCCATATTACGTATTAAACAAGGAATTTTAATAAAGAAAAATGTATAAGGAAATATTGCATCTTTATATGTTTTATTAGTAGTTCTGTTTCTTTTTTTTATTTATTGTTATATAAAATTGTTTCCTACTTGGAGATTTACGTTATATAAGTACTATAAGTCTAGACTAAGTTTTTATGTAATTTAACTAACTAACTAACTAACTAACGTCAGTAACCCGAGCTAAGCCCACAGTAACGAGAGTCATCATATCATTATGAAGGATATTGAGAAAATAAAATTTCTACTCCTTATTTCGTCGTACTACCTATGTCAGTTTGGTTCCGACTAATTTATGACAATTTTTACAATTTTAATTTTACAATTTTAATTAAAACCTTTATTTTAATTTTAATCCATTTTAGAAGACCCACAGCTAAAGGATTTACCTTAAGGATTTACCTTTAGCTGTTGGGTCTTCTAATAAAATGGATAATAAATTAAAATAAAGGATTTAATTAAAATTGGCATAAATTAATCAGAACCAAACTTGTATAGTAATGTTAGAAATAAGAAACTTAAATTATTTTAAATTATAATCTATCTTTGACACATATGAAAACATTCTGGCTAATAATGTAAGAACAAGAAAAAAAACATATTTAAAATAATCAACAATAATAAAAACAAATAAGAAATTAATTACAAACAAAAAACTATTAAGTACATCAATCCGAAAAAACAACAACAACTTACTACAGAACGGAATAAAAAAATATTGAACTTGCTGTTACAAAAAGTTCCTATAGTGTCCCAAGTGAATTATTATTAAGCCTGGATTGTCCTGCGGCTGAGCAAAGGCCTCCTTACCCTATTTCCACTCTTCACGGTTTAGGGCTGTAATATAACATTATCATTATATTTAATTGCCTTCTTGATATGTGGTGGAAGCGTACAGCTCCCAAATATCTCAATCACTGTGGACTTGCTACTAATAATTTCTTTGAGGACATGCATTAAAGGCTATATAGGGTGACTGCTAGAAACCGCAAGAAACTTCAAGGGCTGGTCAGGTCAAACGTTTTAAACATGACAAAAATGAAAAGGAATTCGTATTTTTTTCATTTTTAATTAAATAATTCATTTTGTGAATTATAATTGGAAAGTCTTTGAGTATCTATCTAATTTAAAGCAATAACATAAAAAATTAAATGATAAACAATTAAATATAACGATTATTTACAAAGCGCGGGAATTAGACAGATTGGCAAACAGTTCCGACACCTTCTCTACTTTACAGATCAATTGGACGCTATTGTTACTTCTTTAAAGTAATTAGACATATCAAAGGGTCCGGGTTCTGACAACATACCCCCTATTTTTCTATCTATGTGTGCCGAAGAGCTTGCGGTTCCGTTATGTTCAATTTTTAATCTGTCACTTAGTACTGGCATCATTTCTAAAAAATGGAAGCTAGCTAAAATTGTTCCGATACACAAATCAGAATCTAAAGACATTGTGAGTAATTACAGGCCGATATCCATTCTCCCCACCTTGGGTAAAGTTTTTGAGGTCTTATTAGTTCCAAAAATTCAAAGTTATTCCAAAAAAATGTGTTTCTGATTTTCAACATGGCTTTATTTCTGCAAGATCCACGTGTAGCAACTTGGTGACATTTGTGGAAAATACTATAGAATCGGTGGATTCCAACAAGCAGGTAGATGAGATATATACTGACTTTAGTAAGGCGTTTGATAAGGTTCCACACTGCATATTGATTCAAAAGCTTTCAGTATATGGCTTCACTGGTATTTTTTTTAAATGGCTTAGTTCTTACCTAACCAACAGGTACTTGTACGTTGTAGTTGATGGTTATAGATCTAATATCTTCCAGATAACCTCAAGCGTACCCCAAGGGTCGCATTTGGGACCTGTTCTATTTAATATTTTCATCAATGACTTGCCTGATTGTTTTAGTGATTCCACGCCTTACCTGTTTGCCGATGATTTAAAGTTAACACGAACGATGGACAGTATGAGTGATGCCCTATTGCTTCAAGGTGACATTGACAGGCTGTTATATTAGTGTGAAAATAATGCCATGGAACTTAACATTAAGAAATGCTTGCACATTACTTTTACCCGAAAAACAAAACCAATTACGCACAACTATTCAATGAATGGCTCACACCTAAACGTGTTGATACTGTTAAAGATCTTGGAGTCCTTATCGACCGAAAGTTAACGTTTATCCCCCTTAACGATTCAGTTATCAAAAAAGCGTCAAAATCATTAGGTTTTTTAATCAGAAATACCAAATCATTCCGTAAAGTAGAAACCAAAATTTTACTATTCAATTCGTTAGTGCGTAACTTAGTTGAGTACTGTTATGTTGTATGGCGCCCTCATTAATCTGTACACAGTCTTAGAATTGAACGGGTCCAAAAACGCCTATTACATCATTTAGCATACTCTTCTGGCATTTCCAAAAAGATTAAGGGATCGAATCGAATCAAATCGTCTTAATTATTTTAAAATCAAATCTTTAGAATGTAGAAGAAACATGTTAGATTTATTATTTTTATCTAAAATTCTAACTGGTAACATTAATTGTCCTGATCTTAGCAAAATATAAATTCAGAGTCCCAACTAGATATCCCAGAAATCCCATTGATCTTCTATCTCCCCACTTTCGTTAATCCGTACTAGGCTCTAACTCCCCGGTTCCAAGGCTATGCAGGCTCTACAATAAATTGTCAGTTGGATATGTTTTGCTTATCATTATTTAAGCTTAAATGTCAGCTTCAACAACTGGATTTTGGTTAGTCTTTATTGTTGAATGCGGGTCTATTATCTTATAAACTGCTTACTACTACAATATTATACGACTTATAAATGGTAAACACTTAAATTTAATATTTCATGCAGTGTTTACCGACTTATTATTGTACACTTAGATGTAATTGTATTATTTAGTAAATATAAATTTATTAGTGTAACAATTACAGGTAAACCTAATAAAAAAAAACGGGCGGCCGGCCGACTGTCTGTTGACCCGTTCGCGTCAGCTGGGAGATAAGTACCTACGTTAGTCTGCAATGAGACCATTTTTGTCATGTTAAAAACACTTGACTTGACCAGCCCTTGAAGTTTCTTGCGGTTTCTAGCAGTCACCTTATATAAGGGGCTAAGACAAAAATGCATATTGCGTTAATTACCTGCAACGACAACTTGAGCAACGAAAGTGTGACGAAAGTATCTGCGAGTAGTGCGATACTCGGCGTTCGAAATAGGCACCTTATCGTGTACTCGTATCAGGTGCGCCGCAATTGTTAAGAGGCCTATTACATCTCGACTGTGATTTTTGCTTAAAATGCCCATTTTCGCATTTGTAGTAATTTTGCAGTTGTATTTAGGTATAATTTTTATCGAAATAGGATAATAAATTAATTATAAAATCTTTTTTCTATATTCTCTTGCTTTATAAAGTCACAATTATTCTGGTATTATCGTAGATATAGGAGAAATACACAGTTAACTTAAAGCAAATTTATATTAATTATAAAAAAAAAAATCTAAATAAAATCATTGATAATATCTAAAAAATTTCGAGGAATTTATAAGAGACAATATTCTACTTTTTTAATTCATTTGTTTAGAACAGTAGTAAAACCCACTATTGATTCCCAGCGGGGGACATCTTTGTGTGCTCGGTTTGGTTGGTGGTAGGGCTGTTAAGTCCGCCTGGCTAGCTACCACCATCTTATCTAAGTCTGTCGCCATAACAACGATGTTTATAGCATAGTTGTGTTCCGACAGTTAGAGATAAGATAGCCAGTTCCTCAGTGGTTGAGGATTCCGGGTGAAGCGCGCTTCCACCTTCGGCCTTATCGTCACTTACCATCAGGTGAGATGAAGGCCAAGCGCTTAAACGTTAACCGCAAAAAAAACCTAAGAGCTCAAAAAAGTGCCTTCGCGCATTTTTAATGAAAATCTTTCTCTGCAATTTTGGGTTTAATTAAAAAGTTAAGCAAAATTTACATAAAGCGAGGCCGCTACGAACTATGCCAATAGCTATTCTAAACTATTTAATAAGTCAAAATTATTAATGTATTTTTGTTTCTGAGATCAAGAACGCCAGAATTGGTAATTTTACGCAAAAATCACAGTCGAGATATAATAGGCCTCCTAACACAGAAATATCTTGATATATTTCTGTGCCTCATAATGACCTCTGTCAGTACACAGAATAATTATCTCTAGTGTCGTGCGAACGTCTGACGAACCCAGAAAACCACACTATGCTTTCCTCGCAGATAATGTACACACGGCGGCAGATCAACCTACCCAAAAACTGTCAAATTTCTACAATCATTTTTGAACGTTACGGTTTGGTTCTAAGGATCAATATTCATTGGAGAAATTTGACAGTTTAGGGTAGGTTGATCTGACGCCGTGTGTACATGTTCAGTAATAACTAGATAATTAATTGCTTTGAATAAATTAAACATAGTCTGGGTGGATAGGTGAAATGTCGCTCCAAGAATTTAGGTTGTTTAATTAATTAAATGTTTTTTGGATTCTTTTCAATGAAACCTAACGGTATTTTCACCTTTATCAACTCTTGCCAATTAGTAATGTCTAATGATATTGTCTTATTAGTCGTGGAACAATGATTAATATAATGTAACAGGTTTCTTTTTAAACACTTTGGTGGAGGCGCCTATCATTCGAACGTAGTTCTAGCCGTCAAATATTAAAATCTCGTCTCTAACACAAAGTGCTTGATACTACATACATAAATCACGAATATTATTCCCGAAGGGTTAGTCAGAGACTAGGCAATGAGGACAGCAAAAGCAGTCCTCTATCATAGTCCACTTTTCACCAAATAGCGACTGCACATGTGCTCAGCGTGACAGGTGGTGAGCCCATCGCTGCTCTATGTTGTTTGAAGTATGTGCAGTCTTTGGTCCGTTAGTCGCCTTTTACGACATCCGAGGGAAGAGAGGAGGCGGTAGTATTCTTTCACCGCTACGCGACAAGGTTATGCTTGCTACAGGTGTATAATAATACCCACAGAACAGAAGAAAGATGACTGTTCTGTGATAATGCCGCTACTGGTGCAAAGAACATACAAAATTAAATAGTTGAATGGGAGATCTGAAATGGCGAAAAAAATATTAGCTACCCCATACAACACTATTCGACTTTTTTTTTTTGCACAATTTCAAAGTTGCTGCCATACAAATTGAATTGTAGCCACAGAGATGGCGTGTAGAATCGGCGTGCTGACCACTCGACCACGGAGGTCGTCATTGTCTTTAACGTGATGAACGCTGAACAGAATTCTCAATCAGCACTCTGATACGAAGTGCCACAACTTTGGATTAGTGCTAAAATAACATTTAGCACTAATGAAGAACTGTCGGACCGCTTTCTACTCTAAAGTTCACTCCTCTGTAAGCAATGCTTTAAATTCAAATTAGTGTCTCCAAAGAAACTTGCGATAGATATAATAAAGACAAAGGGTTGCGAGGATCTTATACCGGGGAGATTCATTACGGTTCCGCTGCTTACATTTTGAGTTTGTTGAGGCAAATTAGAACTAAATTAAAACCATCTTGGCGTTCAGGATGACAAAATAACTCAATTAAAACTAATTTTAGGTGTTTTATGAGCTTTCAGCGGTAGGAATAGGCTGTACAATAAAAATGATAACTGCATTTGAGCATTTATTTCGAATTGGTTGATATTGTTGTCATCGACATTAAATACAATACTGTTGTTTGAAAAGAGAGCTTGCCTTTATTAATCATGGTTGGCGATAAAATTGGTAGTTCCTCAGGGGCCCTGCAGTCACCTTTTAGAGCTGTATTACTTTAATGGGAGTTTGCATAGTAAGATTTAAGTAATACTGCTTATGAGTTAGATATGATAAGGCCCCAGGTTCTTGTAAGCAAACTTCGGAAGCTTTTTTGGTGTCGTATATTAAAAGCGAAGAACCCAAGGGCGAGGTGCCGACGTCACTGACGACTTTATGACGAGTATAGTGTCCTAAGCCTTCATGCGTAGTGTATCTGGGTGTGTGTTGTGTGTTTGAAGTGACATTGGAATAATCAGGAGGGGATAAATAAGACAAAAAACCGCGTATAATTTTTTTTTGTGAAATAATCAGGAAGAGGAACTATAAGACAAGGGAATATTGCATATGGCATCGCGATCAGAAAATACCTGTACACCCTAGCACATATCGAATGATTGAAGTTATTTACTTTGAAGTCATGACGTTATCACAACTTTATATCTCGTGTCTCGTGTCGTGTCGGATTACTACTTTTTCTAGAAATTCACAAGGAAACAGCTAACAACGGTGTCTTTCTTTAAAAAAACAGTATATAAATTCGAGTGAAAGTAGATATTTGCACAAAGAAATGACAGTTATTTGTTTACAAACATCATTCATCGAATTTGGCCGTGTATAGGGTGTAGGCGTAGCATGCTTAAGTGGTGAAGTGAAATAAAGTTTTAATCCAGCCTCGTTTGCGGTTAAAATGACGAAATAGTGTTAGTAGTACCTATAAGGTGTAGGCGTAGCATGCTTAAGTGGTAAAGTGAAATAAAGATTTAATTCAGCCTCGTTTGCGGTTAAAATGACGAAATAGTGTTAGTAGTACCTATAAGGTGTAGGCGTAGCATGCATAAGTGGTGAAGTGAAATAAAGGTTTAGTCCAGTCTTGTTTGCGGTTAAAATGACGAAATAGTGTTAACAGTACCTATAGGGTATAGGCGTAGCATGCTTAAGTGGTGAAGTGAAATAAAGGTATAATCCAGCCTCGTTTGCGGTTAAAATGACGAAATAGTGTTAGTGTACCTGTAAGGTGTAGGCGTAGCATGCTTAAGTGGTGAAGTGAAATAAAGGTTTAGTCCAGTCTTGTTTGCAGTTAAAATGATGAAATAGTATTATCTATAAGGTGTAGGCGTAGCATGCTTAAGTGGTGAAGAAAAATAAAGGGTTAGTCCAGCCGCGTTTACATGCAGTTGAAAATGAAATGACAAAATAGTGTTGTTGTCTAAATAATATACGAGTGATTTAATCACAGGGCCGCAAGCAGATGTTTCACAAAGGTCAATAATACGGTGAGTTTACGAAAAGTTTCCGCAACTACGTTTTAGCGGCGGCCTGCATTATTTATGAACCAGCCCTTTCCGAGTCCACGCCGGATTGGCCCGGTTACGTCTGCAGATTACATTACGATTTCCATAGATTTGTGGGGACCGTTTCGCGCAACCTAGCGGACATGTAAATCCCTGCTTGATTAACGGGGAGTTGTTTTAGTTACACGTGTGCAGAGTGTACGATAATAGGTACCTATATAATCCCGCAACTGATCCATTCCATTAAGTGCAATAAAGAACTCATCATTAACAGAGTAACGACAAATGCAATAACAGGTTTTATACCTATTTTCTATTTTATTATGTCTATTGATAGGGTCAATTATAAGGATTTAAACTAAAGGAAGGAAGACGTTAAAAATAGGACAGCAAATCGTCTCTGCGGGTCAGCTAATTAATAATAGAAACTTTTTACATTTAAAAGTTAGCCTCAGACATAAATTAATACAGCTTTCGGCAATTTAAATAAAAATAATATTAGCATAACATAATAATGCATCGAGAAACGAGTTTGGCATGCTCTAGTTCGTAACAATCCGGAGAGAAGCAAGGACGGTGTGTGAATGTACTGTGCCAATTATGAAATATTTTTTGAGGGAGTGCCAATTTATTATCTAGTGGTAAAACAATAAGATAATCTTTAATCCATGGCGACAAAACTGTAATTATTTTATACTTAAACCTTAGGTTAGGTTAACCTGTATAAAAATACACTTCTGTATCTCTCTGTATGTGAGGCACAGAGGGAAAAAAGTTTCACATAACCTTGAAACTAGTACAGGCTACGGATCTTTTCCATAAGGCAATCACATTTTCGATCTTAGAATATGATATCAATACATAACCACAGAATAATATTACTACTTAACATAAAAATGATTTAAAATAATTTTATACACCCTCATTTTTTAGTCGTTATAATGATATTAAGGGTGAGTTCCACCCATGAAACTAAACAATTTTTGCCAAGAAACCTATGTGCAAAATTGCCAAAAAAATGTCGACCTCCCATACAAACCTGTCCGATCAGCTGACGACAATATATTATGGAAGGTTAAATTTTTTTTGTCATTTTTGCACTTATGTATGTTTATTGGGGAAAGTTGTTCAGTTTCATGGGTGGAACTCACCCTTAATTTAATTAAAACGACTAAAAAATGAGGGTGTATAATAATGTACCAGTATTAATATGTATTATCATGGTATCTTTATTATTGCAATTTTTGCATTCACAATGCTATAAAATATAGATTTAGGATAAAATGTTTAATAGAAAAAAACAACCCATCTCAGGAAAGCTCGAATGGGATTCAAACCCATGACCTTTGGACCGGCAATCCAAGGTTCGAATCCCATTCGAGCTTTCCTCAGACTGGTTGTTTTTTTCTAGTAATTATTGTATCCAAGTATTATGTAATAATTATGTAAGGTAAGTTAGTTAAAAAGTTGGTTTTCTTTAATCACTTTAATAAATAATATGTTTCACGACAAGGTGTAAGCGTTTGGACTTTATCTAAGTAACGATAAGGCTGAAAGGTATATGACCACATCCCCTGGAATCCAAAGAAATTAAGGCTATCTCAACTCTAACAGTCAGACAGAACACAACCACATGTCGAGTTGGGTTACTTGGGATACAATTTCTAAGATCAAAGACAGAGAAAAGCCTCTTCTTTTTTATATTTTATTTGCAGTCTCGATTTAAATATAGGAAGGTGCAAAACAACAAATTTCTATAAAAATAATTATCACTCTCTAAGAATACTTTAAAAATATTTATCTAGAGATTATTTTCAATCGGATATAAAGGAGGTCATGTTTATCGGTAAAAAAACAAAAGAGGAAACTCTATGTTTGAGTTTAGTATTAGCCTTATCTACTATTTGTAGGTAAGCAAAACTATTTATTGTATTTATATTATTGTTGTTACATAAATATTAAATTAAGAAATGAAGGATCATTTTCTTACTTACCCTATGTAGTTGTCGATAGTTTCAAAGTCAATCACCACTAGCACCAACAGTTTTTAAAGGTCGGTTTATTTAAGTTAGCACATATTTGACTTTTGGAAGGAATATTGATTTTATAAGACTAGCGTTTCGGCCAGCTTCTTTCCGTGGACTGCATTTTGGGTATAGATCGGGACAAGACGTGTGGCTTATGGTGGTGGGGCCAGGAAAAGCGCGATTTGTTGTGTGAGTTTTTGTAGTTGACGAGTATCATAATTTGTTGTTATTATGGTTGTATTGAATATTGGATTTGTTCCGGATTCGTCGTGTTCCTGATTCGTCGTATTCCAGATTCGACGAATTCCAAATTCGTCGTTATACGTTCAGTCGAGTAGGCACATGATATTATGCTTGCATCAGAAGATCAACATAAATTATTATCTGTGTTTTTTACCGACACCGTCTGTGGGAAGTATGTAGAAATTTATAATATATAATATAATAGATAATAGTAAGTTCGCTCTGTAAATTTCTTTAAATTGTATTATTTATTGCCTATTAGGTAAACCTAGCGGCCCGCCTACGACTTTGTTCGCATGAACACCACCCGTAATCCCAGGACGAATTTCCAAAAATTTACTGGCATAAAAACATTATACTTACAATTTCAAACACAACAAAAAAAATAATTAGTCAAATGCAACATATTACAGTAAGAACATACATTGGTGACAATTGATTTGTATTAATAGAGGTAGATCCAAAATTAATTAAAAAATTCACAGAGTCTACAGCAGATTTATTGAAAATGAATACAAAAATTTACAAAAAAATATATATTTTAATTTGAATAACACATTACAAGTTGAATAATAAGAAATTTGTATTGAGATATACTTCACATAAATTACACAACTACATTACTTACAAGTCGAATTATTATACTGATTAACACTGCACAACACAGAGAATAAAATTTTCTTTTCTTTTAGCGCCCGATGAATTTCACTTACATTTTCAAAATTCCAACTCGAATGCACTTCTCGCTTGCATCTGCATCTTTTAACACCATTATCATGAGGATTAGTCAGTAATCAAAGAAGCTACATCACTTTTATATAGGTACGGAAATATATAATAATATAATAACAATTTCTTTTCTTTTACAACCTAAGTGAATGTCATTTTGAACAACACATTACAAGTTGAATAATAAGAAATTTTTATTAAGATATATTTCCCTAAAATTACACAACTATATTACTTATAATAACACACCAATGTATAACACTGCACAACACAGAGAACAACATTTTCTTTTCTATTACAACCAAGTGAAGTTCATTTCGATTTCGATTTCGATGAATTTCACTTCGATTTTCGAAATTCTAACCCGGATGCACTTCTCGCCTGCGTCCGCATCTTTTAACACCTTTACTTGAATAATAATCATAGAAGCTACGTCGCTTTTATATACGGAAATACCCGTTTTTCTACAATTCCAAATCTAAAGGGAACACCAGATTTTTAAAAAATTTTCGCTTTTTTCGCCAGATCTTTTCGAAATATTTATAATTTAGTAATCATTAAACGATTTCGGATCGGATCGGCTACAAAGCAAAATGTTCATATATACTCCCCCCAAACACCCATTTTTTACATTTTTCTAAAGTACAAAAAAAGTTACTAGCCGATTTTTAAAAATCAGACGCTCACACGTGTCTCGATAAATTCCGCTACTCTTGTTTCTATTGCCATCTCGATCCTCTTAAAATACTCGGAGCTATGGCCAAAAATACGTCTCAGGCGATTTGCATCTGATAACCATTTTCAATGGTAAAATATCTATACATTTATATATATTATCTATTAAGAGGTTAATCATTATTGCTCATCGCAGATTCACATATCAAAAGCGGACCATCAAATCATTACACAAACCAAAATAAACTAATGTTTACGATTTAGTGGCCACAAACTTGCAGTAGCATGCAAACAACGTTGGTATCGGGGAAAGGCCGCACTAACGCTGTCCTTCATCGAGTTTCAAATTACGTATTCGATATTAAGTATTTAAATTCGGATATAGTAAAATAAGTTCGTTATTCAGTAGATAGCTAAAAATAAACAAGACGGCGTAAGACAATAAACAGTTATTTAAATGTAAATAATATCGAGACTGTCTCAAAATTCACGCAAGATTGAAATTATGGCCCATTAATGCGGTAAAACGTAACCAAATAAAAACAGCGTGTTATTGTTAAACCAAACCATACAGGGTTAAAAGCGTAAAAAGAGTTTTATTGTTGAGTATGTTAAACAAGTTTTTATTCTGCTGTAAAGGAATTTTTTAAATTTATTTTATAGGAATATATTTCCAGTAAAATCATCTTCAATGAAGAAAAATATTTTTTGGTGAAATGACTCTATGGCTAACACTTTATATTGTCGCACATGCATGGGGTTCAGATTCACAACTATGCAAACAGGGTTGTGCTTACAGACGTAAATATCTTCAATCTTCTTCGTTTAACAAAAAAAAACCATTGTCTAACAGGAATCAGTTCGGTCGTTGACCGGGTAGGATACAATGATGGTGATACCAAGGTGAAAAGTTACATAGTATTTCCTTATAACTACTTACAAAGACGTACTTGGAGTAGTCACTCGTACACACACACACAAAAAAATGTATGTTATAATGCCTTTTACTGTAAAGTCTGGAATAAAACATAATATAATTATTATTGTACTTAATTAATAGCGATAGTATAATGAACCAGCCCAAATTATGTAAACAAACTGTTTTTTTTCTAATAAAAGTGTTGCTCATAATTTTCACTCTCAAGCTGAGGGTCGCACCATCCCTTGAAAATGATGCTCCGTAACTGCGAACTGGACCAATTGCGAATTGGACCAATTGCGATCTGGACCAATAGCGAAATGGACCAATTGTGAACTGGACTAATTGCAAACTGGACCAAATGCGAACGAACCAATTGAGAATTGGACCATGCGCCCAACCGGTTTATCTATCTATGTATATGAATATAAGCTTTTCGTTGGTAAACGTGTCATTAGGAACCAAAAAACTAAAATTAGCTTGCCCAATGCTGACAAAACGAGACAAGACAAAACAATGTTTAACTAAACCATGCTTGTTTAAATATTGTTTATAAGTAAGCCCCTTAACGTTTATTCTCTTTATTTTAGTGCTATTCTGTATTCACTCAAAAAGCATCAAATACGAAATGAACTTTCGACGTGTTTTATTAGCACACCATTTTCCGGGTAGTTTTACTTTCTTTGTCCGGTTTTTAGCTTTTGTTTTATTACTACGAGACGGCTCCGATAGCTCACTACGTTTTCATTTCCGGTGTTCCGCTTGCTGAATACAGCCATTGAAAATTTTATCTCCCACGGAAACGGATACATTGCCGAATAGGGTTGTCGGATTAGCGTGCATACATGACCGACTTTAAAACTTTAAAGCTTTTTTGTTGGTGTCTCATTTTATTTCGAAGGTGGATTCCGGGATGTTTAATTTTTGTCCGTCAATCAGATCGGACAAAAATTATAGACAAATCGCTTATGGAACCGCAAGAAATTTTGTTAGCTGATCTCCAAACATTCATTTTGAATACCCTTTCAAAAAAAAAATATCCAAATCAGTCCAAGCGTCTATAAGTAATCGGGGAACATACATAAAACATATTTATTTCGACGAATTGAGAACCTCCTCCTTTTTTTGAAGTCGGTTAAAAAGAGCACCCAATGATGAGGAATCGGATAGGAGAAGAGCCGCTCTCCGATTTTTAGTAGGATCGACTTTTTGTTAGAAATTCGTTGATATTATTCAATTGTACTGTTCCATTTTCTCTGACAAAAATACGGACACCGATTATAGGTCTCCAGCACGGAATAGGTAAAGATTAATCTGTGGTCTCCAGCGTGTTTGAGACCAAAGTAGAGGAATAGTGTGGAACTTTTTGATGCTTTTTTGACTTTCATTGTTTTATTTATTAACGAACTTGAAGTCTATTCGCAGTTTATTTGCTATATTATATAATTACATGTTTACTAATACATTTTTATAATTATTTTATTAGAACAAAGTTTCTAACGAATTGACGATCATCCGCGACCCTTCTATCGACAGTTATAGCCAAAAAGTTAATAGCTGTTCCCAATTCCGGTGGGTGCAATGCACAGGTGTACCAAGCAACGAAAATTGCCGGAACGTGTGTTTTAATTCATATCACTGAATAATAACTGACAAAATGTTTTTTAAGACGTATTTCTTATTTTTTATATAAGAGAATATCTAATCAGTTTTGTACCTTGTTTATATCTAAATGTATATTATTCCTGATTAACTTACACAAAATAGGTTCTGGCACTTTGCATGGCAAGTTAAAACTATACATAACAAATCTATATGAATAAAAATCAATTGTCGAAATGTTTGTACGCACATCACTTCAGAACGGCTGCACCTATTTGGCTAATTCCCTTTTTGTTGTGTTTGTAATTGTCAGGACTAGGTTTAAGTGATGTTTTTAATTCTTCACAGGATATAGGGTGTTCACGCGGACGAAGTCGCGGGCTGGCCGCTAGTAGGTACTTCTATACTAATATTATAAAGAGGAAAGATTTAATTGTTTGATTGTTTGCATTGAATAGGCTCCGAAACTACTAGACCGATTTGAAAATTCTTTCACCGTTGGGAAGCTACACTTTATTCGGGTGACATGCTATATAACATTTTCAAAAATTCGTCAGGGGTTCGGGGTCCACGTGGAAGAAGTCGCGAGCGGTCCGCTAGTATTTAATAAACTCGACGGTACATAGGCGGACAGTATATATACATGGTAAAATAATCTCCGATGTTTATGTAACAACTATAATGATAACAACGTTTCTTTTTTTCATGTGACACGTCATAGTGACTACATCCTGCCTGATGGTCAGCAGCCGATGCAGTCCAAAATAACGAGAGCGCTCCTCACCGTGCAACAAGCACGGTAACGGTAGGGTCACGAGGGTCACACACCTACGGATGCAAGCATTGCTAACCCCCAAATTTTTTTATTTCCCCAGTAGTTTCTAGTACAAAGGGTTTTCATTTTATAACCGTGTCGCGTAGAGGTGATAGAATACTACCACCTCTCTTCCCTTGGGTGTCGTAAAAGGCGACTAACGGACTAAAGACTGCACACACATCCAACAGCATAGAGCGGCGATTGGCTCACCATCACCACTGTCACGCTGAGCACATGGGCAGTCGCTATTTGGTGAAAAGTGGTAGTGGTAGAGGACTGCTTTTGCGGTCCTCATTGCCTAGTCTCTTTATTATATGTATGTCTTTATGCCAGCCAAAGGTATAGACTATATTATATTCTTTTTACACCACCTGCCTGCTCGACAACGTCAAATTATATGAACTGAGGTCTAGCAGGGCATTAATATTGTACTGAATTTAATTATGACCCGCTGGTCATTACTGTGATTTGAATTTGGAACATAAATAGAAATCGCATACGAACATTTTCTATATTATTATAGATAGTAGGTAGGAGTGCAGTCTTTAGTCCGTATACTCCTTTTACGACACCCAAGGGACGAAAAGGGGTTGGTAGTATTATTTTGATGAGCCCATCGCCGCTATATGCGGTTGGATGTATGTGCAGTATTTAGTCCGTTAGTTGTCTTTTACGACACCGAAGGGAAGAGAGGGGTTGGTAGTGTTATTTTAATGAACCCATCGCCGCTCTATGCTGTTGGATGTATGTGCAGTCTTTAGTCCGTTAATCGCCTTTTGTGACACCGAAGAGAAGATAGGGGTTGGTAGTATTATTTTGATGAGCCCATCGCCACTCTATGCTCTTAGATATATGTGCAGCCTTTAGCCCGTTAGTCGCTTTTACGACACCCAAGGGAAGGGTTGGTAGAGGTTGGTAGTATTATTTTGATGAGCCCATCGCCGCTCTATGCTGTTGGATGAATATGCAGTATTTATTTAGTCCGTTAGTCGCCTTTTACGACACCGAAGAGAAGATAGGGGTTGGTAGTATTATTTTAATAAGCCCATCGCCGCTCTATGCTGTTGGATGTATGTGCAGTCTTAAGTCCGTTAGTCGCCTAGTCCGTTACTCGCTTTTTACGACACCGAAGGGAAGAGAAGGGTTGGTAGTGTTATTTTGATGAGCCCATCGCCGCTCTATGCTGTAGGATGTATGTGCAGTCTTTAGTCCGTTAGTCGCCTTTTAGGACACCCAAGGGAAAAGATGGAAAGACTGTACATACCTACTATCCAACAGCATAGAGCTGCGATGGGCTCATCAAAATAATACTACCAACCTTTCTCTTCCCGTGGGTGTCGGTCGTTAAAGCAACTAACGGTTCTAGCCGCTCTATGCTGTAGGATGTAAGTGCAGTCTTTAGTCCGTTTGGGTCATTTTAGCTCCTTGTATAACAATCTACTATTAGATTACTATTGCTTTTTATTGTCTCGTAGATGGTGTGAAAAGTAGAGTATTCTTCTTGGGGATAAAGATGCATTAGTCTTGGGCGACCTTGAATCCCACGCTGTACTCAGGATTCTTGTCTTACCTCCCTCGCTTTGCTCGGGAGTTAACTGTAAACACCCTCGCTACGCTCGGGAGTTAACGCTAGAATCCTTCGTTTTGCTCGGGATTCAATACGGGACGCCCGCTACATAAGACACTACTTTATCCCCTTGGTGCATAATCTACCATTAAATTAGTTTTGAAATTAATTTACATAATAGGTACACTAAACATATTATCAAACAATGACTATTCCAAAATGAATTGATACACTAGCATGCGTCATAATCACGTTTGCCAAAATAAACAATACCTACTCAAAGACCAAAAAACAACGTTTTAATCCCGTTAATTACCACTTCAATATTAATCAACATGATAGATCTTTTTTTATTTTTTTATTGCCTTTCGGTTTGTATTTATGTGTATCTCTTTGATTAGATTAAAACTAAAACTAACTAATAAACTAATATAATAATAAACTAATACTCTTATTTACTATTCTTAATTTTATACACTTTTGTATCTCATGTTTGCCTTCTTTACCAATGTAAGTTCATCGATAGCTTCTAAGTATTTTGACATGTACTTATTATAGCAGTGAAGTAGTTAAATTCAATAAAAGCTATTTCATAATTCAAGCATCGGTATCGACTAACCTAGCCGAAAACTGATCGGACATAAAGAATTACGAGGTCGAACGGAATTGAAAGGAAGGTCAGGAGAATTTACATACGCGTCGGATTAGCATAGAGCTGATTTTGCGGAAGTATGAACGGGCCCTAAGTGGAAGGGTCGTTGTAAGCGTGCGGTTAGGAAACGAGCGACAGCGGAACGCTCTGGCAGTTTGCAACAGTGGTGCGGCGATATAAGTGCGGCGTCACGGCGATATTAGGGATGTTGGAAATGAAATAAAATATCGATATATCGATACATCGATATTTAAAAAAATATCAATATCGACCTCGATATATTGCGAAAAAAATATCGATATATCGGTCAAATTTTAAACCGACTTTTTAAAAAAAAGAAGAACCTCTTGGTTTTTTTTAAAGTCGATTAAAAAATTAATTTAGGTCAGCCTAGCCCGGTAATAAAAATAGATTTTTTATTTTAAATTAATATTTTATTTATGAAAATTGCACTTACAACAAAGGAATCAATCAGTCAAGCCAGTATTTGTCCCGCAGTGAGAGTAAAAAACTCTATTTTTGACGTGTTTCGCCGTCAGCCATCTCCTGTTGTTAGGAACCGCCAGATTTACGGCAGAAGCCACTCTCTCTGATGGCACGAAGGAAGACATAGGTGTTAAATATTTCCGTTGCGTAGACGCAGCACACATGCACGCATGACATGACTTGATTGAAGCAATGCACTGACAGTGACAGTTACGCACTCACTACCACAGATTAGATTAATGGAATTCAGCACGACTATATATTTTTTTAAATCTCTTACGGCTTTGAATTCTAGCGAATTTATTTAGATCGTGATGAGATGATAATATTAAAAAATATATCGATTTTGATACGAATTTCGATATTGGTTATTTAGTATCGATGTATCGATATATCGGGAAAAACAATATCGCCCAAAAATATCGATATATCGAACAAAAAATATCGATATATCGATATATCGATATTTTTTCAACAAGCCTAGGCGATATAAGTTGACAGCGCTTGACAGGTTTAGTCAATCGCACATGGTAATTTTGACAATGATAATAATATGCGTTTGTTTAGAGAGGCCTATGTCCAGCAGTGGACAAGTATAGCCTGATGATGGATGATAATGATGATGATTTTGCGATTGCTCCGTCTTTGTTGCAAACTGAATTTGATAACGATGCAGACGTACCTAATGTTTTTCAGTTTTTTATCTTAGAGATAAGATAATAAGTTTATTATTAGTATTATATTGTGATTTATAGTATATGTTTGTTAATCGTAAACAAATTAGTTAATGGTAGGAGTAGCATTGTCACTCTGTGTACAAACATGTTATAATAAATATTTTTTTAATCAATCGATAGCGCAGCAGTTTACTTTGCGATCGTGCAAGGTAAGCAATTTTTGTAAAGATTTTGGTCACCGTCTGGAAGATCAAATTAAAATAAACGTTTATTGGGTGAAGTTGGTGGGTGTTAGAATACTTTAACAAACGATCAAGTCGTTTGTGCTTGCTTATGCTTATTATTTTATTGTACAAAAACACATACTGACAATAATGTGGAAACAGCGGTGAACGAATCAAAGAAAATAAACTTTATGTGTGTCACATCTATTTATTTAATTTTATTTTGCTTGTAATATTATTATTTTGGTACTTCTATTTGAATAAAGTAATGTACTTAATCTGTTGGTATTTTCATAACAAAGCGAATGTAAATAAACGTAATGTTTTTATTTTGTTACTCCTCTTTAAAGAAGTACCTAATGTACACAAACTGTCGGTATAACAAATTAAGCGCCTTTTCATAATAAACGTTATCTTTCTTCTATCGTATAATAGAAGTGCTAAGCGAAAAGGGGCGGTTGCAGACCGGCGTTTTTTCCGCGTTTTGTTTGGAGTATAAACTTATAAGCTTCGAATTCGATCACATATTATTGTATAGAGTAGATGCACAATCAACGCTCTTAAAACGTCTGCACAAAAAGAGTACAGTCACAAGCCAAAATATGTAAACAATTGTAACCCACAATAAAATAAGAGTCAAAGTGTATATTTATTGGTGCTCATGAATGTACCTAGCGAGAGGTTTAGGTACTCATTTTGTTTAAGAGTGAGCGAGCTAAACGTCAACACGGCAAAACACATAACGGGACTTCTTGGCGGAAAAGTGAAGCGTCACGTCTGCAGTTTTGTTTTATTTTCTACTAGCGGCCGCTCAAGGTTTTACCCGCGTGGTTGCGGTTCCCGTGAGAATATCGGGATAAAAAGTATTCTATGTGTTAATTCAGATTATGAACTATCTGTATGCCGAATTTCATTTAAATCCATTTTGTAGTTTTTACGTGAAAGAGTAACAAACATCCAACCATACTTACAAACTTTCGCGTTTAAAATATTAGTAGGAAGGATAATTTGTGTTTTGTCGAATATTAATTTGAAATAATGATGGATTATTTAATGTTGTGTTCGTGAACGTGCATTGGCAAATAAAACAAAACAGTGCAACATCACTTTTCAAATTCTCTTAAGATGTTCGTGTGAGATCGCAATAAAGTCCCAGAGCTTTATTAAGTCTCAACTCAAGGGGTTTGGGGGACTATCGTTGACCGTTAAACGTTCATTATCATTCATTATCATCTACTTTATGCAAAGAAGATATTCACTTTAATATCTTACTTGACACTGGCTAAATGTGCTGACCGTACGAAGCCATTATTTAAGAGAAAAAAAACATTATATGTCTAATGTATTATGTCAAAGCTGCCACTATTCCGCTATGATTTAGTTTATGATTGTGTATCTAGTTTTTATATGTCGTCGAAGAATATAAACGTAGTAGAATAAAAGAAGTATGTTATCTTCATACATACGCACCAAGCGCGGCTTGTATGTGAGCGCGGCCGAGCCATCCCGTACGTACGCGTCGTCGCACGCACACACTGACGAGTTTATTGATGATAACGATACCAGTTGCTCGCAAAACGACAGCCCTAATGTTTAGGCAATTATCGCTCGCTCGGGGGCTAAGTCAGCGTACTGGTTTTATTCTACTATGATATAAATTTTGTTTTTAGAAGCGCGTGTAGGCGCGTTTATTATATTATTTTCCCACACGCCCAGCACAACAGCGTTAACGAGCTTATCGGTGCTTTTTACAATAATTAGCTCATTGCGTATGTTAAACCCTGTTTATTCTATCGTATAAGTATATGAATTAAATATTTATTTTTGCTATTTGTTCCAAAATTTTTAATTAGGCATAAAGGCATATAAAACTGAATAGACCTTTAGCTGATTTACGCCAGCTTACAAACATAAATATCATGGTTGAGGTGGAGCTCGAAAAAAACGCTGGTCTGAAACCGTTCTAACACAGTCCGCTTTGACATTTAAATGACTCACCTGTGCTCAGTGTGGCAGAAATCCATTAGAATGGTACCTATTATCGCACGGACAATCAATGATCAATTCCACATTCGGGGAATTCATTTTATACCGTTAAACTTGTGATACTTTCCTCGTTTCGATCATCTTGCCTGCTGCCACTTAATTTGGTCGTAGACATAATAATGGCACCTGTGAGTCAGTACAAGTCAATAACCATGTCGTTAAAGCGTAAAAAACTTACCATAGGTCAGTATTTGTAACATAGCAACTTTAATAAAGCTTTTATAAGGAATGATTACACTTGTAAAACCACTATGTAACCGTAATACAACGTCTGTGACATCCATCTGCGTATCTGGCATCTTATCGGGGCGGGGTAATGATGTGAGAAATAGGGACCGTTTCCACAGCCATTCAACCAGGGCCGGCTTTACAGTTCATTATTGAGGGAACAATCGTCAGGGGACTGGGGGACTGATATGTTTACGAGTTTTTTTCGTTTGGTAACACTCTTGTGATATAAGAAAGAAATAATAGAATACTTTTCATACAACAAAATGTTTAAAAGAAATTAAAATACATACTTAATGCTGACGATTTAGAAAACTTGTAAAGATGTGTAATTATTGAAGAAATTGGGACCGTTTTCATAGCTTTAATCAAGAGGCCGGCTCCACAGTCAAAGGGACTGAGCAATGCAGTTAAGGAGCACTCGTCAGGGGACTGACACGTTTACGAGACAATTTCCATTGGTAATTGACTCTTGAGATATTAGATAGAATTGGCTACTTGACAGTTCTCGGAAAAGTATTTTAAAAATTACAAACGCTTATTTTATACCTCTTACAATAATTTTTTTCTCGAAAAAGCTTAATTTTATTTAAAAGAAAAAAAAACATATTTTTCTTCAATAATTTCATATTTTGCGCGAAAACGGTTGATCACGTGACATTTTACCCTGTGACGTCACATTTCACTAAACAAAGAAATTTTTATCTTGAAACCTGACAGATAGTTTTTGTTTATTTTGTAAAATGTGACGTCACTCGAAGCTCAATCATGGCCGGCATGGCCGCCCGTGTTTCGGGTCTTGTACTCCACAGATAAAAAAATCGCAAATTTATTTTGTGAAAATAAAATATTTACAAATATTATCTTGATAAAAAAAACGATTGGATAATAATTGTTAAATTATAAACTACCATATCCGACATATTTCATGTTTTATTGTTACAACTGTCAAATGGACAACTAATAGAAAACTTTTTATGTACAAAAGTAAAATAAAAACTTCACATCGATGATCTATGAAACCTAATTATAGGTAAATATGTGAGAAATAGAGGCTGTTTCCACGGCCATTCAACCAGGGCCGGCATTGAATTAATTTTATTTGATTTTGACTTATTATTTATGACAGTTTTGTAAGAATTTTTATCTGAAATTAGCGGCCCGTCCGCGACTTCGTTTGCGTGAACATCCTGTATCTCAAGACAATTTTCCAAAAAAAAAATTCAAATGAACCAAGCCCTGACAATTATGAACAAAACAAAAACGAATTACCCAAAAAGGTGCAGCCATTCTAATATACTTAAATAAAAATCAATTGCCGAAATGTTTGAACGCGCATCACTTCAGAACGGCTCGATCGATTTAGCATGTTTTTTTTGTTGTGTTCGTTTTGCCAGGATACAGAGTGTTCACGCGGACGAAGACGTGGACGGGCCGCTAATAATTAAATATTATTTTATATTAAAAATATATATTACAAGTACCTACTTAATCATTTTTTTATTTTTAATATAAATTATTATTGCTTTACCTCGTCTACATTTTTAAAACTTACTCATGCACATGGATAGAAATAAATAATCTTATCCCTCATAATCAAACAAATTTAATTTATATACTAAATGCTGCATTAAGAGGCCTATTACATCTCGACTGTGATTTTTGCGTAAAATGGCCAATTTTGGCGTTATGGATCTTAGAAACAAAAATACATTAACAATTATGACTTATTGAATAGTGTAGAATAGCTATTGGAATAGTGCGTCGCGACCTCGCTTTTTGTAAATTTTGCTTAACTTTTTAATTAAACCCTAAATTGCAGAGAAAGAAGGCACTTTTTTGAGCTCATCGATTGAACTACTGTTCTAAACAAGTGAAATAAAAAAAATTATAATTTTATCTCTTATATAGTCGAATAGTGCGTAGCGGCCTCGGAATTTTTAGATATCATTGACTTTACATAGGAAAAAAATCTTATTCTAAACCAAAAAACTTTGAAAATTACTATACGTTAACTGTGAATATCTCCTATCTACGATAATATTATTGAGCAAAATTTATACCAGAGTAATTGTTACTTCATGAGGAATAAAGATTTTATAATGAATTTATTATCCTATTTCGATAAAAACGATAAATACAACTGCAAAATTACTACAAAATGCGATGCGCCGGCCGTCCGAATTCAACTTATGCTCACAGAATGGAGATTTGTAATATTGCGCACAAATGTATTATTCTATTTCGATAAAAACGATAATTACAACTGCAAAATTACTACAAATTGCGAAAATGGGCATTTTACGCAAAAATCACATTCGAGATGTAATAGGCCTCTTAACAGACGTCACTCACCAATATGCGAATTTCCTTTTTGTCATTTTTGTCATGTCTAAAACACTTGACTTGACCAGCCCTTGAAGTTTCTTGCGGTTTCTAGCAGTCGCCTTATATTTACGGTATAATTATCATTTCAAATTATAAAGTAAAGTCGCTGATTTCCTGTGTCTGTGGCTCCACTTTCTCCTTCTTAACCACGCAATGGATTTTTACACGGTTTTTACTGATTCACTGTAGCGTGCGAGATGGTGCCCTTTTCCCCTACCTGAGTCCGGCCCTGTGCAGGGTGGTCTACAACCTATTTGTTAAACCCTTATGTGGGGTTCACACTATGTGCAAAGTAAAGGTAGATGTTTCGTTGATGAGCAAAGGTTCTTATACGCTCGAATTTTCCACGCCTACGGTTTTCTAGTGTCTGTTTAAGATCTATTCATCGTCTGGGTTTCTAAAGAGATCGCCTTAAGCCGATAGAACCGTCACTGGATTCTAATTTCTAATGTTGTGACCTTGTAAGTTTGACAACTTTTCCAAATGCTAGTTAAGCGGATTGACCAAATTAAATATAACTCTACCTCCTCCGTACTTCTGAAGTTATTAAGACGTTGGACCAGATTGTTATCGTAAGATGGCAGTCATTAAAACCTACCAGTATTGGAAACTCTAACAATAGGTGGTGTTCGGTATTAATTACTTAACTCATTGTTGCAATATAAAAAATAATTTTATTTTGTAAACATGAGATTTGTCGTTGTTGTATTGAAATCAGACGTCAGTGATTCGATTCTTCTTATGATACAAAAGTGCATTGATATGGCTTGATCTCAATGTACAGTTGTCTATATACAGAGTGTCTCATCAAGAACGTGCCAAACTTAAGGCGAAGATAGACTAAGAGGTGTCCAGTTCCGTAAAAAAAAATACCTTAGTACCAAAATGTTCATATTTTTTTAAATTTATTGTATGGCTTGAACTAACAAAATTATGTTTCAATATAGTAGATTAATTCTCCATTAGTATTTAATAGGAAGAATAAGAAAAATATCTGCTCATCTGTACATACAGCAGCAAAAAACAGCCAAAAAGAGAGATTTTAAAAGAAGTAGAGTAAGAACTTAAAAAAAATGTAGCTTGAAAATGGTGATATTTTCACTGAGGTATTTTTTTTATCTAGTTGGTCACCCATCAGTCTATCTTTTCCTTAAGTTTGGCATGCTCTTTACGGGACACCATGTATAGCCCAGCCGTGTGAGTGGGACGTTCATTATAGATAATACTTATTATTGATTGTTTTATTTAGCAGGAACAAGAAGAAATATTTAATTGTGTTTAGCTTGTTAGGATTATTACCTGGAATATAATTAACATGTAAATATACATAAGAAGTTCGACTCTAAATTGACAACTATTTGTCTTGAATCTACTGTTGGGCTGCCCTCGGGCCTTATACAATTAGCATTGAAATGATAAAATGATCGCGACCCAACCTTTGGAGAGAGTATTTGCGTAATGGCTACCTTACTCGCTTCGAGTACCTTAAATATTTAAATTTGTTTACTGCTCACCATAATTTGGGATGATTTCGAAAAGGCTATACCGAATTACAATACACGCTTAAGAGGCCTATTACATCTCGACTGTGATTTTTGCGTAAAATGGCCAATTTTGGCGGATCTCAAAAACAAAAATACATTAACAATTATGACTTATTGAATAGTGTAGCCAAATGGTTTAATTAAAAAGTTAAGCAAAATTTACAAAAAGCGAGGGCGCTACGCACTATTCCAATAGCTATTCTACACTATTCAATAAGTCATAATTGTTAATGTATTTTTGTTTTTGAGATCCGCCAAAATTGGCCATTTTACGCAAAAATCACAGTCGAGATGTAATAGGCCTCTTAAGCGTGTATTGTAATTCGGTATAGCCTTTTCGAAATCATCCCAAATTATGGTGAGCAGTAAACAAATTTAAATATTTAAGGTACTCGAAGCGAGTAAGGTAGCCATTACGCAAATACTCTCTCCAAAGGTTGGGTCGCGATCATTTTATCATTTCAATGCTAATTGTATAAGGCCCGAGGGCAGCCCAACAGTAGATTCAAGAAATAGAAGAAATAGAACGCAGGAGCTTATAAGTGTATGTGTACCAGTTATTCTATCTTATATCTACGAGAATAATGCATAAAAACATTAGTGCTCTTTCAAACCGCAGTGTACATTATACTATATATATATATATATATATATATATATCAGATTCAGGTGACGCGACTGTCCATTATCGTTACAGAAACATGCTAAAGTATTTCGTGTAGACAGTTTCAGAAATGACTGTGCCATATTGTTCAAGTTGACTTGATAGTTAGAAGACACCATGACCGAATGTTATTGAAGCTGGAACGGGTGTTACTATTCTCCATCTGGTTATCTTCTACTTTGAATATGTTTTTGTTCCTTTGGCTATAAGCTACTGCATTCTAACAATAGGTGGTACTCCGTATTAATTTACTTAATGTTGCTGAATAAAAGTAACAAAGATTATCTAAGGCAATTTTGTAAACGTGTGCTTTGTTGCTATAGTCTTTAAGACAGGCGTAATTTTCGTATGACTAATCCTACATAATTCAAACGTTAATGTTTGTAAGTATGGATGGATGTTTGTTACTCTTTCACGTGCAGTAGTTGCATGGATTTGGATGAAATTCGGCATACAGATAGTTTATAACCTGGATTAACACATAAAATACTTTTTATCCCGATATTCCCACGGGAACGGGAATCACGCGGGTGAAACCGCGAGCGGCCGCTAGTATGGTATAAAATCAAGCAATCTACTCAACTAATCAATCAGTGTATTTTTTGTAAAACACTTCTATAGCATCAATTATTGTTATTTCCAGGATTATGTCACTTTTACAAACTACTCGTATAGATGTATGAATTGAATATATAATAGAAAAAAAGCAATACACGAAGCATTGAGATCACTGCTATGAAACAAAACTTTGTAAACACATGTTAAAAAGTTATGAAGGGGCTTCCTTCTCATAAGATATTGCTGAAAAAACAAGAAAGGAAAAATAGTAATTAAAAAGAGGAACTTAAACGGTTTTGTTTTATTTTTTTACAAAGAATACTTAATAATTAGAATCATTATGGCATCACAGATTATATAAAATACTTAAGCACCCCTCCTAATTCTTAAAATTAGAAAATAAAAAGATTTGGATAAATATCAATCATAATTTACAAATAAACTTTTAAAAAAGTAAGTACAAGCATCTTATCTTCATATGTGCATGTATTCATTATACTGATATTTAAGCGAAACTTTCTAATATCGGACAAATCTTACATTCTTACGCATTTAAACAATTTGCTCTATATTAATTATCTTATTAATAATTATAAATTTTGCTTCAGCTTTATTGCGGTTGATAGCCACCAAAAATAGACTGAGCGTATTTTCCGAAATATTGAACAGGAGGGAACGACGGCGCTACAAACGATGAAGGAATTTGAGGATTCTGGATCAAGGGTTTGGAGTTTTGCTGATATGCCTGGGATTGCAGCAGCTGTGGCTGCAGGTGAGAAAATACTGGGCCCGGTCTGAAATAAGAAATTTGCCTCCCTGGATTCGCCGGGAGAGTCCTCGTCGATGCAGTGGCCAAGCTCTCTTTTGAAGGTTGCGAGGGAATATTTTGGGGGTTTTCATATTGCGTTTGTTGATTTTGGGGCTCCGCTTGTTGATTTTGGATTTGAATATGACGATTCAGGTACTGTATTTGGGGATTTTGATATTGACTTTGTGAATTTTGATATTGAAGTTGTGCTTGTATTTCGTATTCTTGCTGTTGCTGCAGCTGCGGTTGAGGCTGAACTCGGTACAACTGCTGCACTTGGTATTGAGGCTGAGATTGGTACTGAGGCTGGGGTTGGTATTGAGGCTGAGGCTGATACTGCAGTCGCTGTTGTTGTCTTTGTGCAGCGAAGGAAGGCGTTGGTTGGCTCTGAGAGAAACTTGCGTAGCTTACAGCTCCTTGTTGAGACTGCGCGTTGCGATTCTGGAAAACATTAGAAATTATTGTCATTGGAAGGTCTTATTGAGTTGTTTTGGGTTCTGAGGTTCTGGAAATCATTAAAAATCATTGCCATTCTATTGTTTTGGGTAAAAATAATAGTGATAAGGAAACTGTATAAATAACATATTTGATAATGTGTATAAAATTAGCATTCTTAATTAAATATATATATACTTATCTAATCAAACTAAACATTTGTATTTACCGAAATATCGACTTTAAAAAGTTTATAACTTGGTAAAAAATATGAATATTTTATGATTGGTCGATATTTTAGTAAGCGTACAATTACTGGAAATAATTCAAATGCGAGTTACTTGTGAAGTGGTGGTGAGAGCAAATTCGACGCCTACGCGCCCTTTTTACACGAGTAATTTATGGTGGCTCTTACGGCATAAAAAAGGGTTATTTATGGGTGACGAGAAGCTTAGTGGATCCTCGAGCAGTAATTTCTCAATTATAATCACAGCAGTGTAATTCGATTTTCGGAAAGTCATCGCCACACTCACCAAACGTACCTGCTAAACAAACATACTTAAACATACCTGTTCTGGTGCTGGTTTTTCCAAGGCTTTTACTTCCTCTCTTTGTTCTTCTGACTTAAGTTCACGTTGAGCGGGATCTTCTTTGGTCTCAACCTCATTGGGCTCTACACGAACGTACGTAATTCCAGGTTGGGATGGTACTACTTGTACCAAATTCTGTTGCTCTTGGGGATATATTGGCCGCCGTACGTACTGTTGCGGAGGGATGTTTTGGACGTACTGAATCGGTCTTTGAACGTGGTAAGGAAACTGGGGGATCTGTTGATAAACAGGTTGTGCCACTAATTGCGGTTGAGAGTACAGTGCTGGCTGTGGCTGAACAAATATCTGCTGTTGGTATGGATGTTGGAAATTAATTGGTCGAGCGAAGTTTGGCTGCTTCGGGGCCTGTAGTTTCTGGTTGTATTGTAAAGCGTTTTGCGGCGGCTGGTACGATATCTTGTGTTCGGAGTAGGCTAATTGCGATGCTATCGGGGGGGATACTTCGTAAGTTGTCGGGGAGCCGGGCTGCAAACAAAGTTATTTAGATTAGAAGGTAAAGTTGTTTGAGTGTTGCTTTTAATTAAAGAATTTTAAGGTTAGCAAATGCTCATTGATATTACAGTAGTTTCGTTCTAAAAACTTAGTTTCATTTGTAGGTACATTTCTTTAAAATCGTACAATTGATTATTATGTAGTGGTTATACTATAACACATTAGTGCTTTTAGATTCAAGTAAATTGAATAAAACCACGGAATTTCAAAGATTTTCTTTTAGTACGTAACTGCAGCGTCTAATTTTGTAAATTTTTAAATTATATTTTAAACCTTTCAATATCCCATATTAATAAATTAATTAAAAAAGAATTTGTTTACGCTTACACTAATTATCTAGCCCAAGATAAGCTTGTATTGAAACTCGTTAATATGGTTAAACTAGATAACGGGTAAATAAACATAGATAAACACCAAAACTCGAAATCAATTCAGAGAAACAGTTTTCTAATAGCGCGACAACGCCAGACCCAGCGCGCTAACCACTCGACCAAGGAGGTCGTCAAAATTAATGGAGCTGCTTTTCAAATACTAAACTGAATAAGACCAATAAATCTAAATATAAAATACGAGTGTTTGGTCACGACACATGGGTATTTATAACTTACCCTCGACTGGTAAATGGACACTGGGGCATAGAGGTGGCTGGCAATAGCCGTTTGGTAAGGCGGACCCTGCCCGGTCAGCACATCCGAGATCTTGGCGATCTGAGGCACAGGAGTCGCGTAGATTTGCTGAAACAATCAAAACCTAATGTTAAAGATGGGAAGGTGCAAAATCGTAGGACAAAAACATGTAATGAATTTTGTTTGTTTTTCAAAAGTGCAGCTGGATATTTATGCTTTCCAGTGAATGCTGGTCGAACGGTAAATTTTGTTGGACTGTTGGTATCCATTTAACGAAACTGTTATTTATTCTTAATTATTTTAATTTGTTAGAAATTAGTTGATGTGATTTAGAGTTCTTTGAATATAGAACCGTTGACTAAGCCTTGCCTATCCAAAATTTATTACGGACTCCATGTTCTATCTTAAATAGATTAAACCTTAATCATTAAGGTTCTAAGAGTAATCTACTACATTGATTAACGGTTCCCAATAAATCTTTTATTCGTTTGGTTTTCATCAACATTTTCAAGAGCTTTTTTCTTACAGTTTTTTCTTAAAGGTGAATTTTTGTCACTAGGCTCCAACCACAAGTGAAACTTCTTCTCGCAAAAAAGAACTAACAAAACTAGGTCAGATAATCCATAAGATTCTCGTAAACTATACAAAGTTCTATTGAGGTCAATGTTTTATCAAAACTTCGGTTCCTACTTAGCAAAGTCATGAACAATGAAACGAAGGAGGTATATACCAAGAAAGGTCGACAAACAGCTTTGAAATGTTACTGTTCAAAATTATCTGCCGAATTCTGTCTACGGCTAGGTATATGAAAGCGTACAACCACAGAACAGGGTACAACTAAGTACAGAATCGTCGAGCTGCGAGTCCGAATCGCAGTGATTCATCTTTTGTTTTAGACAGACTCCTTGACGTTTCAGGCAGATACAGCCTTAAGTGGAGTTGAACACTACAATATCCTCCCTTTGATGTACGAGGGGATGAACGGGAAAATTTTAGGCGAACTAAACCGAATAAAGGAAAAACAATTTCCGCTCTCTTTTAACATAAAGCGGAACCAGAGCATACTGCCGTTATAAAATGGCAGCAGAGATACAAAGGACTAATAGCCTTTTGCCACGTAAACTTAGGCAGCAAATTGTGAAGGCATAAAACTTTGTACTGGAGACGACACATTTGTTATCACATTTTCCGTTTGAAATCCGTCCTATTGTAATAGAAATAAGTATGCTCCCAGTTCGAAGCCCAACTTTCGCAATGCCGTCAAATGTGCGACCAAAGTAACTACAGTAAAACACACTTTAGCTTATATTGCCCCACTAAAAAGCTCCTGTGGTAAATTTAGCCTTGAATGTGTGCGAAAGGGTCGCCGATAAATATAAAAAGTCATGGCTCTGAGTAGGGCTAGTTACGTAAAAAGTTTCTTCCAGCCTTAACCGGCCAGCGTCGAAACATCTTATTTTCTCGAGACATAATAAAACTTCTTACATAAATTGTATTCCATATTCACTTGGCTTTATTGGAACTAAAGTTTATCTCCTGGACTATTTGCGGCTTTTAAATCGGTTCTAAAATGTTTTCTTATCAGAAGGCGTATAATGGGTAGGTAGGTTAGGTACCTATTATACCCCATGTGTATTTTAATATATTATTTCATGTGTATGTTAGGTACCTATTATACCCCAATAATAAGTACCATCTAAAATTTCGTACTGTGATGGTATGCCTAGTGTATTTAGCAATTTGAATTAAACCTCGCTAAGAGAATAGACATTCCGATATCTCATACTAGCTTTAAAATTCTATATTTTTCCAACCAATAAGCCAACTTTTATAAAACTGTCTAAGCTTAAGAAAAATATAGAGATCTTGTTAAAAGTGTGTATTGTAATAGAATTATATGTAATAGACCACATTTGACCGAGCTTCAGATGAGATAAGCGCACTTTATTGTAACATCATAAAACATTTGTCAAAAAAAATCAAGCAAAAGGCGCATTTACCATCACTTAAAATCTATTATAGATAAACTTAGTATGACGAAAATTGAATTTATATATAAAATGAGAAAAAGTTGAATAGGTAGCTTTGAAATTTTGTTACTACATCCTACAAGAGTGGCATATTTATAAATAAATATTATCCAACGTAGATCACCGCTGTCTTTATGACTTTTAACGTTAATTACTCTATCGAAGGTCAGCGTGTAGACGTATAGGGGCGGTTCTCGTGCAGATAGGGTGATTAGTGTCACATTATTATTTGCGGGCCTGGGTAGCGTGGCATGATACTGGCACTAGTCAGTGCCGAAATAAGGGTCTTATTAGGTGTTGATACTGATATAACGTCATTAGAAAGAATGTTACGTTTTACGATAAAATGTTTACTAGAAAAAAAATCAACCAGTCTCAGGAAGCTCGAATGGGATTCGAACCCACGACCTTTTGGATTGCCGGTCCAATGCTTTAACCGTTGAGCTACTGAGACCCCAGAAAACTCGCTGAATTTTTCCTAGTAGATTGATTTACGCTGCAGGCCAGCGGTATTACGTCACTGTGAAGTCTACCCCCACAGTCGAAAGAAATACTATTGCAAGTATTTAACAACCGATAAAGACATTCCTTATAAATATCTTTAATATTGAAATTTTGCATTCACAATGCTATATAGATATAGGATAAAATGTTTACTAGAAAAAAATCAGCCAGTCTCAGGAAGCTCGAATGGCTCGATTCGAACCCATTTTTTTTCTATTGGCATTGTGAATGCAAAATTTCAATAATAAAAATGTTACGTTTTGATTACGATACGCGTATAACAATCGAAATTGATTAAATGTGTCTACATAATACTAAGACGTATATTGAGAGTCAGATCAGCGCAGTAAACTCTCTATTGGCAATTAGTGAGTAGGTAGGTACTATGTTTTGTTTTAGTAACTGTTCATGTCTGAACATAATTAATCTATATAATAGCTTATTCTAAATACATAAATATGTATATATAAAAACTGAAATGATTTATTTTTCAGTGCTACTATAACCCACCTTTCCCTTTTTTTTTAATCCGCTAAGGTAAAGCAATCGGACATATTATTATACGGTCCTATCATCTGGCCCGCCCCAATTGTTAATACTGATCAAAAAGAAACATAATGCTTCTGAATTCCAATGTGACGTTAAATAACTAAATTGACTATTTTCCGTCTGCCTTTCTTAAAAATTTCTTAAGAAATTAGGACACCATTTTATAATGCAACGTCCTCGCGGCGCTCCGCTTCTGTCTCACGCCCCGTTATAACGTAGCTATTCGGGGCCCCTGGGAAGACTTTGCCCCACCCTAAAAAATTACCCAAAATCATAATACCATTATGTACCTACCACACACACAAAGATGCCACATCTTACTCTGCAATAAAAACATTGTTGCGGACAGTAAAGGTCGTATCTTCGAATTCATGAAGTTGACTACGGATAGGTACCTACCTAAGTAGATTAGCTAAATTTATTTCGTATTTCGTACAATAACCAATCTCAATTAGAGTAGGTACTATTCTTCATTGGAGACTTCCATAGGGGTAGCCTCGCAGTGCATGACGGATAGATAGCTAGCCATCAACGTTTTTTGTTCCTACAGTTCGTCATTGAACTAACGTAACGATTGTTCTTTTTGTTTCGGTCATAACTGCGGATACAAAATTAGGACACCATTTTTATTTAAAAATAGAATAATAATAATCATCATGATCAACAGCCTACCTACCTACTGCTAGGCACATGGATTTATTCAGGGAGATTGGGAGATGGGAGTATTGAGTCAAAACCACATTATTACCCACCAAGCTGGCCAAATGCGGTTAAGTGGATTAAATTAATATTTGAATTATATCAAAGACTGGCATCCATGCAAATTAAATAAAGACTGTTATAAAAAATGTACCATTCCCGCTCCTGTTGCGGCCCTGTGTCACGTAGCTATTCGAGGCCCCTGGGAAAACTTTCCCCCACCCTACTAATTTATCGAGAGAAGGTTGCTATAAAAAATCTCTTAAACGTTGTTAAGGGCGGCAAGATGGGTTGATCGCTTTAATAATTTTTTGAGATTGTCAAAAGTAAACGGTGGACAGAGGGGGGGTTTCTGGCAATTGTGTAGCTAAAAGGAAAATTTGTTATTGAAAGTTGGTCTATTATTGTATCAGAACTTATAGGTGAAGTGCGTAACTCGTGAGATGACGACCAAGCGCTTACCCGTTGTAAAAAGAGGCTGGTAGCGAAATATTCTTTGAATAATTAGAAAAAAACTCTGTAGTGCGAAAGCTTTTCTTCAAAGCACTTCATTGAATTCGACTTTGTATTGAACAAAAAAAGGTTTTTACTCCACTTTTTAGTATCTTTTTTTTACCTAAACGCGAAGAGCCTTTCACTCCGAAAGCCACTTGACATCCGAACGTTTAATTACTGTAGATAAATAATCAGCATGTCGATCCTCTAAAGCTCGATCGTAAACTCGCCTCACACTTCGACCCCCACGTTTGAGCATTTATCCGCAGTGAGTTATCAAATCCGCATTCTCTAAATTCGACTTTACGCTAAAGTCAGAACGTGAGAGGCGAGTTTACGATCGAGTTTTACAGTATCGCAAAACAGTAGGCAACCTATAGCAGCTTAGCATTCTTAGCGGTACCTAAGAAACTGTAAGTCATCACTTAAGTGAGGTTCGGGTAATAATGGCACTCTTGTTAAGGTTGAAAAATGTTACAAAAGAAAATGGTTTGGTCCTACGATGTAACGTGTGATCGATTTGAGTGATGTGTGATCGTGTGATCGTTCGGTTTGCCAGTTAAGCAACTTTCGCAATGCCAGGTAAAACATCTCGAAGTTCCTTCATGCTTCGGAAGGCACGTACAGCTATTGGTGTCGGTTGTTGTCGTAAGATGTCAGTCGTTAAAACCCACCAACCCGCATTGGGCCAGCGTGGTGGGTTACGGAAAAAAACATGTTAAATTAAAATGTATGATCTAATGGCTACCGGTCTCAGACCCAGAGTATACGGGTTTTGATTCCCAGAGAGGGTTCATCATCAGCCTATTAACGCCCCACTACTGGGCACAGGCCTCCCACGTGGACAATAGCACGTGGAGTTATTGGGCCCTAACCCACCACGCTGGCCCAATGCGGGTTGGTGGGTTTTAACGACTGTCATCTTACGACAACAACCGGGACCAACGGCTTAACGTGCCTTCCGAAGCACGGAGTAGAGAGGGTTACATATTACTTAATATTTGGTTTGGTTAGAACTTGTTTTAAGTCCGTCTGTTGCAATAAAAAACAATGTTGGCAGTATTGTTGGACAGTAAAAAATTACAATCTTCCCCGTTCTTCAGTAGTTGAGGGATCCGGGTAAAGTACACAGTTTTAAAATTGTGTATTGAAAAGAGAATGCCTTTGTTTTCGTAATAATGAGGTTTTAAATTAGTAAACGACTGAAATAACAAACTAAAAAAACGAATTTCATTCAATCATCTGGTTACTACAAAGACTGGTTCTGTCCTCCGTGGGTTACTATGTAAAAACAAATAATAAATAAATAAACTTTCCTACACTCACACCAATTATCTAGCCCAAGAGAAGCTTCGAAGAAACTCGTTAAATAGTTACTAGATAACGGATAAACATACTTAAATACGTACTTATTATAGACATAGAAAACACCCAGACCCGAGATAATTTTTGAAAAACAATAATTTCTAAATTGACCCGACCGGGGATCGAACCCGAGACCTCAGAGATGGCGACACCATGAAGACCGGGGTACAAACCACTCGACCAAGGAGGTAGTCAAATAAGTACGTTACATTTTAACAACAAAAAACATAAAAACAAAAAAATGTTTAGGTAATCAAACTTGAGGTGTTTCCAGGTTTAAGCTATGGCATTGATCCCTTCACGAAGTTATTAAGCTCGCCTCCCGCCGTTAATGAATTAAATTTTGCACCTAATCTATCCAAACGTAAATGAACAAAGCTTTTCAGAGGTTTTTTTATATTAAGTACCCACCGGCTCCTTTTTATTTTCCGACGGAAAATCTTTTTTCGGGTGCGGTTGTTTCGATGCAGTATTCGTAGGCTTGGTATTGTTTGGTTCTGTCAGAAAAGTTGACAAGTATTGTTAAATTTTTACAGACGTTGTCAAGTTGTATATATTTTCGATGAACTTAACACCTCGTCTCGTCAACACTTGACGCCCTTGTTATATAGCCCTATAGATTTAGATACATTTTTTATTTTTAATAATAGTTATTTGATGTGTGCCCTTTAATCGAATAACCAGGAAGGTTGTTGGGTAAAGTACTAAATTGGTTTGAAATTTACTAAAATTCATGCAACTTAAGTCTAAATTACATAATAATTATTATAGATCGGCGTTTCAATCCCTAAGCAAAGTAAGAAAAAAAAATGGTGGTAATGTTTTTAGTGCAACCTTAATTGGATGAAACAAACTGTAAAATTTTACATTTACAACACCCATTTATTTATTAAATAACAGGGTAAATATTAACGTAGAGGTGAAATAATACTACCAACCCCCTCTCTTCCCTTGGGTGTCGTAAAAGGCGACTAACGGAATAAAGACTGGCACAACTGCCAGCATAGAGCGGCGATGGGTTCACCACCTGTCATGCTGAGCACACGTGAAGTCGCTATTTGGTGAAAAGTGGACTATGGTAGAGGACTGCTTTTGCTGTCCTCATTGCCTAGTCCCTGACTAACTGGAATTAGTAGTAATTAGTGTATGTATGTATGTATAAATATGGCGAATTCCTAATAAGAAAATTCTTCCAAGACAAAATTGTTTTGCAAAATTATTCCTCCATGCAACTTCCAAGACTTGTCTAAGTCTAAGAATACGTCCCTGCGGCCGCCACATCGTGATTTGTGTGCCAATTGCGTAAAAGTGACTTTCCACTTAAGGAAAGTCGGGCGACAAAAAAGTACTATGGTTTTATACGTGGACACGTGTTTGTGCATAATGCGGGTTATAATTTAAATTTAAAAAAAAAACAAGCGGAACATTAAATCAACTTAATATGACGTGATGATATCTTCAATAACAAACATAATTTATGCGATAAAATATTTTACTAGAAAAAAAACAACCAGTCTCAGGAAAGCTCGAACGGGATTCGAACCCGTGACCTTTAGATTGCCGGTCCACTACTCTAACCGCTAAGCTACCGAGACCCCAGAAGCTCGTTAAATCTTTTCTAGTAGTTGATACGCTGCAAGCCAGCTGTATTACGTCACTGTGAAGTCTACCCTCGCATTCGAAAGAAATACTATTGCAAGTATTTAACAATCAATAAAGTCGTGATTGCTTATAAATATAATTATTATTGATATTTTGCATTGGGTCTCGGTAGCTTAGCGGTTAGAGCAGTGGACTGGCAATCCAAAGGTCACGGGTTCGAATCCCGTTCGAGCTTTTCTGAGACTGGTTGTTTTTTTTTCAAGTAAAACATTTTATCCTATATCTATATAGCATTGTGAATGCAAAATATCAATAATAATGATAATTTATGCGCTTAAATCTACAACTACTTAGGAACTATTTGCTATCTCAAATTGTTAGAACACAATAGTGGTAGGTACTAACATTTGTATTATGATAGATAGTAGAACTGACTCATATTAACCAGCTAACCCTAGTTAGATACTGCGTTTGCTAACAAACTGAGGGATGACGCATCATGACACCTCAATGGTTGCCATAGAGTACTTTATATTATATATGTAAATGGTTCCTTACTTGACTTCAACGTCTTGACGCAAGGAGATCGAGATACTTCAATTATCTATAGGTAGTTATAAAATTACTTTTATAAGCACTAGAAAATTAAATAAAGTCCTTATTAAAAACCGAGTCTTTTTCTTCTGAAAAAGAGAGTAGCGGTGAAAGAATACTACCCCCTCTCTTCCCTTGGGTGTCGTAAAAGGCGACTAACTTAGTTTATCTCAATGGACTAACGGACCAAAGACTGCATGCACATACATCCAACAGCTTTGAGCGGCGATGTATTCCCCACCTGTCACGCTGAGCACATGTGCAGTCGCTATTTGGTGAAAAGTGGACTATAGTAGAGGACTGCTGTTGCGATCCTCATTGCCTAGTCTCTGACTAACCCTTCAGGGATAATAGTCGTAATGCATGCATACACGTAACTTAAGTCTGTAAGAACAAGTATCAGAAAGGGTTATTTATAACCTAAAAATATAAAATTATTTGTACTGACATTAAGAGAGTCGCGAAAGATCAGAAGCCTTTTCCTAGCAGTGGGTGTTACTGGTTTTATAGATAGATATAGTAAAGTTAGTCACAATGTTAAACAAAATGTTAAATATCACTTAGTTTAAAGTGGTACGGTAATATGCTGAGGGAATGGCAGATACTATACTTCAATCCTCGGAGTGACAGGTAAAATGTAAATAGGAGATGCTGTGTCGCGTATTTTGCAATGCAAATATTGGAATTTGATCGCCATAATCTAAGTTGTTATTCAGAGTAGGATATTCTAAATAAAGTTTCGTCTGGAATGTATTTTGTAAGCTTTATGTGGCAAAGTGGTTGAGGGGCGATCACACTAAATAATTTCAACCAAACCACAACTGAACCTCAGCAGTTATGCCTAGTTCGCACCTGTGCTAGTATTTTAGTCAAGTAGAAGTACATTGAGTCGCTAGTTTGCTTATTTGAAAATTAATTCTAAATTAGCAAAGTGACGAAGCAATGTATCTCTACTCTACTAAATTAATAGCATAGGTGTGAACTAGGCATTGGACCTAATGTTATAGTGCTATCGCGTCTGGCACACGCGATGGCGCTATACGAAGTCGGCGGAACGGCTATACACCGAGATTTTTTATTAGTTTTGGAGCCGAAACCCTGTTCACGTTTATCATTAGTAGAAGCTATTTAGCATGAAAAACTCAAAATATGAGCATAAAAAAATCATTAAAAAAATATTCATAAAAAATGTAAGAGCCCTTAGTACCGGACGATCTTACGAAAGTCAATGACCGAGGCGCTTCAAACGCTCCGCCTACCCCCCGCCCCGCCGCCGGCGCAGGCGGCCGGCCGGGAGTTCATAGGGGTCAGTCACGGTGTAGTGAGCAGTTAAGAAGAACGTTACTACGTGTTTTCCACAAAAAGTCACTTTTAAAACTTTTTTTACTCAGCTCGTAAAGCGATTATTATTTCATAAATAGGTACAACACTTTTTTCGTATTATAACGTTTTCGACTCCAAACCAATGAAAAATCTCGGTGTAGCTCATTGTGGTTGAGTTGAGGTTATTTAGCGTGATTAACTCCCAGGTTTGTGATCACCAACTCGTATATTTGGCAAGCGTGGTGACTAAGACGATGCAATGCTAAGATTTAATTGTATCGATGACTTGTTTGCAGTGATGTAGGACTACGCTTAGCGTAGCCCCCCCCCCCCACACTGGCGTCTTTCGAGCGTCAGCGTCATGCCGGCGTCTATGCGACGCGCGGCCTCGCGTCGACGCCGCGCAAGCTCTGCACTGACGCCGCGTGTACGCCGGCTCGACACCGACGTCGAAAGACGCCAGTGTAGGGGGTCTCTTAGTGTGGTACAGTGTGTATACTAATTAATTACTGACACACAAACAATAGGAAACAACAAAACTATTAAAGAAAAAAAAATTTGTTTACGCTCACACTAATAAACGTAAATATAGAAAAACACCCACACCCGATATCAGTTTAGAAAAGCAGTTTCTCTCTAAATTGACCAGACTGGAAATTGAACCCGGGACCTCAGAGATGGGGCGACGCCAGACCCGGCGTGCTAACCACTCGACCACGGAGGTCGTCGAGTCAAAGTCAAAGTCAAATTATTTATTCAATATAAACTTTTATCAGGCACTTATTGACGTCAATACTAAAAAAACAAACAGTAAACTAACCACTCCGTCGCTTCATGTAACAATCGTTACATCTCAAAAATGCCCCCACGTGCTTCCTGTTACAATTGTTCCATAATACAAAAGTTAAGCTAGACGCTCGAAATATCGCTAATCCGTGTCTCGCGGGACGTGTATGGGTGCCTTACTGAACGAACATGAACGAAGCATCAGCAATAGGAGCTGATCTGTCAAAAATAAAAACAAATAAAGTCAATGTGATTATTTTATAGTGGACGTGTTTATGTTGTGTTTACGTGCTCATCATGTATTTTTTTAAACGCCGTATTTTTTTTACTTATTGTTTCTTTCTAGAGGTGTTATATATCAAAATACGCATAATTTTAGGTTCTAACTAATTATGTAGTTATTTGTTTTTAAACTGGATGGATATTCTGTTAAAATCCGACGAAATTAGGTCTTAATGTAAATTATTACAGTGGCGGTGGTTTTCTAGTGATTTCCTTTTGTGATTATTATTGTTAACTTCATGAATTGTATGTATTTACGGAGAATAATTACTAAATAGTGATTTAAAACATTAATCTCACTGTATTGTTGTTGTGTGCATGCAGATTGACTCTCCAAAGGCGCAACGTAAGTCTAACTTATGGCATGTTCCTATTATTACAGGAAGCAATAGAACTTTTTTTGAATTAGGTTGGTGGCACATATTTGTTTTTGGGCAGTTGCTTTTTTTGTGGCAGTTAGCTTTATTGTGGTGTCTTTTGGGTTTGATATTTATATTAGTACCTATATATTATTATTATTACATAGGTATTAATTTAAAATATTTATTTTTATTCATTTGTTTTAATAATTTTCATTTATTATTACAGTGATTGTAAATAAAATAATCTAAACATCGTATATAACATTATATGTTTTATTACGTATCAAAGTCCTAATACATTTTAGAATTTAATATGTTTATTTTAATATACTTTAAACTGAAATAATTTGTAATAAAAAAACATACTACGATGAATATTTTTTTATTACATTCATTTAATAAATTAACATAAATAATTACTAAACCAAAAAAAATCTTTGTTCGCAAATAATCGCGACACACCCTATTCACAAACGTGTGTGCCCCGAACCTTATTTCGACGCCATATTGCCGATAAAGTGGTCGTCCGTGCGCTCTAGAGCTACATTTTGATGACTTTATTGCATAAAAACTATAAGTATTCTTAAAACGAATTGTATACGGTTGTAAACTACAGGCTTTGCTCTTTTGGTATATTTAAGTTATATTTTAATAGCACCGTGTTAGTTTCGGCAATAAGACAACCAAAAACGTTCGATTTTTCTATCAAAGCTTTTGTTGTTTAACTTGTATGACTACAGTTTACTGGAGAGTTAATGTGTTTTTTACGAATTATAATAGACAAATATTGTATCTTTCTAAAACTGGCCATATTTTTGTTCTAGGCCTTCTAGATTCGTAGTAAAATAGGTTATAACATCCAACTCTATTAACAAGCAGATTACGCAGCACGCGAATTTTTGCGCGATTTTCTCGATTATTTTCTGAATATTTTTTCAGATGAAACATATGTGTAATTTATTTTTAATAGAAAGATAACCTAATATAGTATACGTGTAAAATATAAAAAAGACATCACAGGCCTCTTGATTTTAAAATATAAAATTAAATAGGAAGTAATCCGTGTTTTTTTTTCGTCACTAAAGTATAAACCATGTTTTTTAAATTAAAACAACACTTTGTCACCACGCATTCTATAAAAACAGATGCTCTATTCATCTAACTATTCAAAACAGTAATTGGTTTGGCTTAGATCGGCTCCAGTAGCTCACAGTCGATGTTTTTGTAACAATAGTCAGCAGGCGCCGGCCCGCTTCAAAAATTTGGCGCCACTCAAGCACGTGAGGGTAAGGGGCCCGCTGGGTGCGAGCAACTGAGTGGCTAACTTGTAGTTAAGACTTAACAACTAATCTCACTAACTAATCTACTCTACCTATCTAACTAATCTACCACCAGTTCGTATTTTGGGAGAGCCTTCGACTGAGGAGAAGCTGGCAAGAAACTCGGGGGGTCTTACTTTTTTCTATAAGTAAAATTACTTACAGTGTAATAAATCTACGATAATTAAGTACAATTTGTACAAGTAAATGATAATAAAATACAATTCATAATAATTAATTTTTAAATAATCGTTAATAATAGTCTAAAAATAATAATAATAAACAACAGTACAGAGTAGACTTATTTTCACGCATATTTGTCTGCAACATAGTCATGGATCTTATAATAAGCTTTCGCAGTTATCACACGTTTAATGTGCGTTTTAAATTTGTTATCTGATGTCAATGTAGTGATGTCGTCAGGTATTTTGTTATAAAAACGAATTGAGTTGCATATAAAAGATTTACTACTTTTGCTAAGTCTGAATTTCAGAGCACACAGTTTGTTTCAGTTCCCTGTGTTATATACGTAAACCTAATTATTCCTGGTATAGATTGGTGTATTGGTGTAGATTTTTACGAGCGTACATAATATTTACAAATATGTACAAAGACGGTAAAGTAATGATATCTTTAACTTTAAATAGTTTCTTTAAGGAATCACGTGATTTTGACTGATATATAAACCGAACTGCTCTTTTCGGAGAATGAAAATTCTACTTATGTCTGTTGCTGTTCCTCATAGTAAAACTCCATATGACATAACGCTATGGAAATAAGCAAAATTAACCAGCCTAGCAGTAGATTGATTTAATTTTTCTAATATTTTTAACAGCAGAACCCCATTGTCATCTAGAGTCTATCCTAATATCAAGAAAAGAAGTTCGATATAATATCGATTTCTAACGTTTCCGAATCTAATTAAATTTTTAACTGACTGAGCCGTGTATTAAGGTAGAAAATCTAAGAAATGTAGTTTTATTTGCATTAAGTACTAAGTTATTAACAGAAAACCATTGAGATATACTCTATTAAGTATATCGTTAACTTTTCCTTCTCCAAAACACCCAGACCCAAAAAGCATCCAGACCCGAAATCAGTTTAGAAAAACAGTTTTTCTCTAAATTTACCCGACCGGGAAACGCCAGACCCGGAGTACTAACCACTCCACCACGGAGGTCGTATATCTAGAAAAACAAATGCAATTTCAAATTTTTGTGTAATAACATCTATAAACTTGAAAAAACTTCATAAAAAGAGATATTGTCATTCAAAACTTCGTAGAGCACCTATAACCCAGTTTAGGATCGCTAAAAGCTCTTATAAGTCCACAATGGGGAGCCAAATTGTCCTTCCCAGTTGTAAAGTTGCAAGCGATTTGGGCGGAATCGCGAAGAAAATAGGGGATCTCTTTCTACGGGCCGCAATATCTGGGGCATGCTCGTTTACGAGGGCCATGGGCCTGTCCTAATGCTTTAGGATTATGACGCAATCTTCGGGACATTCGTATGGGTACAATTTTGAGGGTACAATCGATCGCACACTCCATTCGTAGTTCATGAAGAATTTTTGAAGATTTTATGATCCTTATCTGTGAGTTATGTATAATAGTTAAAAATCATTGACGTCTAATAAAACATAATCTGTCATCCATCAGAAATAGTTGGAAATTTTTACATACATGTACTATTTTAGTTGATGATGTGTGAACGAATAAATATCTAAGACTTTAAACTATCGCGTTACATTGCATTAAAACTGTTTTAACGGGACCTAACCCGATTAATTTTGTAAGTATCTACTTACTGCTTGACGTTTCGGCCGCGATGCTGCGGCCGTGGTCACAAGCGAACTGACCGACTGACTGACTTCGAAAATTAATCGTGTTAGGTCCCGTTAAAACAGTTTGAATAAATAGCTAATTATTCGTTCACACATCAGAAAATAAAAATAATTTATTTTTTCTGTCTCACTTCTGTGCGAATGTCTCCATCATTGAAAATCAATTCATCGCTACTTTTGATGGGTATTGCATTAATAACTAAGCTTACTAAATTAGGGTTGGGTACAATTCATGTAAATATCCGAAAAACACTACCCGACCTGGGAAATCAAACTAGGACCCAATATCAGGAGATACAGTTCCGAGAGCTTTGCTACTCGACCACCGATGCTTCACAAATGATTAAAAAAACCTACTATAATTAGATAAACGTATATATAATAAAACACCCTAAATAACCTACCAAAGAAAACCACAAGCGGGTTGTAATAAAAAACAATCGTAAATCCAATACTATTTAGTCCAACTAGCCGTTAAGTCCCGGTGAAGACCAGGCTCCACCTTGTTGTACCGTTTCCGTAGTACCGGATGCACATAATGTATTTCGCAACAACCGAAGCATCGCAACAAGAAAAAAAGCAACGCCTCCACAATGAGTTTAGTTACGAAAATGTTTCGGTAATTTCGCGAAGCTAACTCTGCCATTGTTAGTAAAAAATTATTAAAACTGAAACGACGTTATAATTGATTAAAATTATATATGGAACACTTAAAATTAACAGATTAATTAGAAAATAAAAAATAAGATAAATACATTTCGTTATAGAAGAGCAGATTATCTTAATACAAGTGTTTATTAGAAGACTACCGACGAAGTCTCCTTACAAGTAAATCATAAAATTAATAATAATAATAAATTTATTTACGCTCACACCTATTAAGTATATCTAGCTTAAGTTAGCTTCTTTTGAAACTCGTTAATATGGTTAAACTAGATAACGGATCTATAACATTAACATAGAAAAAACACCTAGACCCGAAATCAATTTAGAAAAACAGTTTTCTTTAATTTACCGGACTGGGATTTGAACCCGGGACCTCAGGGATGGCGCAAACCAGACCTTGCGTGCTCACCACTCGAGCACGGAGGTCGTCAAGCAAAGGGTCTTGGTTGCTAATTATAAAAAAGAATTTAGTTACAGAAACTCAAAATTTTGGTTTTATTTTAAGGATTTGTAGGTTTATTTGACACTGTTCTATACTTCAATTATTCACCCTCAGTATTTAATCCGAACATGAGATAATAAAGGGATATATGTCTGTGTTTAATTAATGTCGAAGTCAAGTTGTAATCATTTTCTCGAGACTAATATATGAGGATATATTGTAGTGTTAATCGCACGGCATGAAGCTAGAACTATTGGAGAATAAGTGTAATGTCGTTAAACAAAAATAGAATCAGTAAGTCTTTATTACTGTCCCACGACTGGGCAAACCGTCTCCCTTATTCTAATAAAGTCATACAAAGGATAGGAATTGGGTTTGACATCACGATTGCTTATCGGGTTGACCACAAACCCGGGTTATAATCAAAAAATCCGAAATACATTTTGCTTGACCTAGGAATTCAAACCGGACCTCCGGATATTGTGTTGAGGGTTTTGCCAGAAGGCATTTGAGACGGTGCTAAAATAAAAGCTGGGCTTCAATTTAATTCCTTTAAGTCGAGCAGTCTTAGCGACAACCACTAATCAGCTAAGCAAAGAATTAATCAGTAAGGAGCATTTAGCTCCCAGCCTTTTTTAAGGACGTGGTAAGTTCACTAATTGATTCATTATTTTTTGTGAAGCTTGATAAGTATGTAGAAGTGTAAGGCGAAAATAAATTGTTATTCAATACCGCATTAGATACAAGGACGAAATATGATAACTCTTCAAATACTTAGCGCGTTGTACTGTTATAATGCTGTTCTAACGTTAACCCATTTTTCTTCATGCGAACATTAAAATGCGAAATAATTCGAGATCCTTTTGCATATGACATTTTTTCGCTTTACGCCGTCGAGTAAAAGCTTTGGGTGTATAATACATCATTGTTAACGAAAATGAAGAGTTGACTTTCCGCTCGTTGGAATCCTTAATTTCCATCTGTTTAAAATTAAATATAGCGTTGGGAGTTGAGTCTGTAGGGCTGCGGGTTTTACGTTATTTGTCGCTCGAAATGTCAGTTGGCTAGTTTCATTTTGTTCAGGCTTATGTTAACGCAAACATTTTTTGTAACATGTTGTTCATACTACGAGTATATTTAGTTCAGTGCAAAAATTATAGATGGCGTTGTTGATTTCTGAATCACGCTATTATTAAGTTTTGCATCACATAGTAAGTCAAATAAGCTCACACTTCCCGTCAGCTTTCATTTAGGTACTTACTTCTCATATAAACAAAACATGTTTATATGAGTACAGTCAATGATATTATAATAATTTTATTATAAGATTCTTAAGTATGGCAATGAATGATTCGGTTGTATTTAATTCTAATCTACAGAGCTATTGTTTTTAACATTATAAATTCTTTTCTTACCTTTCATTTATAACTCATCGACCGACGCGACAGACCCGATAGTTTAAACATACTTTGTTGCTCTGCTGATGTTTTATTGCAACATTTGCATCCATATTATTATAACGTTTATAAAATATGTGGTACTAATTATGGACGTCGTTGGGCATCGTAGTTAGAAAAGGAGAGGAGGATATGGCCTCTTATTAAAAAAGTAACTTTATTTTCCTAATTGCTACCTATTGTGATAAGTGATAAGTGGTTCTTTAGTCAAATTATAGTAATGATACGTGTATACATTGAAAGAGATATCCATTTCATTACAATAGAACGGAAAGGAATCCAGATTAAAGAAGGTCGGACTTTTCAGTAGCAGAGCCAGATAGGGATACGGATAATGGCTTACCCTAATTGCGGTATTTTTACACCAGCATTGCAACACCAGAAACTAGGTGTCCATTACGGGGAGATAGAGATCGCAAAGTAACAGAATTTAGGAATATTAAGTGATGAATTTCTGTTAATTTCTGTGTTGTGCGTGCCGCTTTTGGGCAAATAATAAAAAGATTATATGATTAAGATTGTTTTAAGTCATGAATTAATATATTTATTTAGGAGTACGAAATATCCCACAAGTTTAGTTTAATAATAGAAATGTAAAATATGCTGGGCTGCGATTCCCTGACGCTTGATTGTAAGCTCGGGCTCACTTCGACCCACCGTTCCGATTAAATCTGCACAACAGTTAGAGAATCGACATGCTGTACACACGGCGTCAGATCAACCTACCCAAAACTGTCAAATTTCTACAATCAATTTTGAACTTTATCGTTTGGATATAAGGATCAATATTCATTGGAGAAATTTGACAGTTTAGGGTAGGTTGATCTGACGCCGTGTGTACCTAGCCAGATTTTGCAGAGAGTTTTACAACTCTTCAAGAAGGCAATTTAAAATTCCATTGTAAAAAACAAACATTTGCCATATAAAAGTGCAGTTATTTTCACAAAAGCTTCCTTTCGTAATATTTCTACTAAGCAATAAGGACAAGGAGAAATCAATCCCGAGACCGAGTTCGGATTAGCCGGATGTGTGTATCCATCCGGGGCTAATTATCACCGAAATAAAGATGGTTTCTCGTATTCCGGCTGTTATTCTTGCCTATAAGTAGGTTAATAAATTGTTAGTGTACCAGAAAAGGATCAAGTGAGATAATATGTATTAGTTTTTGTGAGCTACTGATTTGTTATTGAAGTATACACAATTGTGCTTTTTCAGTTTTTTGTTTCATTTATATGATTATTATAATCACGTCTCATTATCAGCCTAAAAACGTCTTACTACTCGGCACTGTCACATAATCACACGCTTCATCTTCAAACATAGAACAGGCGAAAAGCTTCAATTATATGTTTAACCATAAAGAGTTTTTAGTATATTTTGTCTTTAAATTTTTCTTTATCAACAAATTAAACTATACTTATAATGAGTTATAAAGGAATAACAAATTAAACTATTTGTGATATCAAATTTTATTATGTAGTAGAATTACTTAATTACAAAATATTAGACATTTAAATGTTATTCACTCAATAAAATTATTCTTTTCCCAAACTGCTTTTAGCAAATTCATCAAAATTCATTAGGCCAAAATTCCGAGACTTACGAGTATAAGGGAGGGGTGATAATATCGTCCCGAGCTTAGGCCAGCCTCTGACAAATTTGTACAAATTCATCTCAGTGTTTCTCAATGCCAAATTGAAAGGCACGAAATGTTTAAACCATAAGCTCAAATAGTTTTAAATGTACGCTTCAAAGCGAAGTGTTGCGGTTCAATGATTTGAAAACTGAGTCTTAAATTTTAACATGACGGATAAGGCCCCTAGAACCTGACGTGTGTCAGCATTGTAGCAAATGGGAATAGGTACCCATTCTGCCTTCCTAGAAGCGGGCGTGAATTATGTAAACTCAAACTCAAAATATATTTATTCAATAAACTCAATTAATAAGTACTTTTAATCATTTGCTCTTGGTATGCCCATAACGCAGTGTGCCTAAGTCGCGTTATGCCTAGACCAAACGAGATGTGGGATCCAAATTTTTAACCTACCACCCATTCAGGAAGTCATTTTTAACCGTGGCAATGAAACCACCTTTACTAGTATATCATACACCTTTACTAGTATAGGTTCATTTAACCGTGTCGCGTAGCGGTGAAAGAATACTACCACCCCCTCTCTTCCCTTGGGTGTCGTAAAAGGTGACTAACGGACTAAAGACTGCACATACATCCAAAAGCAAAGAGCGGCGATGGGCTCACTACCTGTCCGCTGAGCACATTGCAGTAGCTATTTGGTGAAAAGTGGACTATGGTAGATTACTGATTTTGCTGTCCTCATTGCCTAGTCTCTGACTAATCCTTCGGGGATAATAGTCGTGATTATATGTATGTATGGTATATAACTTACAATGACATTGGGCAGTACATAATACAGGGTTATTGGAAATACGTAGCGATCCCTTTAAGGGGTGATAGTGGAGGTCAATAGCTATCAAATTGTACTCGGGTAGATGGGGCAAAAATGGATCGATTTCGAAAAAAATATTTGTAAAGAAATATTTAAAATATTAAGAAAAGTGGGTCAGGCTACATCAAAGTAGATTAAAAAAAAATATTACGTATTTAATGCTTGTTTTTGTGTGTTTTTAGTTTGCTAACACTCGAATACGTAACAAAAAGAACAGGAATATATTTTTTTTCTAACTCAGTACATTTTTGCCCCATCTACTCTAGGGAAATTTGTTAGCTAATGATCTTTACTATCACCCCATAAAGGGATCGCTACGTATTTCCAATAACCCTGTATATATTACATACAGTGCATCACGCCTGTTTCCTGTTATCCGTTTTGCTACGATTATAACACACTCCATTTCTTCCAGTTTACTGACGTGTCAGTGTACTTACCTATACTACAGCCAAATTCGATGACGAATGTTTGTAAACAGATTACTGTCATTTCTATGTGCAAATATCTAGTTTCACTCGGATTTTTACTGTTTTTTTGGAAGAAAGACACAATAGTTAACTGTTTTCTTGTCTCTCTCAAGAAAAAGTAAAAATCCGAGTGAAACTAGACATATGCACAAAGAAATGACAGCTCTGTTTACAAATATTCCATATCGAATTCAGCTGATGTATAGTATTTTTATCTACTTTTTATAGTCGCTGTGGGCAAGCAGAGTTCAAATTACTATCTATCTCTTCAATTTCTAAGAAAACGATATTAAATTATGTTTGTGCTTTTACAGCACTATAGATTTGTTTAGAGTAGATTAGAACTAAAATAAAAATTCGTGGGTAACAAATGAGTACCTACGGATTTGGATGAAATTTTACACACAGACAGACCATGACCCGGATTAGAACAAAATATATTATTTAACCTGGTAAAAGTTTCCTGTGGGATAGTGTAGTTCTCGCAAAGGAATATTTAATAACGAACGAATTTTTTAACAATGACAAGACAAGCCTTTATATAAAAAAATGAATAAGTACGCTCTATAGATCTCAGCCTAAGAGATCTATAGAGCGTACTTATACTTTACTCAGACTTATCTAGCGAGCTAAGACAAAATTGGAATTTATAATCAATGCCTCGAGGCTGTCTCAGCACAGGCTTAGCACGGGATAAGTCACCGAAATCGGTGACTTACAAAAAACTCAGGATATTAACCGAACGTGAATAATAGCACACTACCTCAACAGCTCTAAGGCGGCGTTTCCGTGCCTTTTCTAATTTTACGGGTTAAAACAAGATCTTATTCTGTCAAAACAGTTATGACTATCAATTCGAAATCAAAGCTCGTACTTAGGATGCACTGAGCCAAGTTCGCCATAAGTAAAGTCAAAGTTACTCGTAAGCACGCTCTATAAATCTCACCCGTGCGTCCGTAAACGTCAGCTTTGGTATTTTTTAAGAACGCAGTGTCATCAGACTTTCTCGTCGCGCTTGCAGTTGCAATGCAGCGATTATTCCTTAAACGGCCGTCATTTTTCCTTTTTAGTTTCATTAAAATTGTCGCTGTTAGTGACAGCCCGCTTCATCCATTTAGCATTCCTGAGGGTTGCGGGGGACGGGCGGCTCGAGCTGCATTTTAATTTCATTCCGGGGCAATCTTCTATTGTTCCGCGTGCAATGATAAACGTTGAATAAACCAGGCTCCCTTACTGGCACTTTAAGATTTATTTGCTAGGAACATTTTCAGACGTTGAATTTGTGCGAGTTCATAAACGACAATTGTTATGTTTAATTAGTGACCGCTTGCAGCCTTAAACTTTAATTACTAATTTTAATTGAAGATAACATAGCCAGTTCGTGGTTTTAGGTTATGGGAAAGCGGATTACTGTTACCTTACCATTTGGTGTGATGAAGGCCAACCGCTTAATGGTTATTCTGTAAATATTTTTCACCGCATCGCTTTTAGAGTAAGCATACAGTTTTAAATATTAGGTCGGGGAAAAAGTATTTTCGCATAATAGTATGTATAAACATGTAATAAAAATCTCTTTGGCTATACTATTTGTATCTGGCTGGTTTTGGTATCATTAAAAGTTTAAATTTTAAAGAAGATGTAGTGTGTGTACGCCATATAGTTACACAAATGCGTTTCCACCCAGTATATAAGCAATAACTTGCACTAATAAAGAGGCATTATTATCTGGAATCATCTTTTATTCGTTGCGCGAACCTCCCGCCTTTGCATGGCGACCCTGCCAGTGCTACCTGTCGGTAGCTCTGAGCAGATGGTTTTTGTATAGATAAAAGTTGTTTAAGTAACTATTGAGAAATACTAAATAAACAACGAAAGTGTGCGGTTTAAAAACAAAATAAATAAGAAACAGTGACTTTTTAATAAATAATAATGTTATAGACTATTAAATACGTGAAAAGAAACAATAATGTGAGAGAACAGGAGTGAAATAGGTAGTGTTAAATAATTATAAGAAATACTTAATATAATAAATAATATAGGTACTTTACGTAATAAAATTAAAAAGTTCTAAAACAAAATATTTTTTTCGTAAAATACCTAAATAATTAAAATAAAAGGACAATTAATTATTTGGTGAGAATGTGGAGAAACCGCTTTGCTGGCTGTAGACATAATCGACGATGGAACAGTAAAAAGCAGGGTGCCGGGAGTAGATGGTGTCGGATAAGGATACAGCCGGGAGATGTTGGTGTCCGATGAAATTTGGTGATGGCGTGGACAAGGAAGGAAACAACGTGAAGGAAGTGATCGGACTATCCAAGAAAAGAACTTTTTATTTTTCAATTGATTATTTTATGTATGTTTATTTTTATTAGATACAAGAAGCAGTAAGTATAGTTAACATTTTTTTTAGATAAAAGATTTATGTTTGAATTTTTTTTTTTTTTTACAATCACACCAATTATCTAGCCCAAGAGAAGCTTCGAAGAAACTCGTTAAATGGTTACTAGACAACGGATAAACATACTTAAAATACTTAAATACATACTTATTATACATAGAAAACACCCAGACCCGAGACAATTTAGAAAAACAATAATTTCTAAATTGACCCGACCGGGGATCGAACCCGGGACCTCAGAGATAGCGACACCATGAAAACCGGTGTACAAACCACTCGACCAAGGAGGTCGTCAACTGATGATATTTTATTGTAATTCAAAGAAATAATAATAGACATGTTGACGATAAGATTAAAAAAATATATAAATGTGTAACACTGATTTTAAATTGTTTATAAAATGTTGATTGTTTACTTAAGAATGTTTTTTTCATAATGTTTCCATAGAGTGTTTCTAATTATTTACAGTATAATTATTGATAAAATTATTGCGAAATTGTAGAATTTGTTTGTTAAGATTATTTTTCGATAAAAGTGAAAAGAATCAGTTGTAATTTCTGTTTAGTATTCTTTTGTTTGTGCAAATCTTACAGTGAAATATAGTTGAATTAATGAAATTGATTAGAAAAGGTTTTAAATTAAAGTTCTAAAAATAGATTTCTATATTAGGTCGCTTTTTACAGAAGACCACACAAGAGCTCTTGGCCACTTTGTTTTGCATTACGTTGTGTCAGCGTAAAGCGATGCGCTCGTCGCTCGCGCACTTCAGGTGCATAAAAGGTAGCTTGTAGCAAGATATCTTGGTTGGTAACAATAATATGAATCAGGGATTGAATTAAATTGTTGTTGGAATTAACTCATGTTGTCACTACTTAAAAGTACCTATTATTCTTTTGTTACTAGGTAGATGTGTGTGTCTTCTTATAATTTTCTATTTAATCACTCTACTAATATTTGAACATATTTTGTATTTTTTATAAGTATATATTTTCTCGGGGTTAAATGTTATGTTAAAAGCTACAAAAAATTAATGAATTTTATTGGGTTTAGTGAAGATAAATAAAAAATATCGGATACTACAAATATGAATATGGAAAATGTTTCTCTGATTTGACTAACTTCAAAATAATTATGACGAAATATTAAAAGTAGAAAAGATAAGTGTATGTTATATTTTACAGGAAGTTGGAATTTATGATGGATTGTGTAATTAAATATGAGAGTTAGAATTGATAAGTTGTTTAGTTTGTTTATGATTAGTTTAGTAATGTTTAATAAGTAGAAAATGTTGTTTAATCGGATTCTTACTTTGGACTAATCATCCAAAATCTGAGTTTTTGTGTAATTGATATTAAGGAATGTATGCATGGTTTTGTTTTGATTTGGACCGACGAAGGATAAGTAAAATAATAAATAAAAGAGTAATAAAAATATTTGATGTAACGAATGGTACAATGTAAGGAGACGTATCCTTCATTCGATCATGGTAGGAACGAGCTTCCTCCGTGAGAATAGTTGGAGGCAGCTCATGACGAAGGTGCGCGAGTAGGTACGCAGCGTCAGAGTAGGTCCTTTAAACGAATGTCCCTTAAATAAATAAATAAAAAGTTAATGTGTATACACGTGTATTAAAGAAAGTACCAGTAGTAATAAATAAATGATAATAATAAAATGATGAATATATAGAGTTGACTATAAATAAATAATGCGGTGGTGCTCTTCTTCAAGAAAGGCGATAACACCTTATTGAAGAATTATAGACCCATCTCACTCCTGAGCCATGTGTACAAGCTGTTTTCGAGAGTCATTACGAACCGTCTCGAACGCAGGTTTGACGACTTCCAGCCTCCCGAACAAGCCGGTTTCCGAAAAGGCTTTAGTACCATAGACCACATACATACGCTCCGCCAGATTATACAGAAGACTGAGGAGTATAATCGGCCCTTATGTTTAGCGTTTGTGGACTATGAGAAAGCCTTCGATTCTATCGAAACCTGGGCTGTGTTGCAGTCCCTCCAGCGTTGCCATATCGACTATAGGTATATCGAAGTGTTGAAATGTTTGTATAGAAACGCTACTATGTCGATCCGATTACAAGACGAGAGTACGAAACCAATCCAATTGCAGAAAGGTGTGAGACAGGGAGACGTCATATCTCCGAAACTGTTCACAAATGCGTTGGAGGACATTTTCAAGCTCTTGAATTGGAACGGATTCGGCATCAACATTAATGGCGAATACATCACTCACCTTCGTTTTGCCGATGATATAGTCATAATGGCGGAGTCGCTGGAGAACCTCAACACCATGCTCAGCGACCTCAATATCGTATCCCAACAGGTGGGTCTTAAAATGAACATGGACAAGACGAAGATCATGTCGAATGTCCATGTTGAACCCGTACCGGTAATTGTTGGGAGCGATACTATCGAAGTTGTCGACCACTACACCTACTTAGGACAGATTGTCCAGTTAGGTAGGTCCAACCTCGACAAAGAGGTCGCCCGGAGAATCCAACTCGGATGGGCAGCGTTCGGGAAATTACGAGATATCTTTGCATCGAAGATTCCGCAGTGCCTAAAGACAAAGGTCTTTAACCAATGTGTGTTGCCGGTGATGACATATGGCACCGAAACGTGGTCCTTAACTGTTGGCCTTTTAGAAAAGCTCAGAGTCACACAGCGAGCAATGGAGAGAGCTATGCTCGGAGTTTCTTTGCGCGATAGAATCCGAAACGAGGATATTCGCCAAAGAACCGGAGTTGCCGACATAGCTCGTAAGATTTGCAAGCTGAAGTGGCAATGGGCAGGCCACATCGCTCGACGAACCGACAACCGTTGGGGAAGAAAGGTTCTCGAGTGGAGACCACGCACTGGAAGACGCAGTGTTGGTAGGCCTCCCACTAGGTGGACCGACGACATCGTGAGAGTCGCAGGCAACCGGTGGATGCGAGTGGCGAGTTGTCGGTCAGGATGGAGGTCAAAGGGGGAGGCCTATGTTCAGCAGTGGACGTCTTCAGGCTGGTGATGATGATGATGATGATAAATAAATAATTGTTATAATATGAAAGGAATGTAATAAAATGAGACGTCTTTAAGGTTATGAGAATTTACCTGCTATGTTGTATGTACATACTATGAAATGACAAAGTGGACAGGCCAATCCACTAATTCCCAAATATGATAAATAAACAGGTAAATACCTATATTAATAATTACATAATGTGAGAAAATAACTAAGTAGTTAGTACTTACAAGGATGAGACAGATTTGTTATGTTAGAGATTTTTTTTATTGACTTGTTTTTCATTTTTTTATTTTTTATACCTTACTCGTATTTTACTCGTACATCTTAGTTGTTTTAACGACTTTTATTTTTTTGGTTGTTTCTGTTTTGCAGTTCGCTAACTTTTTTATTATCGTTATTATTTTATAGATTTTGTAATAATATACTACGTAATGTAGTAGGTATAATATGTAACATTTATTCGTATTTTACTAAAAACAAAAATGTATTACTTATTTTGTTTTTTTATTATTTAAGGGGGAGGTGTAGTGTTTGTACTCCATATAGTTACACACATGCGTCTCTACCCAGTATATAAGCAATAACTTGCACTAATAAAGAGGGATTATTATCTGGAATCATCTTTTATTCGTTGCGCGAACCTCCCGCCTTTGCAAAGATACTTCCAATTGTAAATTAGGAAAAGGTGTGATTTTCATTTGTTTTTCTTACAGTCAAGATGAGTGAATATATTGAAGAAAATGTATACATTTTAAAATTTAGGTAAGTGCTACAAAAAAGGTAAAAATGCGCCGCGAAAAATTTTTGCGATGTTTATGGATCTAGTGCACTTTGACTATATACATGTCAGTGCAGTGTCTGTGAGAGTACCACAAATTTGGTTCAAGCGCTTTCAATCCGGAAATTTTGATGTCAAAGATGCACGTCGCTCTGGTCACACTATTACGGATAAAATGAATGCCATTTTTGAAAAAGTGGAGCAAGATCGGCATATCAGTAGTTACGACGTAGCAGAAGAACTGGGAATTGACCACAAAACAGTTTTAATGCATTTGAAAAAAACTGGGTACACAAAAAAGCTCGATATTAGGGTACCTCACGAGCTCACTGAAAGAAATTTAATGAACCGTGTACTCCTTTGTGATTCCTCTACCACGTAATGAAACCGAACCATTTTTGAAGAAGCTGATAACTGGTGATTAAAAGTGGATCACGTACGATAAGAACGTGCGAAAAAGGTCGTGGTCAAAGGCCGGTCAGGCGTCACAGACTGTGGCGAAACCCGGGTTAACTCGCAACAAGGTGATGCTGTGTGTGTGGTGGGATTGGAAGGTCATTATTAATTATGAGGTTGTTACCACCAGGCAGGAATGCGAAGAAACTTTTTACCCTACCTATTATTTATAGGATATACCACCAATTATGTTCATGAATGATTCACACTTATCAAATAGTTAAAAGTTAGCAATGGTTTACAATTTTCAATCGGGATACGTTATAAACATCCATCAGCTTACCTATCTCGGTTTTAGGGCAAGGCCCCTAAAATCTCAAATATTTTGTGAATAGGTTGGCCACTCAATAGTGACCAACCTAGTCACAAAATATTTGAGTAGTAAGACAATGAGATTTCAAACGTTTTCAGGTCGCTCTGCACTCTCAAATACAGTTTCAATTACATTATAGGTCATACCACTTTAGCGAGAGAGGATGGAGCGGATCTCGGAGAGAAATTATTACTCAGGATGATCAGAGAACCGATCCCTAAAAAAGGAGATCGGTCAGATCCGACTAATTACCGCCCTATAGCCGTAACTTCAGTGTTGTGTAAGATCCTAGAACGAATATTGAACAAACAGCTTATTCGATACCTAGAAGATCACTCCCTAATTCACGATCGTCAATATGGGTTTCGGCCAAAACGGTCAACGGGTGATCTTCTAGCGTACGTCACACATCTCTGGGGTGAGGCTATTGACAAGCGTGGCGAGTCACTGGCAGTTAGCCTTGACATAGCCAAGGCTTTTGATCGGGTCTGGCACAAAATCTCTTCTCTCCAAGCTCCCGGCATACGGTTTGCCCGCTCAGTTCTGTACCTGGATTGCCAGCTTCCTGCATGAGCGTAGAATCCGTGTCCTTTCGGATGGATGCGCTTCGCGGTTCATGTCAGTGAACGCTGGTGTTCCTCAAGGCTCCGTTCTATCCCCCACGCTGTTCCTTCTGCATATCAATGACATGCTTCCTCTTGGAAACATTCATTGCTATGCATATGATAGCACAGTGCATGGGGAATATAACGGGCACCCAACGGCTGGGCGGGTAGACACCGAAATGAAGCGAGCAAATCTTGTCATTGAGCTCGATCGGGTGTTGGATATCATTTCTAAATGGGGCTCCGATAATCTGGTGGAGTTCAATGCCAACAAAACACAGGTGTGCGCGTTCACAGCGAAAAAGTCGCCATTCATTCCCCTTCCCTCTCTTCAGGGTACATCTCTAGGCCTACAGAGCAGTATTAACATGCTCGGTATGGATATCCGCTGCGATCTGAACCAAAAGGACTACATCGAAACCGTGATTAAAAATGCCTCACGTAAACTGGGTGTCCTGAACATGGTGCGGCGATTCTTCACGCCTGATCAGTTGTGTCTATTATACAAGACACAGGTGCGGTCTTGCGTGGAGTATTGCTCTCACCTTTGGGACGGCTCCGCAAAGTACCTTCTCGATGCCTTGGACAGATTGCAGCGCCGCGCTGTGCGCATTATCGGCAATGCAGAGGTCACTAAAACTCTCGAGCCTTTGCAATTGCGTAGAGATATTGCGTCACTCAGCGTCTTTTACCGTTTATACCATGGCGAGTGCTCTGAAGAACTCTTTGACCTCATCCCTCCTTCTCCCTTCCTCCATAGGAGTACGCGTGCTGCTCTGCGGAGTCACCAATTTACAGTCTCTAACATTCCATCTCGCACAAAGAAATTTGGTGACTCGTTTCTTTGCCGCACTTCCAAAAGATGGAATAGTCTACCAGCACACGTATTCCCTCCTACCTATGACATAGGGTCCTTCAAACGAGGCGTGAAGAAGCACTTTGTGGGCCGGCAGAGTGAGGATGACTGATGCTACGTCTCTTACGCTGCACCAGTTGTCCTCGCGCCAGGACCTCATTTCCACTTAACATCAGGTGGAGTGGGGTCATTTGCCGGGCTTAGTATAAAAAAAAAAAATCAGTTGTAGAATGGATTTGCTTTACATGACGTGTGCTTGTTATTGTAAGTGTGTGGCAACACTACTAATTATATTGGGGAATGATTCACGCTTGTCAAGTACTTATGAGTTAGCCATTTCGCTTTCATTGGTGATATAGCGACCGGTTGCAGCCTCCTCAAACGGGTCTGATTGAATCACATCCTAGATGTTGCGCAATCGCACGTGTGGCCCGTAATGCGTTGAGAAGGTGCTTGTTAAGGCGAGGTAGCGCCTGTAATTTATGTATTTTTTTACATTTTGCTTAGTGCTTAGTGGAGTTTTGTTAAGTATGTGTTTTATATATTATAATAAGGGTTATATTGTTTTGTTTTTACCCAAATATACCTTTTCTATCATACCTAACCTTTTCTATTACTTATATAATATATAGCGCTTTAAAATTGGATTTTTACAATTATGTTACACATTGTATTTTTGAGGACGTTTGGAGATGTGTGGTGGGTGGCGGCTCAATATTAAAAAAAATATTATACCGCGTCTACTCTTATTATACAAACTTACTCGTATCTCTTCTCTTGAGAAGACTTCTCTAAAGACTGCACATACATCATATAATGGCGATGGGCTGTGACCACCTGTCGTGCTGAGCACATGAGCAGTTGTTATTTGGTGAAACGTAGACTGTGGGCAGTGGACTGTTTTTGCGGTCCTCGTTGCCTAAGTCTCTGACTATCCTTTTGGGGATAATAGTCGTGAGTTTATGTACACACGGCGTCAAATCAACCTACCGTAACCAGTCAAATTTCTCCAATGAATATTGATCCTTAAAACCAAACGATGAAGTTCAAAATTGATTGTAGAAAATTGACAGTTTTGGGTAGGTTGATCTGACGCCGTGTGTACATACTTAATATTATGTATTTTTGTTGTATTTTTGCATTACAGTATGTTCACTGTAATTCTCCACACTCACTGATTTAATTCTCTTGTTTTACAGGCGAGTGTTGCCCGTGCTTTCTCACCTCGGTGAGGGAGCGCCTTAAGTAGTCGTATCATAGTTGAAGAACCTTTGTAGAACGCTAGATACGAAACAAATTCGTTAAACACACACTATTTGCTTTGCGGTTGTTATGTTTTAGATACGTTACAATAACAATTATACGTTTTGGATACTTAATTGTTATTTATAGACATTAATATCGCATTAATAAAAAATATATACATAAATGACTAACCTCAGAAATTTATTGTCTATTTCATTTAATTAGATATTCTATTTCATTTCTAAATTTTAATAAAAATAAACAAGTGGTAACTTGACAGATTTTCATATCAATGTATGAGAGCTTTTATCTGTGAAATATATATTTTTTTGTTTATTTGTTTCAGGATAGCTAACATAACTACTAAAATTATATCTCTAACTGATCTTATTTAAAATTAAACTAAACTTAACATCATCATAATAATACTAATATTAAACCGTAATTTATTAATCATGAGGCGCGGATGGCGCGGTCGGCGGCGCCGAGATCGAGGCAGCGTGATTTTAATTTTGAAGTTCTGACCTAATGAGAACAGCTGTAGTTAATGTTGTACTCGATTCAAAAGTGAGACAGACTGTGGGCTATATCACAGAAAATAAAGGATTAAACATAAATGTCACATTGCGTGCCATAATCCATATGTACCTAACAGTGGGTGCAATCTACAGAGTGTAAGGAGCGGCGTCAGCCAGACAGTGTGGTTTTAATTTTGAAGTTATGAGCTCTCTCCACTCGGTATAGTGTTCAACATTGCCTACTTTCATATTTCAACTTCGTTTGCGGTTTTCTATCATTATACAATTGCTCTAGGTTATAGAACGATGAAATAGTTGACGGAAGAAAATTATAAATTAATTTTGAGACGGCTTACACCTCTGTCTGCATGTGACGAAACCACGGACACTGCTGAGTGTTCGAAACGGATAAAACAAAACTAAACTTTTACAAATATACAAAGTTAAAATATAAGTCGTATAGGTATACATTTACAACATTGGGTTGAAAGCTATCAAATGTAACCTTTAGCTTCTAAAGCTGCTAAGTCTAGTTTGTTTTATGAAGTTTCTGAACCTGACGTATTAGTCCATAAAATCGTTAATGAACACACCTAAGCCCTGATAACGAGTGCGGTTCATACTAGTGTTGTGGGTGGTTAGTTTGACAATTACGTATCATGTTAAATTAACACAGATGCCGTTTAAGCTACAATAGTATAATTATGATTTCATTTATTGGCAAAGCGCTCCGTTCGAAATTCAAAAATCCTAAGTTAAATTTCTCGGACCGAGTGTGCTTCGATTTTTTTTGATGAATTACCGGCGTACCTATGTAATTTTATATTATATCGAATAGCGTCACCAGTATCAGGTTAAATGGTATTTACTTGCTTTATTAGTTAATTGGGTTTCGTATAATAAAATGTTTGTATTCGTGTGTAATTATAAACTTGAGTAGAAAACTAATGGTTGAGTGACAGTCACAAGTGTTCAAAATTTATTGTAGTGTAAATAAATAAGAACCAGGTCTCTGGCATGAGCTGGCTCAGGATAGAGATGGATGGTAAAACTTGGGGGAAGTATTTGCCCAGCTGTGGGACAGTCAGTCAGACAGACTGGCAGGAGAAAAAACAAACACAACAATTTAAATCATTCGATAACTAGTAAGTAATAGTTACCGACACCGGTAGGTAACAGTTATCGACATCGGTACAACACTAACTCATGTGGAAAAGGGTGTGTCTGTAGAAAGGCGCACACGCACGTTGCGCACTCGACTCGCTGCCTGACGTGTCGCACTGTAATTAATAATAATGATCGATGTTCACTATAAGATCAATGTGTAACTTGTTATTAGTGCGACGTGTTCATTAATTTTTGATGTTCTGATAGATGAATGTTTGCATCTGTGTAATGTTAATGCATTACACAGTTGCGGTCACCATTTGACTGTAACTTTTTTAACTGTCTCAATGAGAGGAAATTTTTTACCTATGAGCTTCCCCTCAAACCCCAAGCGGTCGCATGAGACCACACAAAAACACACTTGACTTTGTACCGTGTTTTCATAGACTTATAGACTACTTTAGTATTAACAAGGTCGATTATTTCGGTTCTGTGGTACATTTTATGCATCGTGATCGCAAAATATCGCATAGTCTATGCTCGATTCTGTCAAATTCGACGTTGACAGTTGCGCCAATTTCTGTGCCTGAAAATTTCCACGAGTGAGTGGTTAAACACCGTTTCTAGTCATTATCATCAGCGTTTATAGAAACGTCCCACTGCTGGGCAAAGGCTTTCCCACATGATTACATATGGAGATTGGGCCATAACCCACCACACTGGCAGGGTTAGTGGGTTATAACGACCGCCATCCTATGACAACAACCAAGACCATAGGATTTACGTGGCTTCCGAAGCACGGAGGACCTCAACTTGTTTTTTTATTTGGTCATCCATTTATTAACCCGGCATTGTGTAATTTGCGCAAACCGAAAGCTTTAGCTGCTATGCCATTAAAGTCTTCCGTTTTGTGGTAAAACCGTAAAATAAAAGTTATGGTCATTTTGGTTAAACGGACATTATGGTTAGGGGGATTAAATGCTTATAAGGGTCATTTTGCTTTGAGGGCCACCTCCTCTGAATTGTCTCTATAGGCTTTCGATCGATCTATTAAGGTACTAAATGCACACTGCATAGAGACTAAGAGTTTAGGAGCCATATATTTTAAAGACATATTTTATGTGATACTTTATGTGTTTATTACTTGTAAGTTAATAGATTTTTGTTTGTTATTCATATTGTTTTGATCTGTTGCATGCTATGGCTTTTCTTATGTCCCTAAATTAAAACAGTTTATTTTATGTAAGCTCCTTGTCTTGCAGCCGATTTTTTGATATGTAAAAAATATAATAGAACAAATACAATAAAATAAAATTGTACAATATTTAATTTTGTAAGGTCGATTCACTCTTGACTTGTCTTTTGATGTAGTATGAAGGGTCAGGCTATGTCCGCACTCGTAAGAGCTAATTCATTTTTGTTATTACGATATAACCCTTGATCAAAGGGAAAACTTATTTGTGGTACTTTCTTGTTTTTGACGTTTATTATAACAGGCGAATTTGGAGTTACTCCCGAGTTAGCAGTAAAAGTTTATGTTACTTTGCAACGTTTGGTTTCCAGTTGAGTTCATTATGTTACTGTTGTACGCTTATTTGGTCTATTTATGTGATAGGTCTTCTCATAGTAAAACGTTTGAAACATTTAATAAAATTAAATTAGTTGGAAAAGTTTTGTTGGACCGAGCTTATTAAACCCCTTTAGGTAGGCCTATAATTTGTGTAGAATCTTGATAATATTTTCTAATGGTAACCTATAATTTTTATTATTTTTCAATTTGCTTACCTGATAGTATTATTATATCTTAATTAATGGCTATCGCGTGTAGCATTAAGCCAGTTTCAAGTGTTTTAATTTTTTAAATTTTAATTATTTAATATTGTACGGTAGATAGAAATAAAATGGAGTCTCACAACACGTGTTGTTGATAAAAGTACACGGGAGAAACTCTACCTGATAGTACCGATAAAGCTGAATGTAGAAGTGCACATTACTAGTTTTTTTTATCATTGATTAATTTGGCTACTATATTATTACTTATCAGTGCCACATTTTTGTGGTCACACAATGATGATTGCGATCTAGCTGGACTAAGAAACCAGTCCTACCATCAAAGTATATCGAAAGTAGTATTTACTTCGATTGTCTTATTTTATAATGAGATTTTATATGTATAGTCGTAAGAACAGAAATATAATGAAAACAGCTTTTAACGTAACAAAAAGTTATTACTCGTAGATACATAATAAATTAAAAGGATTAATCATCTATTGTTTAACATACTGATTGGTTGGTTCAATACTCACATTTATTGCCAGCCAATCGTGTTCAAGATAGTATAATGTGATGGCATTCTCAGAAGGGTAAAAGGTTAAGCTGGTTGCTTACCATTACCACTTAATGTAGCGCTTCAATATTGTAACATATCGATACCTCGCGGCTCAAAGGGCGTAGGCACCATTTTGACCAATATAAGTTTTGAATGACATTTTATTCAGTTTTTTCTCCGCTATCGAACTGTATATATAAAGTTCTCAAATTCTGAAAACAATGGTGAATACGACTCCAAATTTCAAGGCATGTAATGTAGATTTTGTCGTATTTTTGGACGTAAAAGCATTCTTTATTAGGCATCATCAAAGTGTTGGACGTAAATGATACTCTCAAATAAAATTGTAGGGCGTATATGCGTATGACTAAAAGTCATTTATGAACATCAAACTAACTAAAGTATATAGGTACGCCCCGAGGTTAAATAAACTTTGATTATTTTGTTTACTGTTTCATTTGATTCTCTATACGTTCAACAATCGTAACTTTACAACGAAAAATCCGCCGATGTGCACTTGTCAAGTACAGTCGCGAGTGGGTAAGTATGATTGAATTAATGAAGTGGTATTAAAGCAACTTACGTATTAGTGGTATCAAATTAAAGGTCTTCATTTAAGTTTTCAATTATAAATTTTCAATTACTTAACGTAAAACGTAATAAAACTAAGTTTGTAGCATGGTTAAAAAATAATTTGTAGTTCAATTAATTTGTCATATTATATCATACCTTCTATATGACTTGCCAACAATCAAGTTTCAACAATCGAAAAAGTTTAGTAGCCTTTTACCTTATGGTTTGTCATTAATTAAATCCAAAAATACAAATATTCCATAGTTTAAATATTAGTAAAGAATACAAGCCTCTGATTAGACTAAGGGTTGCCAAATTGACCTATTCTACTAAAAACACTCATAAGTAGTGTAATATAGACACAATAAATGGAATAAAATAATGACAGAACAATAAAAACTATAATTTCAATTATGAAAGTTGGAATTACACCTGCGTTACTAACGCAGCAGTCATTTTAGGAGCATAAAGACATACATGTTTGATTTTGTGAGGCGTATTTACCAGCTAACTTTTTAACGATAAATATTTGTTAAAACGTTATGTTTTAATATTATGCACCACAAAAATCAACGATTTTTAGTGTAATCATATTTATATGATCAATAACAACAAAGTTGTGACAAATACAAAATTTTAATTTTAGTTTTTAGGCTCTACTGTAAAATCGTGTTTTGGTGGTTACGCCCTTTGAGCCGCAAGGTATATGTTTAAGGTATGTTTTGAAATATTGAAATTGTACAGTTATCACTAACAACCCTTGTGGTTGGAACAGCCTTTCGTTCTCATTTCTGTCACGATGTACTGAGATCCTAGATTTATTAAAAATAGGAACACTGGTAGAACAGTTACAAAACAATCAAATAGAACATTAAGATAAGTAGTTACAGATAGACCTACACCCCTTTAACATACTATCTCTTTCTTAATTTAAATATTATAATAGTCGTTCTGAGATTGAAATGCATTTGTGTCTGATTTGAAAAATCTGGCAATATGGTAATTATATTACTACTTTAAGAGGTGATGGTAAACCACCCACACAAAGCGTTAAAGACGTCTCCACATAATATTTTAAAATTCAATCGCTTTATGCATTAAAATATTTTTATTTGTGATCGTTCCATAACAAAAATATCAAAGAATTCTAGTTGCATTTCAAACGATAATGACTTTTTAATGACCTATTATTTCACTATGACTTTCTAATCTGTGGCTTTTAGTGTCGTCTATATTAGATATAACGGTCGTCATTATGGACCTAAAGATGAAATTATTATAAAGCATCACACATCAAATTCATTAAAGTCAGTAATTAGTCACGAGTTTCAGAGCAAGTACAGCGAAAGATTAATATATAGTTCCTCATTTTCATTATTCAAAAAAGATGTTTAATAACGGTGATGATGAAATTTTACGCCATGGCAATTTACCTTTTCGCTCCACGAAATATTATCATAGGAACACGTTCGTATTCCGTTAATTAATTTTGTTAAATGAGTTAATATTTCTGATGGTAACGATGCCATTTTTATGAAAATATGGTGATTTGTTCTTGTTAAGCGCTTTAATCACACTTAGTAGTAATTGATTCGACTTTAACAATGTTAATTGACTAAATAAGCCTTTTATTGACTAGACCAACAGTTTCAGAACCAGTAAAAAAGGTGATAAGTGTGATATTAAAAACTTGTGGTCTCAAAAATGTTGTGACAGAAATTGAAAGATGCGCACTGCTGTGGTTGGGATTATGAAACTTCAGGGGGGCTATTCTGTATCTCAGTCAGCGCTGCCGCAGCGCTGAGAATTGACTCTGTCTCTTTCATATTTATAGAATTGGAAAGAGACAGAGTCAACTCTCAGCGCCGTGTCAACGCTGACTGAGATACAGAATTGGCCCTCAGTTCTTATGCCTCTATGCCCTGTAATTTAATTGCACCGGAACGCAGCAATGTAAAACGATGTTGCATGGCAGAATAAGGTGTTAGGGCCATCCATTCAGATTATGTTCAGAATGCTGTTACCGTTTTTTTTACCTCCAATCCACCACTCCACCTGATGTTAAAGCCAGGTATTCCGAGTGCTTCTCTCTCGCTCTCTCGACGGTAAGACGGTACGGGACGGGTATAACATGGATATACATGGGACTTTATAGGATACTCTGCGTATTTATCTGCAAAATATTAGTGTATTTAGTTGAGAACAAAAATTAAATGTATACTATCAGTAGTTTAGTCATAGTATTGAAAAAAACATTACAGAAAGGGGTAACTTTGGAATTTTTCTCTATCAAGTGAAGTTCATTGGATCTTGTAACTGAATGCGACTTTGACTAGATTAAATCCTTAACTAATACATACTTTTTCAGAATTTTCATTATTTTCCATTTTTTTTTATGTCTCAGATGGTTTGAAAAAACTCAAAGCGCGACTACCTAGCCTTAAGCGGAAGTGGAGTTAAGGTGCGAGGACAACTAGTGCATAAGTAGTCAAAGATGTAGCATCAATCAACCTCACCTTGCCGGCTTCACGCCTCGTTCGAAGGACTCCATGTCATGGGAAGGAGGAAAACCGTGTACTGGTACACTATTCCATCTTTTGGAGGTGCGAATAAGATACGAGACATCAAATTGTGCTTTGTGCGCGATGGAATATTGCAATGAATAGATGATTGCAAGGCGAATGTGAGAGAAATTTGGAACCGGGGACGGCGCTGAAAGACGTGAGATAGGCCAAGAAATTATAAGTTTCTGCAAACATTTTCTGACGTTGATTAATTTAGCTTAGGTCTAACTAAAAGTTCTTTAACGAATTTTGTATTTACAGTAGATATAAGATATTTGAAAGAAAATTTTACGAAAAAAAAAGGAATTATTGTAGTAAAATACGACAATAAAATAAAAGGAATGAGAGAAAATGAAAAGGACGAAAAATTACTTCTAGAAAGAGGGCACTGTAATACCTAGCTGTATAAAATAAAACTCCGGGTGGTCAGTTCATAGTTGCAAAAGGAAATTGAATATAGTTTTATGGATAAACGACTTATTTTGCCGACTGTACTGAAAACTATGAAATCGGCGATACTTTAAGAATGTAATGAATAGTTATAAAGTACAAAAATACGAGATATTAAAATTGCAACGTTGTGCTACTTTTAGAAAGTAATATAGAGTAAAGGCTACAAAAAACCATATTAGGCTGTTATAAAATTAATGTAATACATTTTTTCTTATAGAATCCGTCGCCATGTTGTAATCACAGGGGATTGCGAGGCGTAATCTTTAGTTGACAGTAGAAGAAAGAGTGAACAGCAATCATGCGATCCATCATACTGGTCCCTTAATACTTAGTCGGGATCGCAATCACAATCAACACAAAGGAATGATCGCTGCCTGATGGAGAAATGTCGTAACTGGCTTTCGAGACTTTGACGTAATGGGTGGTTTCTTAGACGGTGCGGGTTCGAGTCCCGCTCGTAATAATGTTTTCAATACTGTATTGAAATTTTAACGCTAGTGTTTATTATTGTGTATATAATTTTATTTTAATAAAATCATACGTTTTATTTACATCGATTATAGGTAACCTTCCTCCAAAGCACTACCTTTGCTTTATCATGGAAAGCAAGAAAACTTCTTCTTTAAGCTTTCCATAAAACAGAAATTTAAATCATAAATATGTATACATACCTACTAAAAAATAAGGATTACATTTTTGACGTAAAAGGTATTTGTTTCTGATTAAGATAAACGAAACAAGAAGAGATACATACTAAAAAAGGTTAAATGTTGATCTATATTTATACCTACTTGAAATTTATAAAGTATTTGACATTTTAGTATGTATTTAATAATTTTACCTACAATAATAGTATTGTGGTCATTTAAATATACGTAAAACTTAAGTTTTATGTTTTGAACTAATAAGTAAAAATATGCCACGTACTTATTTTTACAGAAAAGTGGAAGTCGCTCGTAATTAAGCGCCATATTGAAACTCAAAAGTATACCTACATCCGCTTCCGGAAAAGTTCAATTTTAGTTAATTGGAAGGGTTCGTTGTCTTTAATTGGCTCATTCTGTAACAAACTGTTTGATTATCGGTATTGTATTTAGTGGAAGCGATGTCTGTCAGATGTTGTTTATAAATCGTCTGCTATAGACGCAAAGGCTTTAATAATGATGATAATGATGATGTTTCTAAGTGGAATCAAGTATGGCTTAAGTTTTTAAAAATATGTATAGATATTTATATATTTTGAAATATTAATAAATCGTTGAAAAAAACTTTTGTTTTAAGCGAGTTTTATCAACGCAAAAATATCATAAATTACGGATGGTTTTGGAATTTTATTGCAAAAAATACAAAATTTGAAGAAAAAAAATGGAATTTTCACTATTGGCAATACGGGCTAGGTGCAACAACTGTAAAAATCAGTTTATCAGTAAGTTACTGCCACGATAAGACTATCGTGGTCGTAACAGATTTGCGCAACCCAAATGAAAAATCAAGCGTTTTTCATGTTAGCAAAAATATTGCAGATAAGCATCCACCCACCAATTCTTCAAAAACGATTATATTTCCGTTAAGAGAAACAAATGGCTTCGTTAATATTCTACTAGCAGACATAACTTTCCGGGCAGTAGCTTTCTCAATTAATCAAATTCTTCTCCTTCTGTGAGTTCAAAAGTGTTGAAACAAGTTATTATTTAACTGAGGAACGTAAAGATATTTTGGGAGTAACGAAGTTCGCGTTGGTCGAGTAAAAAATTACTTTGAAAATTCAATTATTTCACGCTTAATGATTTGAATGCTGTTTCGGTTTGGAGAGCCTTGGAGAGTTTTGCTCTTGTTAAAAAGCACTTAGAAACATTCAAACTTTTTTTTACTCCTGTGAACAATAGCACTACAAGAACTTAACAGTATTTGGCAACAAAAATACAACACAATTATTTTTGTGTTCCGAATGAAAAATTGGCAATAAAATTGCTCAAAGCTTATCTTAACTGGTCTTTAGTTAATTATTGTTTCTTTAATGTCTACTCAGACGCTCTGACTTCAAATTTTAATATTGTTATTTGAAATCATTACCAATCAATTAGTGCTTTGCTGAATAAACTTTGCTGAAAAAACATTGTTGAGCGAAGCGATGGCTGTTTCACATGTCATACTCGGGTGCCGCATGCCGCATGCCGCGTGCATTTTTATTTGTACTAGTAAATATAGTCTTTCTTTTTCTTGTTTCAAAGATACTGTAAGACGTTGTTCATTTTATTTTAAAATGAGCAACACCTGTTTTTTATTGGATATTCTTTTGTATGAGTTGTGTTGTCTTGTTATCGTATTAAATGTTTTTTTTGTTGTTATGGAAAATGTCCTTATATGATAGGGAGGGCGTTTTCCAATTTGTATTGACGCTGTAAAAGAAATGGAGAAAAGAAATGCCCTTCCTGAGTTTCTTGCCGGTTCTTCTCAGTACGGAGCTCCCGCCCCATAGTTAGACTTACGAACCGATGGCATAGAGACATTCATTAGTGCTCAATTATTGTAGCCTAAATTAAATAAATAATTTAGAATTTTGTAAACTGGATATCAAGGAACTGCCCAAGAAGTAACAAAACACTGAAAATGTTATACAAATAAAAATGACGATCAGACTCTGTCCAAACCGTCCAAACAATGTTTCCTAATGTTGGTATCGAAATTAATTTTTAAAGCGGTTTGTACCGTACGTGTAAATGCTTTTAATGGGCATATTGTTGTTTTGTCCCAATTCACATGAAGCTAAAGTTTTTTGCTGTGACAATAATTGTGAGACTATAATTTCCTGCGCGTAGTCAGAGCTACGTTAGCAATGCGCTTTTTGTGCGGTGTAACTTTGAGCTCACATTTTCATTGTACGGAGTGCTGGCATTCTTGGCCATCGAGTTTGAAAAGTTGAAATAATGTTGTTGGAATGTTGAACAATGTTTTGTAGTAGCACGATCGTCGTATGTTTTTAGCAATAAACATATCGCAGCCACAATTTTGCTTTAATTATATTATTTGTATACCAGTCTCAGGAAGCTCGAATGGGATACGAACACATGACCTTTGGATTGCCGGTCCACTGCTCTATCTGCTAAGCTACCGAGACCCCAGAAGACTCGTTGAATTCTTTCTAGCAGTTGATGATTTACGCTGCAAGCCAGCGGTATATTTTATCCTATATAAGGTGACTGCTAGAAACCGCAAGAAACTTCAAGGGCTGGTCAGGTCAAGTGTTTTAAACATTACAAAAATGACAAAAAAGATTTCAGACTAACGTAGGCACTTATCGCCCAGCTGACGCGGACGGGTCAACAGACGGGTGGGTCAACGGCCGGCCGCTGCCCGCGCGTTGTAAATAATCGTTATTTATTAGTTAATTCTTTCATTTTATTTTTCTTATATTATTGCTTTAAAATAAATTAGATACTCATTTGAGTATTAGATTATCAAATTAAAATTGATAAAATGAATATTTAATGAAAAATAAAAAAGCACGAATTTCTTTTAGTCATCATCATCATCAGGCTACCGAGGTCTGGTTTTCACCCGTCAAATTTTATTTAAGTGTATTTAAGCGTTAATAAAACGCTAAAATATATAAAAAACATTAATCTATAAACGCAACTTCATCTTAACCGAATGTTCAAATATTTGTAAAAATAATTCTTTCGGATCTCAGAGGTGAAAACTTCTAAGATTTGATGACGCAATGTTGACTAAAAACATGAACATCAAGCACTGACAAATTTTGACGGGTGAAAACCAGACCTCGGTAACCAAGTGGTTAAGGCAGCCGCCCGGAATGCGGAAGGTGCGTGGTACGATACCCGCCTGAGGTTGTCGTCTTTTTTCAGAGTTTAAAATTTTACTTAAGTATATTATATCATATATATAATATATAAGTATTAGGTAGCTATAATGGTTCTGTGACATCGGCAAAAAAGGCCTTAAAAAGATTTTCTAAAAAATCTTTTACTTTGCAATTTAAGCTTGAGTTACTAAGGTAATTTTAAACTTGTCCGTGTTTATTATTATAATCTAATTTACGCATGTTGTGCTTGCATCGAGTAGGTTTTAATGTAGTGTAATAAGCTTTGAATGTCCTTTTTTCAGTCATTTATGTAATCACTGTAAACCAATTTTGAGAGACTAATAAAAAAAAATAGAATAATCGCGAAGAGTGAAAGAGATAGACGCGAGAAATACTATACTTAATTTTGTGCGAATATTTTATTTTCGCACCGCTATGGCTTTAATTCGGTATCACGGCCGAGCCATATCTCTGTGTCGCAGCGCATACAAAAGGTTGTACGTCCGAAACTACACAGAACTTAACGCAAATTACAGAGACTCTCATAAAACGGGCAACCGTAAAAAAAAACTCGCAACAAAAATTTATCGGCTGGCTCGGCGCGCCGCCCCAACAACTTTTATATTAAATTTCTTTTCCGTCAAACTTCGCTCATAAGTCTCCCCGTTTGAGGTGGGCCGTCACTCGCCTTGATGCATTGTTCCACGTGATGTCATTCGGGGGTCACCCTCGGAGCCAGTTTTTTTTTATCAGCTACAGTGGCGGAGTTAGCGCTGAACGGGCAGCTATGTTGCCCTTTTCTGTTTGGTAGCAACATAATTTGCCTGATGTCGGAGAGAGAATGAAACGCCTTCTTATTTGGGAAAACTTATTAAAAAAATAATTTGTAAAAATATAAAATGGCTTTCTTGATGAGCGATTATGCAAAACTGAAGTCAAACGCGCACGAGACGGTGCTGTGCTGCTCATAGTAAAGTTCTTCACGGGTGGGTGTCTCTCAAATGAAACTTGTTATTTGTACAAATAGTTATGAATATTTTTTTCATAAACATTCGACATCGAATTTGGGCCTAGTAGACGGTGTAAAAAAAAAATAACTGACTAAAAAAACGGACCACTCAATATTTCAAGAATTTTTGCTTTGGTAATGTCAGGGCCCTTGTATGTACCTTGGGGCCCTTATAATAATGCACCTGCTACGGGCAGCTACGCCCCTGCTGGGGAGGAATTAAAATGGGAAAAGGTCGCGGTCCAAATTATTTTCTAGAAAGATACCGATCTCTATTTTTGCGGTGTGTCAGCGAAAAAATATTTAGCAAGTACCTACGATTGTTGGAGGAATTAAATGCATAAGTATGATGTAATTTATAACAATATGTGGAGTTTGTAAAATCTATTTGGAGGTACGATGTACATCGAATAGTTTATAATATTACATTTATTAAAAAATATGTGTTTATTTTTATGTTTTGCAATAGCATTAAATGTTTGGTTTGTATTCACGAAGCTTGTTCAATCGAAATTGAAAATTATAAATACAACATATTTCTTTTGCATGTTCATTGATGAAACATCGCTGACAAATAGCGGAAATAGTTAACACTTTAATCGAAAGGGAAACCAAACTAGTCTCAGTAGCTCAACTATAAGTAACGAAAGGAAAAAAAAAGTAAGAGGAAGAATTGTTTTTTTCAAGACGCTTCATTTCACAATTTTTATCTAATCATACCAATTCAAATACCCGAAACTATATGATTATATCGCTTTAAAGCATGATTCAGTTAAGAAAGTACTTTTAGTTTACTCAATAATGAAGGCGGAACGACATAAACGCAGAGCACAGTCTCCATTGTGATTAGAATCTAAAAAGGCGGGCTCGTCAAATTTATTGGGCACGAAATGATTTCGAAACTTCCTCCCTACTTGTTCATTAATTTTTTACAGATCAATGACTTAATTGGTCATTAACTAACTTACTTTAGACACGAGAGAGCTTTAAATTCGCCGGCCCTCAGGCAAATTTAGTTATTTTAAAGTAAAAAAAAATGTAGATAAGATAAAATAGATTTTCTTTTTACCTTTTTATGGTTCTCGTTTAAAATTATGTTACACGGACACTGACAGTTTTTTGTATAGTATAAAGACACCTGACATATACAACGATATAAAATTAAAGTTTCAGTCGTACTTCGATATTAGCAATTATACTAAAAATAATCAGTATAATATTGTATGTCGAAACAAAAAGATTCCTGGGTTATTTATGGACGAGCTAGGCGGGCAACTAGCGTCGGTGAACCGGGAGATGCTTTTAATTTGTAAGTCATATTTACGATACGTACAGACATGATCCTATTTCTAGCACAATCGTATTAGCTTTCTGGAGGGGTGACCATTATTAGTAATAATGTTAAGTTTAACAGCAAATTAATTGTACATAATATATGTTTTATTTAAACATAATTATTAATGATTTATTTAAAAAAAAGTACATGCATATTTTAATCTCGACTATAATCCCCAAAGGGTTAGTCAGATACTATACAGGTAATGAGGCCGGCAAAAGCTGTCCACTGCCACAGTCCACGTTTTATCTTTAGGGATTAGGATTAGGATTTGTCTTTATAACATTCATATTCTATCTATCGATGAATAGATAAATTATGAATATTTCACAGAAGCAAAGGACCATTATAGAACAAATTCGAGGAACCCAAGTAGGTTGGTATTGGACACTATTCCTAAAACAACGCGTTATTTAAATAATTGTTACGCAATGAGCATAAAAATGTATAATAAAATCCCATTATTTATAACGGAGCTCGCATATACTAGGTTTAAGCTAACGCTCAGAAAATGGTTAGTATCAAATGTTTTTTTTATACAATTGATGAATTTATTAACAATGATTGTAATGAGTAATGAATAAGTAAGCAATTATGTATTTTATTTTTAAATTTAAACTTTTATTAAATTGATTAAATATTTGTATGCTTTAGCTAAATGTGCGATGCTCAACCTTTCTTCACCTATGTAATGTACCACATTCATTACAAATAAAATAATTTGAATTTATCTATTCATTCTATATAATAGGCATTTTTAATATAATTTACAATTCCACTTTAATGATTTTCATCCTTAATAAAAGGAAAGTACTCTGTCATCAAAGACATTAAACTATTACTAATAGACAGGACATAGAGATCAAAACTTTAATCCACAACTTATTACCAAGTGGTAACAAGTCGCTTAGTATGATGTTATGCGCCCTCTAGTGCAGTCGTGTTTGTGCGTGAACAAATTTGACTTAAACAATAGAAAATATACCAAATTGCATATTGCGATACTGCAAATCCCGATATGGAAAAAAGGCTGAATGTGATTACAGCTTATTTTCGTAAATATTTTGTATATTTACCCCATAATCAGACTATAATCATAATTTCTAATAAATTATTCTAGAACATTTACCGTTGCCCTATGCTGACCTCTAGTGGTGAAAAGCAAAAGTATCTACTTTTAGGATGTCACCACACTTGTCGAAGCGGAAGTAGATGATTTAGTGGTGTTCAAGTGATGTCGTTTTACTTATCGAATAATATTATAAATATATAATATTTTTATATCGTAAGTTTAAGTTTTATATAAGTAGTAATATTCTGACTCAATGATCATTGCGTCCCTAACGCAATGTTATGCAGTGTAACAGTATCGTGCGATGATCGTTTAATAAATTAGAATATTACTACTTATTTTAAACTCTTCGATCAACAATACCAACTAGATGTCAGGTCGGCGCGCGGCGCGGCTCGTTAAATAACAGCGCACTTAACAAGTGAGCTCTTATTTTGTTACTTTGCTTGAAACACGGCCAATGTAAACACGTTCACAATGCCGTGTATTTAAAAGTTGCATAATTAATGCCCGAAAAAGCAATTAAGATCGACAAAAATAATTTGATAGGTACAGTCACGAGCACCAATATGTATACACTATGTATATACGAGTTGTCATTAACACGCAATGTGGTCTATAATATCTATGTAAACTTAGGTATTTTAAAATGAATCACTATATGGATCAACTCGTGTTAATCTGTTAAAGTCAGCCATTTTACCTTATCATTCCTATGAATTGATTCGTTAATCCAATCACACAACCATGTTACATTTGTTTTGAAGTTGACTTGATTTTGGTATACGGGAGTGTATAATAATCCTTACTTATGATGAGTGATCGCGGGGGTGGGTTTACTTCAAAAATGAGTGTTGTCAGTATGCTGTTCGTAGGTACTAGCTAGGTGCTTATGTTATTTCATTCATTCATTCTTTGTTTATAATTAGTTAAGTATGTTGAATTTTTAATAACTTTACACTTTATAACTTAGTAAATACTCATTTGAAACACCCGAATTTTCATTTCCTTCCCTAATTGTCACTTGCTTGTTCCAATGTTGTATATTATACCGATTTTAGTTAATCTTCATCAAACTTATCGATAGGTACGTCGAATTTTTAACGGAACATCCCTACTGCAGGGCGACACCTACCGTGGGGTAGGTGAAACTTATTATAATTGTTTATAGTGTACTTCTTATTATTCTTGATATAAGGTTTTGCTTTTCAACGTTAGATGGCGTAACGTGAGCACCAGCTCAAAGTTTTTGTATGAAATAGTGACCAATAGCCGCTCTATTACTATTTAAATCTCTTTGTCTGTCATCGACATTCAATTTCCTAGTGTCACTACTAGCGATTTGCGCCTATCATGCTGTCAACACAAGAACGTGACGACTTGTGTGGAACATGCAATTTTCCGAAGTGTTCAGATTGACACGAGTCGTGATAAGTCGCTGGCGTGGCGTGAGAAAAGTGGCATAGGAAAATGCAACACGCAAGCGTAGCAATAATCTGCTACAGCTCTTATAGGGTTGTTAGATGGATGTCATGTTCGGCTTTAGTCATATTCTGGTTCAGTCATATTTATTCCGCTTTAGCCATATTCTGTTTAATTCATCTTCTGTTTTAGTCAAGTTCTTGTTTGGTCATGATTAAAGTCCTTTTAAGTCATTTTCTGCTCTGGTAATATTACATGCTCTGCTTTAGTCATGTTCTGGTTTGGTCATACGAGGTATGAGTTACAAATATATTAAACCTTTATTGCCAATGTGTAAACGGTGTTCTTAAAAAGTATACTTTGAATCTGATTAATAAAACCGGATCTTCATACGGCGTTGTTCAAAGAGAGATGTCTGTAATGGGTCGGTGACTTTAGACACAGAAATAAACAAAGTGTTGAAAGAAAACAAACGTTTTGTATGCTTATGTTTATTAGTTTACTGTACGCTTATTGAACTTAATTACGACTATATTATCCCCGAAGGGTTAGTCAGAGACCAGGCATTGAGGAAAATAAGTCCACTGCCACAGTCCTTAGCTTTATACATTTTATGTGAATGGTGAATGAACAATTTTTATAGGTTTCAAGCTAACGTGTGTAAAATATTTCTAGTTGGTACTTTCAGAGACATCGTACTAAAATAATAGGTACTCCCACAGTCGGCCTCAGAAGTAGCTTTAGAATTTAGTACTCCGTCACAAAAACACGCACGGAGCGATCGTGCTTGCGAACTATAATGTATGAACGCAGTAGTTGGTTGGATATGGTACTAACCATAAGAAGAAACTTTAGTTCTGAGGCCGATCGTACCTACCTAACTATTTCTCCGAGCATTGGGTTCGTTTTAAATTTATTGTGAGAACGGATTTTCTTTTCTTAAAGCGCTTAAAAGATTTTTGTTATAAAGCTCTCTGTCGTGTAATATCTCTACTTTACATTACATTGAATTGCAATTTAAAGTCTTTTTATGAATAGAAAACTTAATAAAAAAACATAGTTTTTTTACCATAGGGAAAATGAGTAGCTGAGCGTTACCTGACCTTACGACGACAACAGCTACGACCAACGGCTTTGCTTTAACCACTTTACCGTCCCCAAATTCTTTAAACTACCACCCCCTCTCTTCTCTTGGGTGTCGTAAAAGGCGGACTAAAGGCTGCACATAGATCCAACAGCATAAAGTGGCGATGCATGGGCTCACTACCTGTCACGCTAAGCACATGTTAGGTGAAAAGTGGACTATGGTAGGGGACTGCTTTTGCTGTCCTCATTGCCTAGTCTCTGACTAACCCATTTGTGAATAATAGTCGTGATTATATAGAACCTCTGTCAACAATAAATAGGCCAGGGGGCTTATTGTCTGACTTGAACACCTATCGCAGTACCTTTCAAAGGTAAAGTCAGTCCTAATAATTTAGTCAAATAGAAGTGAATTGCTTCGCTAGTTTGATAATTTAAAAATGTTTTAAAAAGCGAACTAGGAAAGCAATGTACTTCTACGCGACCTACTGGACAGGTGCGAAGTAGGTATTCACCTTGGAAGGTATTGCGATCGGTGTTGATGTTAGTCAATTAGGCCCCAGTTTCTGGGTGGACTCGGACTATCAAGGTACGAATTTCAAAAGTACTCACTTGTGCTGGAGACTTGTCTTGCTGCGATTCCTTGGACTCGGAGTATTCAATGCCGGGTGTCACCGATGGGTTAGCTGGCAAAACACAAAAGCATTAATAATCAATAAGAGGTATTTCTAATCTTAAATTGTAATTTACGTTTTTAGTTTATTTCTGAGACGTCAATGAAATTTTTTCTTATCAAAAAATACTTACGACGTCGTTATTAGACGCTTAATTCCAATAAAAAAAATAGTTTGGATAAACGCAAGCACAAGCGTTTACATTCTTTAAAAATAACTTTCGTAATCGCTTGTAGTTACCTAATCATAACATATAAATCTATTACAATTAATTCTATCCTCCTTTCCCTTTAACCCTATCATGCTGCATAGCTGTCATTGTCCGCTATATCCTACCTGAGACTATTATATTTAAGTATGTATATGTATGAATATGTATTTGTTACACCCTATTATTTATTTATTTATTTTATAATGTTATGTATTTTATTTTAGTTCTTTTTAATTTGCATTTGCTTTTAATTGTTTAACTGTGGTATGCACCTCCGATCTTTGAGTGTATAAGTTCTCTCCATCCGAATGGTTGTCTGGCAGAGATCGCTTTAAAGCGATGAGACCGCCAAATTGTAACTTTGTATTTGTGCTCATTGTTATGTGTTATGTACATGTTTGTGGTGTTAAGTTACAATAAAAGTATTGTCTAATCTATCTACAATTTTAATCTTCCCGATAGTACAGTACCTACGTCTATCAAAAACTTTGCGCCACTGTTTATTTGAAGAGATCGAAACTTTACGACTGCCAGAATCCCATTCCGATTCATCCGGTGCCCTACTGTTTTCGTAAAACAGAATGAACTATAAAACGTGGCTTGTGTTGAAAAGAAAAAAAATCGTTTTAAATGACCCTATCTTCTTTTCTCATTGGGAAAGCCTGAGCCTATTCTAGACTGTAACCGCACACAAAAAAATAAGACAAATTTTCGGTCACCCATCCCAGGAACAACCGCGCCCAAGGTAGCTAAACTTTAACGATCGTTGTATCGAAGTTCGTTGCGACGACACTATTCTCATCTTAGGATTGTAACGTTATTCGTTACATTGAAATAACTATTATTAGACCATAGACTTACCGGTTGGTAGAACCGGAGCTCTTTTCTTGATCCCGTCATTGCCTTCGTCCAATTCTCTCTTGCCGGTCTTCGTTGGATCTGAATTCCGTTGTCTTCTAGAAGACGGTTTTACTTCTGCTGCCTGACTCGCTGCCACAAGCAGCACGATCGCTACCTGATATGAAAAGAAAATCCTTTAACTTTTAACTGCTTCTTAAGTTATTTATAAGATTATCATTTATTTTTATTCTTCAACACAGAAGCAGGCTTGGCTTTCATCACATTTGATAATAAGAGTGACAACAGAAGATTAAAAGTAGAAGAACACTTTACCAGAAGTACTCTGTCTACTCGTAAAGATAAGTTCTGTTCTTTGATAAGCTTATCAAACTAGCCACCTAGGTACCTATACCTCCTTTAACTAAAGTCTATCGGCATAACAAAATATTGCAGCTTTGTTGTGTTCCGATTGCTATGGATAAGACAGCTGTCTTTAGTTTAGTTTAGTCAAGTTTTAGATACTTTTATGGATCGGAACACAACAAAGCTGCAATATTTTGTTATGCCGATAGACTTTAGTTAAAGGAGGTAGGTAGGTAGCTAGTTTGTATGAGTTATTTTGTTTTATTTTGTTTAAGAGGGTGCCGCGCGATCGCAAAAACTGACACAAGTCTCTTAAAGAACTTCAATGCAAAATCAATCATATCGATATTTATAATTAGAACAATTATTCTGCTTTGAAGTTTCAGACCTAGTAATTAAATAAGAGAAACATTGCTCTTATTATTCTGCGAAACCATCACGCGCTTGTGTTAAAAATAAAATTTACAAAAGGGGCCCTGCGTAATATCAATACAAATATTTTCATGTAAGAATTATTGTTTCATGCGTAAAATTAAGAAAGTTGTCAAAAAAAAGTTTAAGGAATTAGATTTATTATTGTTTGTTATTTGCTTAAAGAATTTGTTTCAAATTTCAACAAGGCCATGACCTTGTGCAATGATCAAGTTACGAGTAACTTACATAAGTTCTTTTAATGTATTTAACTAATTCAGCGCATAGTACAAGTGACTTAAAAATACGTAAATTTTCACAATTTCGTGCAGGACCCCCTTACTTAAATTCTCTATGATTAGCCAAAGCGAGTGCAACAAATTTAACCCGGGACCTCTGTCTTGGTCTCTAGTGATCTAGTAGTTGATATAACACTAATATAATATCTAATTATAAAGTGTTGATAAATAATAAATACAACAGCATTATGAATAACCATTTACCTCATAATTATTTTTATTAAATTTTTATTTTTATTTATTGTGATGTACAATACAAATTACATTCAAGTAAATGTAACATTATAAAGCAATGAATAAATCTGGATTTCAATTCAAAAGAATGTACATTCAGATACAGATATTTAAACATTGATCATCAAGCATTACAATAGAAAAACAGAACATAAACTTAAAAACTTAAATTAAATTAATTATCCATAACCACAACGCCCCGCAGGTTTACATCGTACACGAACTAACACATCTGGGACCTTATTCTGTAACGATTCCTTGTTTCAAAACCACGTCAATTCCTTAAAAAGTTACGATATCTTCCCAAAAACGTATACGTTTGACGTTTGTGCGCGGTAAGGTTTAGGTGTGGAATCTATAGATTGCGATACAGAATCAGGGCCCTGGAATATCAATTCTAAGGTTAACATTCCAAGAGCAGAAGGCAAAGGCAGAAAACTATGTTAGGTTAATAGCGGCACCATTCACCATTTATGAACATATATCATTCTTGTTCCTGGGGTTTTGTAAGAGAATACGCTAATTCGTTATGAAAAAGTAGTAGTCGACGATCTGTTACATAAAAGTAATAGATAATATCACGGACGAACATTCTAAATCATTAGATAAGTCAACTTACTTTCAATTGAAAAAAACAAAGTTTACTTTCACAGACATACGAACGCGCGTACGTAAGCGTCGTCCTAAGCAGTTATACGTTAGTTATGATCAGCCTTAAAACATACCAAGGTTGGGATGGTTATGTGTGGGGATATAGAGCCGTAGAGACCATAAATCAAAAACATACAACTTAAAAATTTATAAACAAAATTAAAAATAAAACTGTATTTATTGAATTTTAAATCCACTATTTTTTGATATTTGAAATTGCACGGAGGAGTTTTTGATATTACAAATTTGAGTTCGCACCCGGGAATGTAAGATTCTTAGGGCCCATATCCGGTCAAACGATATTTCAAAAGATCTTTAAAATAGCAGTTCCATTCAGAAAAGTAAAAAAAACTAAAAACAAACTTCAGGAGTCAGACAGGACCCACATCCGGTAAACCGGCATTTCGAAAAATCTTTAAAATAGCAGCTCCTCTCAAAAAGTTAAAATAAAAATAAACGAAACCCGTAATAAACAGCTTAAAATTAGAACAAAACGATGCGTCCACACGTAACCGATTCGTAGTGTCTTACACTAGTTAAATACTTTACACTTTACAAGGCATTAACATCAACTAACCGCCAATTTCATTGCACACACTGACGTCACTGATACACTTCACCCGCGAGAGTGCGCAGACGCAGCCGTCTCAACAGCGTTTGCGCAGAGCGGGTGCGGCAGAGCGCTTATATGGATTCGAGATTGTCACTCGAGGGGTGGTGTAGTGAGGGCGTATGAGAATGGTCGTTAGGATTATATTTTAAAAATTAGCGAAAAAATGCATGCGCAATCAACGCTTAGTAATCAGATGACATAGACAGTAGAGCTGATCGCTTTTTAAATATTTCGTCTATACTTTGTAGTAGGCAAAAAGACCACGAGCATACTGCCGGTTTTCAACGACATGTGATCGGAGAACCCACCATTTGATTACGTTTAGAAATACTACAATTTGTATGGCATGGAAACAGCGCTCCTGATGACAAACGAGGTAAATGGACATGCGGTACAATTTATTGGTAAAATGGGATCGATTTGTGGCTAGCGTGGTTCATGTAAAGATCATCATGCAAGCGCCTTCATTTTACCTGATGTTAAGTCAAGGATGAAAAGTATTAATCGGTATCCTGAACCACTAAGCAGAGCCTATATTACCTTTAACTGACGGAACAATACAAAGCTCTAATTGTCGTTATAAACACCGACTGTTTAGGACAAGTCTGTGGTAATCTACTTACACTTGAACAATTCCTAAGACAGAGCAAACCAAATACAATACACCTACAATCAAACCAATGACTTCTTAATCTGAAATTGACTAGTTTAACTAGATCATAAGTGCAGTATATCAATAGGTTTTGTACAAACATCAAAATTAATGATTCTATATTAACCCCTTATGTCCTCATTCCTCTCAGTCCTCATTGTCTAGTCCCTGACTAACCCTTAAGGGATAATGGTCGTGAGTGTATGTAATCTTAATTATAATAATTTTAAAAAAATGCGTTTATTTCAACAAACTTAGGATATGTACAAAAATAAATAATTCGAACAAAAAATATAACATAATAAAAATAAAGATAACAAAATGTGTATGTTTAAAAAGTAATAGATTATATTATGTTCCACTTGCCAATTCACGCGGTTCCGACCGTTCTCGGTTCACACGTGCTCGCATGTTGCGAAACGCCGGCATCCGCCAAACGCACAGCGATGTCTATCGTACTACTAGCCCCTTACTAATTGACCTGCTCGGAATAGTGGAAACTTACTAAACGCACCACATCACCACATCCAGTTCAACAGTAGTCTACGAAAACCACTTTTATTACGTACGGCACAAAGACCGTCTCAAGGTCGACATGTTAAGTCTGATGGTGCCGTGTTGTGTGTAATACGCAGATTGCGACCCGAATGCTGGAGCGGACATTTGGGATGTGTTTATGCAATCGCGAAGGGATCTTTCGGTGATGTTTGTTGTGGGTATTGGCAAAGTTTAATTGAACAAATTTGAATTAATCGCTTTGATAGTTGCAAACAAAGATGTTTCGGGTTGAAGGCTTAAAGGCGAAGTACTCTTAACTTTATCTAAGGTCATTTTCGCCGTACTGAAAACTTTAATTGAGCATCCATGCGTCTAAGATTAGTAGAAATAAAAGCTTAATTCAACTCCGAAGAAACGCAATTATCGCAATACAGTAACAGAATTCCAATTTACAAATGAAAGTAATTCAATTCTTCTTTGACAATTTCAACAATAAATCTTGATAAGATAATATGCAAGTTGTTATTTTAGTTGAGTCGCTTTACGAAAAACTTTCAAAGCGAAATCAGTACAACCTGAGGAGACTTTTATGGCTTCATTAAATAAATAAAATTACAAATATCTCATTAGCTAATGCTTCCTATGTGTCATCACTTGATGTCCGAAGTGGGTCCGCATAACTATTGACACATAAATAAAATAAACGAAACGTCTCACGAAAGTCGCTATGATCCTCATATTTCAAAAGATTCACGCCTAATAACTTGCACATCGCGACTGCAATTGGACCGGTCCCAGGTGGCTAGTGATGGGACACCGCAGACTGTAAGAAGTAGCAACGTATACAACTCTAAACACAACTAAGTTTAAACTATTTTTAATAATGTAACGCGAAAATTTACACCACTGGCTCTGATAACCGTAGTGGATCTAGTTATTCGACACATAGCGGTGTCGCGTAGCGGTGAAAGAATACTACCATCCTCTCTCTTCCCTTGGGTGTCGTAAAAGGCGACTAAAGGACTAAAGATTGACGGCTTTTGCGATCCTCATTGCCTAGTCTCTAACTAACCCTTTGGGAATAATAATCGTGATTATATGTATATGTAAGTATTTTTCACAGTTCCCGTCACTGTTCCGTGATACTTGTAACACTCCAACGGTGCTCTAGTTTGTCTAGATGTATTATTTTTGATATGTGACCTCTTTGCGAAATGGCTTCTAAGATGTGAGGTTTACTGCAGCCGGCCGAGACACGTTCCGGGATTTTTCTAGCGTGCAACGTAATTACTTGGCCATTTGAACACTTGCGTATGACTCAGAGGAGAACTTACGAGATTTGGAAATGTTAGTGCGAATAACTGTAAAGCATGTTTGCCTTATGAGACGTTATAAGTAACTAGAGCGACGTTTTTCGATACATTTGCAATATCAATTATAACCTCTCACTGCAGGGCTCTGGTTCCCTACTGTCACCTCTTAGAGCAGTGTTACTACCATAAAGTTACTATACCTAGCGGAATAGAGCAACAAACATGAGCTGTCAAACGAAACCGAATTAAGATGGCATTTGTGTATGTCAAATTGTTTAAAAATGCGTTCAGTCATGTACGTCATGTCGCTTTTCACATTAATATCGATATCGATAATATTAATTACTAACAGTAATAGTATTAATAGAACTAAAATAGGATGAGATCCCTCCGTCGCTGCATAGCATAAAAGCAAAACATGATGTTCGCAAAATATCATATTAGCAAAACACCACATTCCCAGGTAATTCATATCAAAACGTCATATAGGTACTTTAATAATAATAATACATATTCGTTTACGTAATAGATAGTGGACACGAAATATCGATAACTTGATACAGCCCTAATGTAAAACGAAAATTATTTCTTTACACAAATTATTCGTAAATTCTGCATTATGTATATTCTATCTTTGCTTCTTACATAAATAAATGTTTATAGAAGAGAATTATCACATTTCGTGGTTAAAATTCGAAGCGCATTGGCATAAATAAATCCTAGGTAAAAAGGTGTCGGTTTGTAATAATTTACCTGTGAAATCAGTGGCGGTACCTTCATACAAGCCGAAAAGCCCGGCTTGCCCTAACAAAAACTCAATACAACAACTGGTAAAACGCAATTATTAAAATCACTTAATATTTTTTACCATTGTTAATTTTCTTTCATCAGCATTCAAATTATCAATTTTATAAGTTTCTCATATTAAGAATCACCAAACAAATCGCATAAAGCTGCTTATAAATCGTGCGATGCTTTACATCTCTCTCGCACAAGTTGGCTTGCAACCGGGCTTCGGATTTAAAGTATATCCGCTCTCTTCTAACTTTAACAAAATTGCTACTCTATAAACATAATACTGCGTAAGTATGTATAGATTCTATGATAAATTCATACTCTTCGTCAAAGCCAGCTTGCGTTATGAAGTTCGCAAGTAAGGCCTTCTCCAAATCAGGCTTTATTTCTACCGAATCACGTGCAACTTCAACGCGGGCGGACCAATCAGAGGCGACCGACGACAGCTCGAGCTCGGGCGAACCAATCAGAGGCGAGCGTTAATACCCGATTGTGCTGTGTGCAGCAGCCACAGGCTGCAGCCAGCCAGTGGCGTGCCTAGAGCTTCAGATTGGGGCAAGCCACGAAACCTGAAGTTCCTAATCTTGCTACCTAGGTACAATGTTGGTGCCCATTTGTGACACTAGCCACATTTTTTACTCAAATCGTCATAGGCCGTGGCATTCCTAACATTCTTGTCGTTTGTAAAAAAACAGCCTATTATCTTCTATTACATCTTGAATGTGATTTTTGTGAGAAATTTTTGAAAAAAATAATTACTGCGGCCAATTTTTGCGTTCTTTATCTCAGAAACAAAAATACATTAACAGTATTTACTTATTGAATAGTGTAGAATAGCTATTGGCATAGTACGTAGCGGCCTCTCTTTTTGTAAATTTCGCTTAACTTTTTAATTAAACCCAAAATTGCAGAGAAAGATTTTCATAAATTGCGCGAGGGCACTTTTTTAGGCTCCTGGATTGAATTAAATAAAAAAATGAGAATGTTATCTCGTCGTATAATGCGTAGCGGCCACGGAAATTAGAAATATTATTGATTTTATATAGAGAAAAAATGTTATTCAAAACCAAATAAACTTCGAAAATCGCGTTAAGTTAACTGTGAATTTCTTTTTTCTACGATAATATTATTGAGTAAAATTTATACCAGAATAATTGTTAATTCATGACCCTTTTTGTTATAATCTAAGCTTCATGAGGAATAAAAATGTTATAATAATTTTATTATCCTATTTCGATGAAAACTATAAATACAACTAGGTACAAAATTACTACAAAATGCGATGCGCCGGCCGTCCGAACTCAGCTGATTCTCGCAGAGTGGAGATTCGTAATATTAAGCATGCATTTATTATCCAATTTCGATAAAAACGATAAATACAACTGGAAAATTACTTTATTATAATTATTATTATATTATTATAATTAAATTAAAATTAAAATGAGCATTTTGCGCGGGAATCACAGTCAATATGTAGGCCTCTACGCTTAATTTATTAATTAAGCGAAATAAAGCCTTCTCCAAATCAGGCTTTATTTCTACCGAATCACGTGCAACTTCAACGCGGGCGGACCAATCAGAGGCGACCGACGACAGCTCGAGCTCGGGCGAACCAATCAGAGGCGAGCGTTAATACCCGATTGTGCTGTGTGCAGCAGCCACAGGCTGCAGCCAGCCATTTTTTATTCTTTGTTATTGTCACACTTCACTTTGTTTGAGCGATTGTTTTTAAGTAACAAGTGTTTGTTTTCGTAATTTGTGATAAAAAATGTGTTCTGAGTTCAGTTCGTCGCTTTATTGGTGTGACGAACTTAGATGTGTTGGGCGTGTGATGTGTTGCAAACAAATGTGTACTTAAACGTGTTGATGATTGGCATACAAAAGGCAGAGGTAAATAAATTCTTTGAACATCACACAATGATTTATGTATTTCGCAAACTATTAAAAGTCATCTGGGGCATTAATTATAATAGGTCTATGTAAAAGCTCTTTGGATTGTTGGTTGCTTCCATTCAAAATAATTAAGTAATAATTAATAAATTAAGCGTAGAGGCCTACATATTGACTGTGATTCCCGCGCAAAATGCTCATTTTAATTTTAATTTAATTATAATAATATAATAATAATTATAATAAAGTAATTTTCCAGTTGTATTTATCGTTTTTATCGAAATTGGATAATAAATGCATGCTTAATATTACGAATCTCCACTCTGCGAGAATCAGCTGAGTTCGGACGGCCGGCGCATCGCATTTTGTAGTAATTTTGTACCTAGTTGTATTTATAGTTTTCATCGAAATAGGATAATAAAATTATTATAACATTTTTATTCCTCATGAAGCTTAGATTATAACAAAAAGGGTCATGAATTAACAATTATTCTGGTATAAATTTTACTCAATAATATTATCGTAGAAAAAAGAAATTCACAGTTAACTTAACGCGATTTTCGAAGTTTATTTGGTTTTGAATAACATTTTTTCTCTATATAAAATCAATAATATTTCTAATTTCCGTGGCCGCTACGCATTATACGACGAGATAACATTCTCATTTTTTTATTTAATTCAATCCAGGAGCCTAAAAAAGTGCCCTCGCGCAATTTATGAAAATCTTTCTCTGCAATTTTGGGTTTAATTAAAAAGTTAAGCGAAATTTACAAAAAGAGAGGCCGCTACGTACTATGCCAATAGCTATTCTACACTATTCAATAAGTAAATACTGTTAATGTATTTTTGTTTCTGAGATAAAGAACGCAAAAATTGGCCGCAGTAATTATTTATTTCAAAAATTTCTCACAAAAATCACATTCAAGATGTAATAGAAGATAATAGGCTGTTTTTTTACAAACGACAAGAATGTTAGGAATGCCACGGCCTATGACGATTTGAGTAAAAAATGTGGCTAGTGTCACAAATGGGCACCAACATTGTACCTAGGTAGCAAGATTAGGAACTTCAGGTTTCGTGGCTTGCCCCAATCTGAAGCTCTAGGCACGCCACTGTGTGAAATGAACATTTTATGGGATTATGTCGCTGTGTTGTACAACAATCAATCACTGAAAGAGTCACCTTGTTTCTAAAGCACTATTTCTCAAAAATATTAACGATTTCACGTAAAATCAGAAAAATTCATAAAATCCAAATTCTCAGTGTGCTGATAAGTGCGGCCAACTGTCAAACAGTAGCCAAAATCGGTTCTGTTACGTCGCATCACGCATCTCTTTTTATCCCACAGTGTTGTTGCTAATGACATCCCGCTCCCTCAGCCCTTTGTTTCTCTATTCCGCTAGGTATAGTAACTTTATGGTTACTACATAGGTCACACTAAAAGTTTCCGGAACTGGCCACTTACATAAACAATATTTAAAAAGTAATTATAACATTTGAAAATGGAACTCTTTGGCTGTAGAATACAGTTTGTTTCATCTGACTGTCAATTGCTATTACACTGTGGCGTCATTTTAAAAATTGCGTGTCAACATTAACATGGATTTAACTCGGGAAAATTTTCGTAGATTTTCTACGATTTTAAGTGTAATTTGACAGCTCAACAGAGCATTGCTCGGCTTCAATCTGCTTTTGGCGATGAAGCACCATGCAGGACGACTATTTATAGCTGGTTTGCAGAATTCAAGCGCGGTCGTGTCAATCTCAGTGACGAATCTCGCGATGATCGCCCGTCCACCGCTGTGAACAACAAAAACATCGATGCTGTGCGCCGTATGATTGAAACAGACAGGCATATGATTTAGCATGAGATTCGCACATCCTTAGACAAAAGCATGAGTCAAATACAATCAATCCTACACAAACATTTGGGTGTGAGAAAGCTGTGCTCGCGGTGGATCCTACACAATTTGACCGAGGCTCAAAAAACGGACCGCGTCACTTGGTGCAGTGCCATGCTTACCAGATTCGACAAAGGTGCGTCAAATTTGGTGTAGGACATAGCAACAGGTGACGAAACATGGATTTATTGCTACGATCCCAAAACAAAGCAGCAATCGAGCGTATGGGTCTTTCAAGATGAGCTGAAACCAATAAAGCGGCGCGAGTGAAAAGTGCATCTAAGCGGATGATTGCTTCTTTTTTTAATAAAACTGGACACGTGGCTAATGTTGCTTTGAAGAATCGTCTTACCGAAAATAGTGACTGGTACACGACCATTTGTTTGCCGGAAATTATTGACGAACTCCGTAAAAATAACCGTAAACGCCGTGTCATCTTGCACCACGGCAATGTCCCACACGGCCAGACAGACAAACGTATTTTTGAAGGTGAAAAACGTAGAACTTATGAGCCATCCTGCATACAGACCTTGTGACTTTTTTCTGTTCCTAAAAATTACGAACCTATTACGCGGTCAACGATTTTCATTACCAGAAAAAAGACGAAAATAGGCTGTCGAAGAGTACGAAAAACACGTTTCTGACGTCACCACCGAGGAGTGGCACAAAAATATTCAAAATTGGTTTAATCGAATAAAAAAGTGCATTTACCCAAAGGGAGAATATTTTGATAAACAATAAATTCATTTTGACGTGACAACGTCTTATAAATTGGTTTGCCGGGTGACACTTCAAGAAACTGCGTTACGCTCCGCTCACGTTATGCGCTCACAATGAGAGCGAGTGAGAGGCACGCGTCCCTTCCACTCGGGCATGGTTAGCCCGCCTAAGAGCGAGAGAGACAGACATAAAAAGTGAAAGGCACGCGTCCCTTCCATATTATTTCATCCTTCTTCCTACTATACGAATGAATATTCACATTAAAATTATTTTACCACTCAAAGTCGTTGTCACGTAAAACTTTCGCCCGTATACCGACTTTACAGGCAACCAATTTTTTGACTTTAAATAGTATTTTTTCTTATTCATTCCGGAAACTTTTAGTGCGCTCCGCGTATAATCATATCAGCGTAACCGTGTTGCGTAGCGGTAAAAGAATACTACCACCCCCTCTCTACCCTTGGGTGTCGTAAAAGGCGACTAACGAACTAAAGACTGCACATACATCCCCTGCATAGAGCGGCGATGGGCTCACCACTTGTCAAGCTGAGCAAATGTGCAGTCGCTATTTGGTGAAAAGTGGACTTTGCCTAGTTTTTAACTAACCCTTCGGAACCCTTCGGGGATAACAGTCGTGATATATGTATGTACTAGCGGCCGCTCGCGGTTTCACCCGCGTGGTTCCCGTTCCCATGGGAATATCGGGATAAAAAGTATCCTATGTGTTAATCCAGGTTATAAACTATCAGTACGCCGAATTTCATCCAAATCCATTCAGTAGTTTTAACATGAAAGAGTAACAAACATCCATCCATACTTACAAACTTTCGCGTTTATAATATTAGTAAAAAGGATAAGACTAAAGTAATACTGCTCTAAAAACTCCAGGCCTTCCTGACGGCCGAAATGAATCTATTGTGGTTTTGCCTACAAGAGCTAGTAGAATTTTGACATAATTTTAATGGAGTTTAATTCAAATTTCGAACTTTTCGAAAACGACTTAATTAAACTTAGATTGATTATATTTTTAATTTCGGCCGTAAATGAACAATTGCACACCCGATCGAATACAAAAACATAATGTTATAAACCCTCAGAACCCAATTCTGGCAAAAATGTACATCTAAATCTTTATAACATAGTTTAGGGGGATGTAGTGCCATAATCCACCATGTTAACCCAATGCGGGTAGGTGGGTATTAACAAGTGATATCATTCGATACCAATTTGAAAACTATTGCCTATTCTAACTATTCGTATGAGAAAGAATCTTATACTGTATAGAATATAAAAAAACCTGACAAGTCCGAGTCGGACTCGCTCACCGAGGGTTCCGTACAAATTTGTCATAAATCGTCGTTCTTCGTATATGTATGTTAATCAAAAACTATACATCATAAAAATAATTTATATTTTTTTAAACTTGTACTATTAAAGCCCTTTCATACGATGCCACGGTTAAGTCAATAAAAAATTTGGACCGCCGTTCCTTGCATAAAGACCCTGTTTTTAATGATTTAATAACAAATGTATAGTTTTCAGATTTTACCCTATTCTTGTAGTGTTAGACGGTAATACTTGCCAAATTTCATAGTTCTAGGTCAACGGAAAATACCCTATAAATTTTGATTCCCTTGAGAGTGTCGATTCGTGTCATCATCGATGTCGTGTATCTTTGTTTTTACGTTAACTTAATAGTTTAATTTGTTCACAGCTTCAAGATACTGTAGACCTGAGTATACCGTTTTAATTTCAGCTCGATACCACCACGCGACAGACGGACAGACAGCAAAGTGATCCTATAAGGGTTCCATTTTTTCCTTTTGAGGTACGGAACCCTAAAAAGTTCTACAGATTTGATAAAATAAAAGAAAGATATCATGATTATCATCATCATCATAATAACACGATGATGACATAACCATTTACGAGAGGGACCGGCACATTCGAGCCGTTAATTTTATTGCTCCGTGACTCTAACACTTCATTTCCGGCTTTTGCTCTACTTTAGTTTTATTTAAATTTAATTAGGCAAGCTTGGTACGCCACAGTTTGTTTACTCTGTGTCAGTATTACGAGCTGCGACACTAGCTCCGAAGCTTGTTGTATTAGAATAATGAAAAGAGCAACGCCTGGGATCTATACAATGTGATAGGGGTGGTAATTCTAAGTTAAGGCTAAGTACTACATCTAAATTCATCGACAAAAAAAATAATATGGGGGGTCCAACCCCCTCCCCCTATAATTTATGACCATTTTTACTTTATGCGATATCAAAGGTTTCATAAGTCGGAAAAACATGAAAAAATGGCAAACGTACGAAACGAAACAAAGTAATTTATTAGTTAGCCAGTGTCATTAGCTACTAATGACACTGGCTAACTAATAAATTACTTTGTTTCGTATGTTTGAGATTATTTTGGTAAGAAAAAAATCATTACTTAATTATTTTGTGATTTAAAATCACTTTTTTATGTCCATATTATTTTTTTTGTCGATGAAATTAGATGTAGTAGGTTAAAACAGATTAAAAGTTGGTACTTTAGGGGTGGTCCCCTATTACATTGTATATTGTGGATAAACATGATACAAACTTTGCTGTAACGGCTTACACGAAGTCTTACTACCAGGACAAACCTGGATTATCTGGGAGACCAGTCGTTTAACCACTACACCTCACAATTTAAAACTTCTTCATAGCTTAATAAATTAAATATCATAAACTTAGGCACAATTGGAATTAACACAGTTCAGACTGTTATTACAGTTTTAGTCTACAAATGTCGAAAACAATAAGTTACTAAGTGTAGTCTGCAAAGTGAGCGACGGAGAATCAAATCAAGTCATCCTTATAATTTAAAAATAATGAATTGAACATAATTTTAAGTAGATATTACTAAATAATATACAACCTCTTCAAGTGAACAGAGAAAGTGTTTAAAATTGATTTAAAAGTTAATATAAAATAGATCCTGCTGACTTGGTCGCCGGTTAGCTTCAAATACATAATGTTTTGGCTTCGATTTACGAACCAATGGCGTAGAGAGATTCCTGCTGAAATACCTTGCCAAAACTTAATCAAGGAGTTTGAAGCTATGCCAACGGAATTCAATGCTAGGATTTTTGAGAAATAACCCAATTTGTGTTAAATTACGTAAAAAAGGACACTGTATGTAAAAAAGTGCTTTATTTGATAAAGCATGGTGTGTCAATGCAAATGGCATTCGATCTTTATTTTTATTTTGTGTCATCTCTCCTGTTGGAGGTCGGTTATTATTATGGCCACTTGGACCCATGAAGTTACGGCTCGGAAGGCTTTTGATGATGTAAACAATGATAATTCTTAAATTGTTTAAAAAATGTCTTATTGCTTAACTATTAATAATTCTATGGTTTATTTTTTTGTTAATATTTGATGCCACGTGGGTAACAAAAGAACAAACTTATTATAGTAGGTACAACTTGCGCGCGCGTTGCTCTTACTCGTTACTTCTTAGAAAAAAAATTAAAGGGACCATATTTTATCTTTATGTATTAAATATAGAATATACGATACTCCAATTTAATGATCACGATTTAAGAAGCAATGTATTAATAACTCTTAACTTCTTCCTTGGAGATTTCTGCTGTACAGTGTGTCCCAAGAAATAGAGTCAAGCGGAAGTCTAGAGGTAGAGCATCACTAGGGTTACCCGAATCACCCCAATATATGTTTCGCGATTTTTCGTAGTTTTCGAGTTATGATTTTTTTTATCTTTTTTAGCAAATTCTGCTTTACAAGAGATTATTTGTCATTTTATTAAAGTTAGTACTTGATTTTTTTTTCTAAATTAGGTGAATAACACTGCACAAACAAAAACAATTATAGTTAAGTTCGATACCATAACGCCAGAAAAAATGATGAGCTTTTTGTAAATATTTAAAATTTACAAAATTTTCGAGTTCGGTTTAAAAAATAAAGTGTCTGTACATTTTATTTTAAATAATTTTAAAAACTTTCAAACTATTTGCTCTGCAAAGTTTGATAGAGCGAAGTCAGCATCTTCTTAAAAAGTTTTCTTTAACTCTTTGTTTTTTATTGTTTCTTCGAACTGTTAATATCGTTCGTAATTCCGTTAACATTCTTATTTCTTTGACATTAACAACATCAATAATACTAACCACAACTAATTCTGTATAGTACCCCTACTTCGGAGCTGTGTGTGGGGCGGCTCATCAAAAGAATACTTCCAACACATCTCTTCTCTTGAGTGTTGTAAGAGGCGACTAACGGACTTCACATACATCCAACAACATAGACCGGCGATGGGCTCACCACTTATCACGCTGAACACATGTGCAGTTCTTACTGGGTGAAACGTAGAGTACGGCAGAGAAACGATTCTGCGAAGTATGAACAGGTCTGAAAATAATAAGTATAATATTTACAACAATTCCTTTTTTTCTTTGAATATAACAATGTTTAACACTACTCTACTTGTGTGTAACGAAATTAATGATTTTTGGAGAATGCATTGCGGACTGTACTTTATGCGAATGGCCAAAACACTAAAAATAATTATTTTTAAATAGCTATGACGAAACGCCACCATTTTTTAAAATGACGAAACGACTCCATGACCGAACACCCCTAACCCTCTCTGACTAACCCTTAGGGGATAACAGTCGTATGTATGTTGTAGTAAAGACGAAGAAATCGATTGGGTTCAAGTCAGGGGAACGTGGTTTCCACGCTATGTTCCTTCCATCAAAAAAAAAGAAAAATTTTGGTGCAGATATGAGCACGAAGGTCGGCATTTCGAAAACTTTTTATGAAAATAAACAATCATATTTTTTTTGTTTTATTTCACCTCACCTCCCTTAATAACTTTTAAGACTAAATAAGCTTGAAGTCAAATTTAAATGTGATGCCGTAATAGTATCAAACTTTGCAGGGCAAATAGCTCACAAAAATTAGAAGTTTTCAGAATTAAAAAAAATTGTACAGACTTTCTTTTTTAAATCGCACTCGAAAAGTATGTAAATTTTAAATATTTACAACAGTAAAGCTCAATATTTTTTGTGGCGTAATGGTATCAAACTTAACCGTAATCGTTTTTGTTTATGCTATAATTTAGAAAAAAAAAACAAGTATGTACTTACTTTCTTACTTTAATATTTGATATCTCTGTAACCAATAATCTATTGTAAATCCTTGTTAGTCAAAAAAATATGAAATAAAATCATAACTTGAAAGCTACGAAAAATCGTGGAACATACATGGGGGTTATTCGGGTAGCCCTAATGGTGTTTCTACCTCTAGACTTCCGCTTGACCCTATTTTTTGGGACACGCTGTATGTCTAACGTCACGTCATTAACCTACATCACAGAATAAATAATAGTAAACAACATGCCTGTTGTTTTATTGTTGAAGATTTTTAACAGATGATAAACACAAAGTAAAGTTACAAAGGCAATAAATAGGTAGTTTGTTCGTTTAGTCCTTTCTTCAAGTCGATTTTTTTGCAAAGAGACAGTTTTTAAAATGGATTTCAAATTGTCGTGTCCTTTAAAAATAAAAAGTTAAGATAATAAACTGCTTCACTGCTTGGCAAATGCCTCCATTATAATGTACTCAAGTGTGTTTCGGATGTTTCGATACAGATCCCGGGTTTTGCACACCAATCCGCATTTGGCAAGAGCGTGATGACTAAGCCAATAAAAAAAATACAATGTTCCCGGGCACACACGATATTGACTTACTTTTGTTGCAAACCGAATTTAACGCCTGCGAAGCCACAGCCGGAAGTTAGATAAATTATCGCCACAACATTTACCCAACATCGCGACACAGCAAACAGCAGCTATAAATTGTGGAAGCGAAGCAAATTTAAAAATAAATAAATATCCCTACCTATCTATGTTACGTGCAGACATTGTGTGCCGGCGTTGTAGCAATCGGCTCCTGGCTGTTCCACACATACGTATCAGCAATCGGCAATAACTCAATTCTGCCCTCCACTGCCGTATCGGAGCGAAAGCTTAGTGAAGATAATGGATTTAAAGTCGTAATGTGGTACAAACATAGCTAGCTGACGTATTAAGCCGAGTAAAGGTTGGTTTGAGAAAAAACAATTATCTGTGTAAGATTATTGGTTCAGGCTTGATGATAAATGCTGTGGGCTGAGAAAGAGAGAATGAAAAAAATAGATAGAGAAGGAGAGAAAGATATAGACAGAAGGATAGACAGAGATAATTAGTATAAAACTAATCAATTTAAGTAAAGTTAAGTTGTTATAACAGCGCAAGTTAATTTATAGCTCATTATACTAAATGCTGAAAATAATCAATAATCTACAGGGAACCCAATGTCACAGTGAGCTGTCTTAGTACTTAGTCCTTTTCGAAGTCTAGGCGAATAAACTTTTACAGGTTCTAAGTCCAAGTCCTACCTGAGGCAAGTCCTCATAATTTACCCTCCCCTCCTTTGGTCATAAATGTCATAATTTACCTACGCGGTCTTATAAACGCAATTGAACGTTTTAAGTAGGTCAAATTTAACCGATTTCTACAAAAAGAACGTAAGAGGTTAGAAAATAAATTGTGTCTGACATGTCTGCCCACGTATCCTGTGTGCTGTTTGCGTCCTGTACTAAGCGTTTTCCTTGTTTTTTACAATCCAGAGACTTGCTATTGGATATATTTCTGCATTTAATGCGAAAGTTGACTGGACCACTTGATGAATAAATCATCGACTGTCAACTGCTTATTTTTTAACGGATTACGATTTATTTTTATGTATATAGTAAATATGTATCAGTTTATTAGATAAGTATTTTCAGTATGTATATAGCGCGTGATTATATTTTATTTGGGAAATAGATAAGTATATGGTAACCATTCCCATCGCCCGCGTACGAAATAATGAGTGAAGAAACTAGTATTCAGAAATACCTAGCATGTCGATAGATTTATAGATAGACATTACTTTTAATGTAACATAACACAAACATTTACATTAGACATCAAAGAGCAAAAATACAAAGTTACAATGTGGCGGTCTTATCGCTTAAAAGAAGTCGTTTTTCTGTGTTTTGTGTGGGAGTTTTGGGTGCCGCGTCGGCGTGGTGTTTCCTCTTAACTCGTAATCCCTACGCGCGCGCGTAAACCCTGCGCTCCTGACGGACGTCAAATCGATATCGAGTCGGCTGTGCTTATCGGAATATGAACGCTCGGGTCACGAGATAGGTTTCAGTTTCGCGTGGGGGTCGTTGGAGGGTGAACCTTCTGTACGGTAGTAGTATTAGTTATTCTGTGCTTGTACCAAGACGAAAAACGAAACAATTTTAAAACACACAAGTTTATGCTTATTAATTTTTGGCGTTTTTTTATGCTTAAGTTTTTATAAAAAAAGATATTTGAATGATTAAAAATGTCAACCTTATTGGTTAGGTACTAATGTTTTCCAAAACTCATTTCAGCCGCTACTTTATTTTACTTCAAAAACTCTCCAATTTATATTACTTACCATAGTATCAATACGATAATTGGAAATCATATGACACAATTCTATGACCACGGCTTATATTTCGGTTCGACGCGATTCTGTTTCGGCGTGCAGTGGTACTGGGGGTAGCAATGCGCATTTGTCTGGCACAGACTATAATAGCTCGTTAGATTAGTTATTAAGTCTTAACTATAAGTTAGTTAATTGTTTTTTTATTATTATTAGTATTGACGTCAATAAGTGCCTGTAAAGGTTTACATTGAATAAATAATTTGACTTTGACTTTGACGAGATTTCTGCCAGACAACCAGTGTATTAACCTATACAACCTCCCACCCCACTGCACGGCAAAAGAAAACTATCAGTAAAATCTGATTATCGCCTTATTTGATTAGCTTGATATCATGAAACCGTGTCGCGTAGCGGTGAAAGAATACTACCACCCCCTCTCTTCCCTTGGGAAGAGAGGGGGTGGTAGTATTCTTCCCTCTCTTCCAAAGGGAAGAGAGGGGTAGTATTTTTTGCAGTCGCTATTTGGACTATGGTAGAGGACTGCTTTTGCTGTCCCCATTGCCTAGTCTCTGACTAACCCTTCGGGGATAATAGTCGTGATTATATGTTGATGACCACTCTTGCCAAATGCGTCTCGCGCGGTTACCGAGCATTACAGCTTCATCAACATCATAATCAGCCAATAAACGTAACACGGCTGGGCTCAGGCCTTCCCACGTGGGTTTACCTGAATCCATGTGGACAACAGAAAAGGGGGAGATTGCCATAATCCACCACCTCGCCTAATGTGGGTTGGCGGGTTTTTACGAGTGCCATCTTACGACAACAACCGGACCTTACGTGCCTTACGAAGCACAAGAGTTCAAGACATTTTGAAGGCTAGGTGTTAGTGAAAAAAATTAAAATAACACGTTCTTAGAATTAATTTTTGAAGTAGTAAACAGTAAAATTAAAATCTGCATAAAATCTGAAATATTATTGAGGTTTTATTCTGCAAAATAGACTGTGTCATTTTATCATCTTTTCTAGGTTTAATTCTTAAAATAAGTGATTTGATATTATGAGTCATTTACCAAAATGAAGTTCATAGATAACTTGAAGGATTATAACTGATCGTTTTTTTTTATTACATCTATCAATTTTTTAAAATATAAAATGCGATTATTCGCGCCGCTTCGCTGTTATACCCGGGACGGGTATAACAGCGAAGCGGTCACCGGCGGTCACAGGCAGTTACCGTCGTACCGTCGAGAGAGCGAGAGAGAAGCGCTCGAAATACGTCGCCTTAGTTTGGTCACCCATTCTGTGGTCGCCTGAGGTCGCAAACCGAACGCTCAGGCGTTCAGGAGCCGCGCCATCGAGCTCCAAATAAAGCTCTTTTCAATTTGTAAAGCTTAAGTTACCGTAATTAGGTTTATTTTGTATAAGTTGTATCCACGTTACGCTTACTGCGGCGTTTCCCATTACAATCGCGAGTACACAAATGAACGCCGGTTGAAGCGAGCAGACTGTAAAGTCAATACATAGCACATGTTTGAGACTCTGCTCGTATTTATTTAAATATTGTATTAAAATTTACTTATAAATGATTTTTTAACAATATTTAGTTAAAAAATGTTTTGTTTACGTCACATAAATATTATTTTCTATTTAAGCAAAAGTGACAAAACAATGTTTAACTAATAATAATGCTTGACTACTGATATAAGTAAGGCCCTGTGTGAATCTTCTCGCTCACTTTTATATCGACTTATAAACCCTTTTTGTTACAGGGAGTCAGTCTCCATTGAATCATTATTATAAAACGCGAGTAGATTCATGGTGACGCCGTGAGACGTCTTCAAAACGTGGTCCCTGGAGAAGAACTTTTGGAATATAGTGGACAGTTTGGTACAAAAATCTTCATGCTTCACTTCAAGAACTCGGCATCAAGCAGCAAGTCTTTGCTACAGTGTTGTATCTCCCATCCTGATTTGAGATCACCACTGGGTCTGAGAAAGGTGCTCTCACCGAGGTGGTTAATTAGTGTGCTTAAGTTTGAAATTAAGCCGTGCGTTTATACACGGTTTACACGTCAAAATACAATTAAAACCACCGAAGTAGTTATCAATGTTACACTGCATTCAAATATCGGCCGCTTACATGATTCCAATTGAAACCGGTTATTAAAATCAAAAGGCATCTCATTAAAACAATAGAGATCAAATGCATACTGATTGCGATCTTAACTATTATTAACTACCTAACACGTTGACATAAGACGCTATCAAAGACACACCTGGTTTTGCGTAATCACATAATGATCGCGATTCGGCAATGTCTTTTATTGACGTGTCGGAGTGCCTCGTTAGGAATTTAGATACGTTTCATGTTACCTGATGAGAATGAGAGTAGATTATTTCGATGTATTTTATTTTTTCTAATATTTCAGCATTGTTTTACATTACCCATGTCGCGTAGCGGTGAAAGAATCCTACCACCCCCTCTCTTCCCTTGAATGTCGTGAAAGGCGACTAACGGACTAGAGAACGCACATACAACCTACAGCAAAGGGCGGCGATGGGCTCACCAACTGTCACGATGAGCACTTGTGCAGCCGCTATTTGGTGAAAAGTGGACTATGGCAGAGGACTGCTTTTGTGGTCCTTATGGCCTTCGGGGATAATAGTGGTGATTATATGTATGTATGTTTTACGTTGCTGCATTCCGGTTTGAAGTGTGATCAAGTGAACTTATAGATAGAGCATAGAGGCATAAGAAATGAAGCTTCAGTTTTGGCAGCGGGCGCGTGGTGCCCACGATGTTGCGCGCATCCATGGATTAACGGTGGCCATGCACCATGATTTCATTTCCTTGCCAGCACAGTTTCTTAAAAAAAGAAGTAATATGAATGTAGTGTCGGCGTTGTAGCGACGATATACACAGACTGGGAGGCAGCATTTGGATTAGATGAGCCGAAGATACATACTGAAGACTGACGCACGGGATAATGATACGTACCTACTAAATATTAAAATAAATACATGTAATTTCAAACACCTCGGTGACCGAGTGACTATGCGCTCGTTCTGATATCCTGAGGCCTTACCATCAATTCTTAGAGCAGTACCACTTTCATCATCATCATCATCCAATAAACGTCCCACTGCTGGGCACAGGCACCCCACGTGGACAATAGCACTTGGGGATGTTGGGCCATAACCCACCACGCTGGCCCAATGCGGGTTGGTGGGTTTTAACGACTGTCATTTTACATAGTCAATTTTCCATAGTAAGAATGAAGTTACTCTAAGATGTGACAATAGGGCCCCAAAGGTGAATTCTCAGTTTGGGCAAAGTGGGTTTCGAATGTTTCGAAGCGTAGTCCGGGTTTGTGATCACTAACCCGTATTTAGCAAGCGTTGTAATTAAGTCACACCGTGTAACAATAACGTTATTTCAATGATGGAAGACTTTGCTCAACAGATTACATAGGTTATTAATTCCCATACGAATTTTCCATAGTAAGAATGAAATAATACTACTCTAAGAGGTGACAATAGGGCCCCAAAGGTGAATTCTCAGTTTGGGCAATGTGGGTTTCGAATGTTTCGAAGCGTAGTCCGGGTTTGAGATCCTAACCCGTATTTAGCAAGCGTGTTAATAAGTCACACCGTGTTACATTAACGTTATTTCAATAATGGCCTAACCTTTTAACCGCCTCTGTGGTCTAGTGGCTAAGCTACCTGTTTCAGACCCAGAGGTCCCGGGTTCGATTCCCAGCGGGGAGTACATCTTTGTGTGTACGGTTTGGTTGGTGGTAGGGCTGTTATGTCCGCCTGGCTAGCTACCACCATCTTATCTAAGTCTGTCGCCATAACAACGATGTTTATAGCATTGTTGTGTTCCGGCAGTTTGAGGTAAGATAGCCAGTTCCTCAGTGGTTGAGGATTCCGGGTGAAGCGCGCTTCCACCTTCGGCCTTATCGTCACTTACCATCAGGTGAGATGAAGACCAAGCGCTTACCCGTTGCCAATAAAAAAAAAATAAAAAAAAATGGAAGACTTTGCTCAGCAGTGTATACTGCTGAGCAAAGTCTTCCATTACCTACCTACCTACAGGTATCTGTAGGTTATTAAGGAGGCTTTGAGGAGCTCAATGGCGCAGCGGCTAGCGCGTTCGGCTTGCGGTCTTACTCGCTAAGCAACTTTCGCAATGCCGGGTGGCTGGATCAAATTTAAAAAAAACATCTTGAGGTCCTCCGTGCTTCCGAAGACACTTTAAACCGTTGGTCCCGGTTGTTGTCGTAAGATGACAGTCGTTAAAACCCACCAACCCGCATTAGGCCAGCGTGGTGGGTTATGATGGCCCAATATCCCCACGTGCTATTGTCCACGTTGGAGGCCTGTGCCCAGCTGTGGGACGTTTATAGGCTAATGATGATGATATAGGTTATTTACTTCAATACGAGTATTAGGTCACCTGTTGAAATACGAGACACAATAGAATTTCTATTGTTATCGAACTCTAGGAGTCCTTGCCACAGACGAGGGGGTATACTACTTAACTTTACTTAAAAGTAGAACTTATAACTCACTGTAATTTAACTTAGCAATTAAATAATATGATACGAATTATTGTCAGAGTTACTTACATTTTAAATATAAATGTATGTTTAACACAATTGTATGTAGGGAATTGTGGAGGCAGCTCAAAGTACATTCACGTTTGTTCAGTTCCGAAAGAAAAAGTGATATATTTTGTACAGGGTATGGGCGGGCGCGGTGCGAATGAAACAGTTATAAAGTATTTAATTTAACAGATCACTGAATCGAATTTTCCAGATTGGCGATTTGCCGATTTTTAGACTGGCAGCGTGTGACATTTTCCATTTTGCTGTTACAGAATTTATTGCTGTGAAAATTTATTAAGTACGCAATGGCGAACGACACTTGCCACATGACGTAGGGATACGAAGACTTTCTGTTTATTTTAAATCAAACCGAGTAGTTTTGATTTTAAAGGACCATGGGGGATTTTGTATGAACCCTGTCCCCACCCTACAACAGTCATGGGATACGTACTAATTTGTTCATTGGGACCCAAAGAAACCTAAAGTACCTGTGTTAGTTGCAAAAATTATTGGGTTTATATAATAAAAAAAACCTTTCGGCAAAATGTATTTATTTTTAATGTAAACATAAAGTTGTCTAATTGTATTCTTGCTTTAGTTGGAGTTGCTCGAGGGTGTCATGCTCTCTCAAAGTTTCTCTACGGTGTTGGCATGTGCGTCGGGTCATTCCGTTACCTAAAACATGGTTGTGCGAAGCGATGGCTGATTCATATGTCATACTCGTGAACGGGTGCCGCCTGTGGAGGCTGATCTGCGCTTGCAATATTATTTTGTTGGAAAAAAAATAAAAAACTTATATAAAAACAATATATTTTTTAAAACCTAAATCCTTCGTATTTGAAGAACGTCGCTGTAGTAAAAAAAATATCTACCCATCCCTTCCCTTCAAACCCGACCCTTCAAATGACACTAATTTCAAATCTGTTGGATGGTGGGGACGTTTATTCCCATGGTCCTTTTATAATTTGTTGTACAACGTGAGGTTGCTCAGATGCGTATATGTTAACGTCCCCACAGGCTAAGACGAACTGAATTAGCATTTCTGAACGGTAAGCACGAGTTAATAATGTTTCAATACGTCTGAGAAGGCGGCGTACTGTATTACTAGTCTCTGACTAACCATTTGGACATAATAGTCGTATGTATTTTCTAATCAAAGTCAAAGTCAAATTATTTATTCAATGTAAACCTTTACAGGCACTTATTGACGTCAATACTTTTTTTTTATAGCAGATGAGGCAAACGAACAAGCGGGTCACCTGATGGAAAGTAATCACCAGAGGAATCGCAGACGCGTTGCCGGCCTTTAAGAAAGGAATAGGCTCGTTTCTTGAAGATCCCTAAGTCGTAACGGTCCGGAAATACAGCCGCCGAGAGCTGGTTCCACAACACTGTAGTTCGAGGCAAAAAGTTTCGTGAAAAACGCACAGTAGTAGACCGCCGTCCATCAAGGTGATGTGGATGGAATGACTGTCGATTGCGTGTAGTGCGATGTAGGAAATCAGCGGCAGGGATCAAGCCGAACAATTCATCAGAACACTCCCCATGATTTATGCGGAACAATATACAGAGAGACGCAACGTCTCTCCGAAGAGCCAATGGATCGAGCCTACCTGAAATAATCACATCGTCGACAATTCGAGCAGCTCTGCGTTGAATGCGGTCAAAAGGTAGAAGTTGTTATTGGAGCGCTCCAGCCCAAAGATGGGAGCAGTATTCCATACGCGGCCTGAACCATAACCTAACCTGTGCTTTATACAAAATAAATATAAAAAAAATTTAAAAAAATACTAATAATAATAAAAAAAAACAGTTAACTAACTTGTAGTTAAGACTTAACAACTAATTTAACGAGCTATAGTCTGTGCCAGACAAACGCGCATCGCGCAATAAATCGATAATTCAATCGATATCAATAAAATCTATATAACTAAGATACTTTAAAAAATATCTCGGGTTTGGAAACTGACCCTTTAGTTTTGCCGTTAAGTGTTTATAATACACGTAGAAATGGGTAAAATCAATTAAGATTAGTGATCCGAGTTTCGGAAGCCTTAATTATATTGGAGTTCCTGTTGTTATTAGCGTGTTATCGTTTGCCCCACAAAAGTCAATCTGATAATTAATTGACTTATAAAAATAGCTCACTTTCCCACGATAAACATAGTTATCATAATATGTAGCGTATGAAATCACCGACCGGTAGGTTGCATCATATGTTCTAGACGAGAGTAACCAGATCATTTTCATATTTTTACTACGGACTTTTACACTGGCGTTTGTAAACTCGTGTTTAACGTTTCGAAAGCGTGTCGACTAAGTTGATTAGTCAGAATGTATAGCGGAGAGAAAGCAAGGTAGCTGCTCAATGGAGCACCAAGTGTTGGATGCGATCTTACAAGTTAAGCTATTTTAGTAGTGCCGCGTCACCTTATTAAAATGGATGGGTGACCTAATTAAAATGTTTTTAAAAAATGTGGAAGTAAAGCCGTGGCTCCTATAAGTAATTTTTAATCGCATTCATTGTAAAACTTTTACTCTCCTCTAACTTGTAATATGGATATACTTTTATAGTTCACTTAATAACATGTAGTCGTAATACTGATTCTGCATCTAGGCCAGGATAGTCTGGTTTCAAAACAAATAATAGTACATCATTATCATCCGCCGAAGGACGTCGATTCTTCTAACTTACTGGCCCTTTTAAATTTTAAAATTAAATCTCGTTCTCGTGACAAATATCCACACACTTTTTTACTTCAAGTCTGCAAAAACAATACATCTTTTTTTAACCCTATGGTTCGCATGTGCCGTCTATTCGACTTCTTTAATAAAAGCAATAACTCTGGTATAGATATTTTCCAACTTAGTCTTTCAGTATTCCAAAATTGCTTAAAAGTCTCGGTGAAACCTTCTACTGTATTTTAGTTTTAGTTTCATATTAATATTAATTAGTTTAAATTGTAACATAGGAAGCTCCTTTTTTATAGTTCTGAAATTTAAGTTATGTTGTGTACACTCATTATCGGATTGTAGTTTAACAAAATACTTTATAATTATATTACTATGTATCCTGTTCATGTTTTGGCTATAATTTGTGTTGTGTACCATATATAAATAAATAAATAAATATTATATTGGTATCAATGGTGCGTTTAGCTACGCCAGTGTGTAACAAAAACATACCGCCTCGCAGTTGGTATGAGCGAAAATGAGATCAACTTTCACTGAACTTTATTGCGTATGCAAATTATAGAATAATCTATTACAATTACTGTACAACCATTATTTCGGTGACAAGATGAGATGCTAATCTTCATATGATTTAATAATATCTATGTATACATTTAAGAATTTTGTTTGTCTGATGTAGCATTTTTCTTTATTAATTAGATTTTAAGCTGTTGTCTACATTTTTTATTTACTTCTACATCAACTTACATTTTTAGGCTCTTTGTGTCTTTGTTTTTATTTATTGACTAAGCTGGAATTTTACAAATTAGACAAATAATACTTTAATTTTATGCATGTTATTAATTTAGCCTAAATTATTTAACTGAAAATAAAGACCCATCGGTCTTATCATACCAACATGATTTATATCTAATTAGAGCACTCATAGTTTGTATAAATTTAACTACCATCTCTATGTTAGTAAAATAAAATATATATTTTTTTAAATTATTAATTCATCAAACTGCGCGCTGATTCTAATAAAGACAATATTGACCTCCTTTTTTCCGTGTCTGTTCGTAGTAAATCGTACGTTTGGATATCATATCGAAAGCAATTTTTCTCAAGCGTAGTCTTACCCTATGCAAAAATATTCATAGGATGAAACGCTACCATGATTGAAGTGGTTCTACCCAATATTGAACCTTTTTGTTATAGGTGAATTTTCAGGCAAAGAAAGTTGTGTAGACCGCCCCTTATGATATCGGAATTAGATTTAGTTGTTAGCAAAAGCGTACTAAGGTTCGCTGGAAATCGTCTACGGTTATTATTCGGGTAATAGCAAACTAGACTATAGCGAAAGAACGAAAATGTTATTTATTTAAGTGTGTGCGATTACGGAATTTAATAAAACATGTAAAACTAGTTAGGCGGGCTTTGCCCAGCAATGGGACAAGCCGGACTGCATAATGTAATATATATACTAAGCTAAGGCCTTTGATGCTGTCTCAATTCCTCTACTGCTCCACAAATTGGAAGAAATGGGTGTGAGAGGTAAAGCAATAAAAAAATTTTTTCACTGACTATCTCTCGAATCGTTGCCAGATGGTCAAAATTGGTGATCTGCTTAGTGTTGAACTTTCTATCACCTATGGTGTCCCTCAGGGAAGCATTTTGGACCCAACATTTTTCTCGCCTTCATCAACGAGCTTTGTCAAACAAATCTCCCGCAAGGGAGAATAATAAATAATTTTTGCTGAAGATACCGCTCGGCTCTTGTATTTAATGGTGATTTTTGGGGGGCAGTCTTTCGGACCGCTCAAAATGGCTTTAACGAAAATGCAAATTGGTTAAATGCCAACGTTCTAACCCTCAATGTCAAAAACCAAATACATTACCTTCGCCCAGGTACTATTAATATCGACTATCTCTTAATTAAAACCAATAGTAAGTACATAGATGAATGATTGACCTCGCTGCGCTGCAGCAAGACCAATCATTAATCTAAGAGTAAGTATTTTAAACATCTTCTACTCCCTACCCAAAACCAAATGCAAAATGTTAATAGTAAATTTTCTCAAACTCTATTCTATGATTCCGCTCAATGATATTATAATTTTTATTGTAACATCATTGATTCTACTATCAATTCCTCACTTCTAAATTGTAATATCTTTTTCACTCCTCTTGCTCAAAAAGACATTCATTGTAGCGTTCTAGAGCTAGTCTAAAATAGCTTTTCTTGCCCTAGGGAAAAAAGTATTTTTTTTTAAATTTATGTCTGTCACATGACCATGAGCCTACAAAAACGAAATAGTAGATTATTAACCAAGGGGATAAAGCAGTTTCTTCTGTCACGGATGACGATTTAAATCGCGAGCGTAACGAAGGACTCGAGGTTTACTCCCGAGCGTAGCGAGGGTGTTAAAAACTTAAATCACGAGCGAAGCGAGGGATCTAAGACGAGTCCTGAGTGTAGCGAGGGATTTAAGTTCACCCAAGACGAAGACAGCTTTGTCACCGAGGAAAATACTCTACTTTTAGTACCATTTGCGAAAAAATTAACACAATAATAATATTATGAGATAAGCCTTTGTTAAAAATAATGACAATTAAAAGTAAATGTTAACATTTGAAACATTGGTCCAATTATTGATAGAGAGAGCTACATTTTTGTTTGGTAAGTACATTTATTGTTGATGAGTTGATTTGTAATTTTTTTTTTAATTCGATTTATTTCTTTTTTCAAAAAGATGTATAATGCTTTATATACAAACTCAATGGTGTAAACAGATGTAGTTCAGTATAAATTTCGGTAAGTATTCCAAATTTAAATCACATTCTCCCCCTAGAGGATGAATGAAATTCAGTACAATTTTCTTTCCCTGTTTTTAACAAATTAAAAATGACTATTGTTATATTAGAATAATAACATATAGAAGGTAAGTCCGCGCGCCCATTTTGAAGCACTTTTTTTTTTCAATGTACACTACGGAGTTACAAGCGTACATGTGCGTGTCGCCGAGCGCAAGCAAGTAATCGTCACGAAAGTGTGAATCGGTTTAGTGCTTCACTTTTGACAGAGCGCTTGTATGAAGACTATCTTTCTATACGTTATTATTCTAAGATTGTTGTACACTACGGAGTTACAAGCGTACATGTGCGTGTCGCCTAACGCAAGCAAGTAATCGTCACGAAAGTGTGAATCGGTTTAGTGCTTCACTTTTGACAGAGCGCTTGTATGAAGACTATCTTTCTATACGTTATTATTCTAAGATTGTTATGTTCGCTGAATATATTGAATAATATTGTATTTATTATTTATTTATTATATTATTTAGTCTTAAGTAGAATAATCATGAATAAAGACTCGACTTATTACTATTTACTTAATAACTTTTTTTAGATAGTTATTATTAAAGTTTATGGTAAAATTAGTAATTATTTGAATTTATGGACAACACAGATCACGCCCACACAGTCCACGCCTCAGCAAGAAACAACTGCACAGTCTGCACATGTGCTTAGGTGGTGAGATTTTAGCCCGTTAGTCGCTTTTACGACATCCAAGGGAAGAGAGGGGTTGGTAGTATTATTTTGATGAGCCCATCGCCGCTCTATGCTGTTGTATGTATGTGCAGTCTTTAGTCCATTAGTCGCCTTTTAAGAGACCCAAGGGAAGGGAGGGGTTGGTAGTATTATTTTAATAAGCCCATCGCCGCTATATGCTGTTGGATGTATGTGCAGTATTTAGTCCATTAGTCGCCTTTTACGATACCGAAGAAAAGAGAGGGGTTGGTAGTATTATTTTGATGAGCCCATCGTCGCTCTATGCTGTTGGATGTTTGTGCAGTCTTTAGTCCGTTAGTCCCCTTTTACGACATCGAAGAAAAGTGAGGGGTTGGTAATATTATTTTGATGAGCCCATCTGCTTTATGCTGTTGGAAGTATGTGCAGTCTTTAGTCTGTTAGTCGCCTTTTACGATACCCAAGGGAAGAAAGGGTTTGGTAGTATTATTTTGATGAGCCCATCGCCGCTCTATGCTGTTGGATGTATGCGCAGTCTTTAGTCCGTAAGTCGCCTTTTACGACACCGAAGGGAAGAGAGGGGTTGGTAGTATTATTTTGATGAGCCTATCGGCGCTCTATGCTGTAGGATTGTATGTGCAGTCATTAGTCCGTTAGTCGCCTTTTACGACACCCAAGGGAAGAGATGGAAAGACTGCACATACCTACTATCCAACAGCATAGAGCGGCGATGGGCTCATTAAAATAATACTACCAACCCTTCTCTTCCTTTGGGTATCGTTAAAGCAACTAACGGTTTAATTTTTAATAAAATAAACTGTTACGTTGTAAATTCTGGTACCTGTCTGCCTTTGCTAATCTACAATAAAGGGTCGCAATAATTGAACAATAGTTACCTGAAAGCATTGTTGTTAAATTATCGGGTTTCCGAAAATATTAATAATTGTAGTTTGTTTGAATTGAAATCTATTATTTCTTCATAATATCGACATGTAGCTTTGGCTGACATATTACTAGTACTACACATAGACACACTTTTATTGCGTTTTCAAATCTTACACCTTTTGAAATCCGTTTTGGATTCAAAACTTAAATTAGATTTAAAAAAAAATTAATTTGATTTGTTTGTTTAAGTTTGATTGTATTTGACATTCGTCGGAGACAATTTCTGACAGCCCATAGACACATAGTGGCGGGCGAAATTGCTATCAAAAAAAGATTTAAAGTTATCAATTCAATTTTAAATAATAGCCGACACAGTTCGGAGTATAAACTACTTAATAAATTAATATTTATAATATTCACTTTCGGTAATTAAATTGAATTCAAACAAATCCGGAAATGGAACTATTTTTTCTATAAGGACTTTTATCTAGAACATTTGATTCTATTGGTTTCCGAATCACTCCTTGTCGCCAGGCAACGCAAAGCTCTTAGCCATGTAGCAGGTGTGTGTCAGCCCTTGATCTTTAGAAGGTGGACGCTCCATCGCCCAGCGATGGTCCAGCATTGTTTAGTCGAATATAGTAGCCTTGTTGTGCATTGTGTCCTAGTTAAATGTGGAAAAACACTAAAATTATAAAATGGTGTTAAATAGTATAGAACTAGTGTTAGTCTATAGTTGTACCATAACGCAGGGATGCTAGGGTCACACCCGTTAGGTAGCGAGTCCCTGAATCTGATAGGTTGACGCGCAGGTTTAAGATGGAAGACTGCGGGATCAAATTCCTTCAACGATCCTGACCTAAGCATAGGGTATGTAGTAATAAGGCCCCGTGTTGTTAATTCCAGGTGCTTCGAAAGACGGGTGTCTCGCCGCCAGACCTTAGAACGTTGCAGTGCCTGACGTCTGGACGCGAGACCCGTTTCCTCGTGGGTCCCAGCCGCAACCTCCTACGTCGGCTGAAAGGCGTACGGACACCGCCTAGTGGATTGGCAGGCGTAGCGGTTTTTTTAAACCTTACTATAATTTTCTTTTTAATACCACAATTTTTTAAGTAGGGTATCATACCATCCATCCTACTTACAAGCGTTGGTAAACTTATCAACCTTTTGAGGATCTGCGAGTTCGACCTGTATTGAGAAGTGGTTGGTTAACGTCGTCTCCCAGGTCCGGAGCGACTATACGATCTTGGCGCCCATTATTTTTAATTTTATTTAGGTATAACCCCACGGTTCCACGGTTTTAGGTTTTTTATACGGTTAATCTGGTTAAACGCTTAATTTAATCTTTTTTTAATAGACCGGGTATTTTAATTTACTTTACATACTCCGGACGTTACTGGTTTTATCCCTACCACCCACGACCATAGCTCTTACCGCTGAAATATTAGCTGACTGGCTAGGTAGTAGAAAGAACAATATTATAAAATTTATTTAAAATTAAAATTATCATCGACCCGCTGGGTCACTTTTAACTCTTAGGATTTTCTTGTGTTTTAGGGTGTGTAATAGCTTTGTAATAAGGTTTAGATTAATTTAAACAGCAAATTATAGTTGACAAAATTATTAGAAAGTTTATTGGAATTTAATTTGAAATTGACCCGTCGGGGCAATTTCGACTGATAGTTCTTTTTTGATATTTTTGGCCTAATAAATTAAAATGAGTAATGTAAATGATTACTACCTAACTTAATATAAGGAAAAATTGTTACTAACCCCCTATTTAGATAAGAGAAGTGAATTAAAATTTAAAATTATATTTTATTGTTATGGAACGAATTTAGGGTGTTATTAGTTGTTCTTTTACAATATACTGCATATCTGTTGAACATTTTATGGTTTTATTTTACAACTACCCACTGAAGCTTGCGTTTGGGATTTTCTTCCTTTTCCCCAAAATGGACAAAATCTCAAATGTAACAAAACCAATTTATAGTGTATTGGATTGTTTTGTTTTCTCGCATTCGTAGTGAAAAGCAGAGTGTAACACACGGCGCTAAAAACTCATTATAACTCGGTTTCTATTAACTCCCTCGCTAAAGCTCGGGAGTAAAACTACCTCGTATATAATGGGTCATTTAGCCCCTTGTATAACAATCTACTATTCTTTTCCTTTTTCCAGTAAAATAATATACCTATTAGAACAAGGTCACAGAATCACATTTATTTATCAAATAGGTACAGCATTTGTTTGTCAGTGTCACTGTCAGTGTCAGTCAATTTGTTCCGAATTTCCGGTCCGTATTGCGTTTCGTTGTCGATGTTTGTTACTTTGTATGACCGTTTTGTTTTTATTAGTTTGATGTTATTTTTAATATGTACCTAAGTAGTAACTTGTGCTTTTGACTATTTTTTTCTCATGCTTCGTACCGTGGTGACACTACTGTGTACAGCAGAATACCCGTGCAGCAGGCCACGCTTGCTTCTTATTATTAAGTTGTGCACAGTGTTTTCATCACACAACAGAGCGGGATGTATTGTTTTATTATTTTTATTTTTTGTTTTCCGCATATAGATAGTTTAAAACCTGGATTAACACATAGGATACTTTTTATCCCGATATTCCCACGGGAACTGGAACCACGCGGGTGAAACCGCGAGCGGCCGCTTGTACATACTATTATAATGTAATATCGCCGAAGAGTTGTCAAAGACTAGGCAATAAGGACAGCAAAAGCAGTCCTATACCTTAGTTCACTTTTCACTAAATAGCAATTGCACTTGTGCTCAGCGTGACAGGTGGTGAGCCCATCGCCGCTCTATGCTGTTGGAAGTATGTGCAGTCTTTAGTTCGTTAGTCGCCTTTTACGACACCCAAGGAAAGAGAGGGGGTGGTAGTATTCTTTCACCGCTACGCGACCCGATTAAAGGTTTATTTATAATGTTTGTATTAACTATGTGTGCCAGTTTGTGAAAAGAAAATAAATGGTTATTCTATTCTTTTCTATTCTATAAAACTAAAATGTTGCATTATACAAACTTTAAATGTTATGCCCCTCCATCTACCCAGCTGGCTGGAAGAAGAGGAGACAGGAGAGTCGCCACATATACGACCTGCCCTGTATCATTTCACATTTGAAGTCCATAATATGCCCATATAAGGACAAAATATGGGCTTCAAATGTCACATGTTTTTAGCCGATACACCCGCTGCTCTTCTGGTATATTCTGGTACGCGGTATCCCTGATTTCCTGGGTAAAAAAAGCTATTCCCACATGAACTACATTGGTACATGGGGAGAATGAGAAAAATCAACAATGCTGGCCTATTGACGCTTTCTTAATTAGAAAAAATATGTAAAGTACGTTATTATTTTTATATATGTTAGCGTTTTATTAACGCTTAAATACACAAGTAAAATATTAAATACTGAAAAAAGACCCTGCCTAAGGTTGTCGTCTTTTTTCAGTTTTTAAAATTTTACTTATGTAAAGTACAGCTTATAAACTGACCCACTGCTGGGTAAATAACGGTAACTAATGGATAATGGCTTTATCGGGCTATGCATCGAAACCTTCCATTATCGAAACACTGGAGAAAACATAAACCGTGACGTAACCGTGTACCGTAGCGGTGAAATAATACTACCACCCTGTCTCTTCCTTTAGGTGTCGTAAAAGGCGACTAACGGACTAAAGACTGCACTAAATCCAACAACATAGAAGCGATGGGCTCACCACCTGTCACGCAGAGCACATGTGCAGTCGCTATTTGGTGAATAGTGGACTATGATAGAGGATATGCTTTTGCTGTCCTCTTTGCCTTGTATCTGACTAACCCTTCGGGGATGATAGTCATGATTATATGTATGTACGTAAAACACAAACACACTTTATCCGGACAATGGCTTAACCTTCTGCATACGAGGTGACCAAATCTCCCATCCCATACTAGGTGGGTTTAACATACCCAGAAAATAAATATAAATTAAATCAGCAAGTAATTGCTTTTTGAAATATAGATAAATAAAATATATTGTATTATCTAATAATTAATCGGTTTTATTAAAACATATATGTAATTTCAAATGATAATAGACTTTTGATGAAACAAAACCAAAACATAACTTTTTTTTTACTAATAAATAATTACTCTTTATTTGAGATCTAAAATCTATTGGCATATGTTACAATATATTATTTTTCAATTTAGGATACTACTATTACATCTGCTATTTAACTAATAAGAAAATAACATAGATATCAATTTTTTGTAGAGATCATCAGTCTCAAAGTTACCGTAATGCTTCTATTATATGTCTGTGCCGTAATGTTACAATAAAATCTGCACGGTTCAAACATAACGGCATGTTACATTTTTTCGGCATGTAAGAAAACGAACTCGTAGGACTTTATAGATAAGCTTTAAATGCAATTTATCAGCAGCTGGGGTGTGTCATACCACACCTGGTGCACGGAAGGTTAATCGGGCTATACATCGAAACCTTCGATCATCTAAACACTCGAAACACGAAACATACTTTACCCGACCTGGTAAAAAACGTGAGATCTCCGGATTTTGAGCCAAGCGCTGTACTACACGGCCATAAATGCGTTAATCTTGTTAACATAAAAAAAAACCAAATGAACAATGTAACGTCAAAGCTGTCACTTTAGTTGTGTAAACAAAGTATCGATAAGTATTACTTTCGAGTTGTTGCGAACTAAATAAGTTTTCATTAATCATCGAGTCAATCGCAGCTTTGTCGCCCGCTACTAATTAGAACTTACGAAACAGTTGGGTGTAGATATAGCTCTGCTAAAGATAGCTGTCCATCATCCCTCCAATCTGTTAATTGGCTTAGCTGTATCTATTAATCATCTCATTATCTTGATCTGCTGTTAAATAGAAGTTATTATGCTTATAAGTCATGGAGTAGTTTAGTGGTTGTCCTCCTGTTTTGGTAATCAAAGACATTGGTTTGAATAATCTTGACAGACACTGAATACACTTAGGTAAAAAGATTACTAGTTATGTTCAAAAACAATAATTTTACTATTTACTTGGGAGAAGATGCATCTTCTCTGACCTATGATCTACTTCCCTATATTAGCTTTAGGCAGTCTGATTCTCATGTTATCGAATATGAATCAGCTTTTGCACGGGATGTACATTCCCGTCTCCATCGTCCATGAATGACCGACGTATCGACGAAGCTGGTGGAAGACAGGAACACGAGACGGCTTCCGACAAATACCCCATGTACAAACACTCTTATGAAATAATGTATACTCGTTCCTACATATTATGTGGTACCTACTTATGGTATGGTCACTTCTATCAGTTTTTTATTATAGGTAATAAAATTTCACCGGCGTCTATGGACACCCGCAAAACCAAAGAATATCAGATACAGATGCGTTGCCGGCCTTAGAGGAAGGAAAGGCTCGTTTTTTGAAGATGCCTAGGTCGGAACGGTTCGGGAATACCGCCGCCGAGAGCTGTGTTTTGTGTTTTATTGTGTGTGTGCAGTTGTGTTGTGGGTAGGCCATACCATTCTCAAACCTAGAGGTGCCTGCGCATGTTATCGTACTCGGTTGAATTGGTGCTAAGACTTGATTTAAGTCCGCCTTTTTTATACAGGTGTAAAGGTATTTTGCATCTGCGCTCAGAACTTAGCCCCTCTATACCTTCCAACCACTATAATATCCAAAAACTACTGTACTTGCCTCGCTTCCTCCTCCAGTCTGATCCGGAACGGTAAGCAAATTACCGGAGTGTTCTAATTGGGCTCGTCCAAATCTTACTAACTTTAACATTATCTCTAGAAGAAGCAAAGAAGAAAGAATAAGGTAGTTATCTTTCCTTTTGTTCTTTGAATCAAGTAGACAATCACTTCAGTTAGCATTTAAAAGGTGATCTATAAACTACTACACGTACAAGATAAATTAAATTACACGAAGAAACAAGACACGTATTACCTGCAAAGAATATGGAAAGCATGAGACGTTTAAAATGTTCGCCACGTAGATATTTGAATTTTAGCAAGGGCACTTACTATTAATAAATTTGATTGATTGTAGAGGTGGCCCTATTTCTTGAAATGCGTTTATATCGTGAAGACATAGGTTTCATACGTGATGGAGTATAAATTAAATAGGTATTGTGAGGTATAGAGGAATGTTAGCAATTTCAAGACGAACAAAAAAGGATACTGTCCTTCTATGTACACTTACGATTAATAAATTCGAATGATTATAGAGGTGCCCTATTTCTTGAAATACGTTTATGTCGTGAAGACATAGGATTCATACGTGATGGAGTATAACTGTATTAGGTATTATGAGGTATAGAAGAATGTTAGCAATTTCAAGACAAAAAAGATACTGTCCTTTTTTGTTTACTTACGGGCACTTACGATTAATAAATTCGATTGATTATAGAGGATCCCTATTTCTTGAAATGCTTTTACCTATGTCATGAAGACAGGTTTCATACGTGATGGAGTATAAATTAAGTAGGTAATATGAGTTATAGAGGAATGTTAGCAATTTCAAGACTACCAAAAAAGGACAGTAAAACGTGTTGTAAAAAACTCAAGAGCGGTACTCGAACTCGCACTTTCTGGCTAAGAGAGACCGGAGTCTTACCAAAAGACTTTTGTGGTATAAGAATACTACCGACCCATCTCGTTCATTTGGTGTCTTAAAAAGCGACTAAGGCACTAAAGACTGCTCGATACATCCAACAGCATACAGCGGAAATGAGCTCACCACCTATTACGCTGAGCATATGCACAGTTGCTTTTTGGTAAAACGTGTTGGTGAAACGCAATGCACTGCTTTTGAGGTCCTCATTGCCTAGTCTCTGACTAAGACAATAGTCGTAAGTATGTATCCAGCCAGCAGGTCATACTACCACAAAAAGTCAAATTTCCTTAATAATTTTTGAACTTTATCTTTTGGGTATAAAGATCAATATCGATTATATCGATAAATAGTCTTTGTTTTTCTTGTTTCAAAGATACTGTAAGACATTGTTCATTTTATTTTAAATTATGCAATATATTCTTTATTTTGTGTTGCGTTGTCCTGTAATCGTATTAAATGTTTTATTATGTTGTTACGGAAAATGTCCTTCTATGATAGGGAGGGGATTTTCCAATTTGTATTGACGCTGTAAAAGAATGGGAGAAAAGAAATACCCTTGTTGAGTTTCTTGCCGGTTCTTCTCAGTACACGGTTCCCGCCGCATAGTTAGGACTTACGAACCGATGGCATAGCGACATTCATAAGTGCTCAATTATTGTAGCCTAAATTGAATAAATGTTTTTGACTTTTACTTTGACTTTACAGTTGTCGAGGACTGTTTTCGGTATAGGTTGAAATGTTGGCGTGTGTGCACTGTGCACTACAGTAAAATAATTAGATTGTAGGTATGAGGTTTCGCTCTAGTTTAATCAAACATTGTATACCTTTTACAATGAAAACATATTGGTAGGTTGTATTAATTAATGTTTACTGTCGTCTGCGGCAGTTCGAACTTATGCTCATTGCTACCATTAAACCGACGTACGGGTACCACAAGCAATCGTAATTAGATCGAATCTAAACTATTCAGTAGGTAGTGCAGTAAATTCGGCATCGGTGATATCTACCAAACAGCAATGAAAACGTAATTCGGCCTTGTAATTGGCCAATGCGATTCGGCTGGTAATCATATGAGCTTACCAAGTTGCCTCGTAAAACTTCGCATGGGATTGTCGCTCGTAAAATTATAACAGGCGGGTAACAAATAGATGCTTTTGGTGAAAATGGTTGATCAGAACTTTGGACAATGCTGTATGATATTTAAACAGCCCGAGTGCAGTTAGCGACAAACGAGGTGAATTATATACGATGTAATAGGAGTGGTACTTCTAACCCGTTAAGGCTAAGTACTACATCTAAATTCATTGACAAAAAAAAATATGGGCGGTCCAACCCCCTACCCCTATAATTTATGACCATTTTTAATTTATGCGATATCAAAAGTTTCATACGGCAAAGAAACATGAAAAAAATGGCGAACGGTAGCTAATGACACTGGCTAACTAAGAAATTACTTTATTTTGTATGTTTCAGATGGTTTTAGTGAAAAAAAAAATAATTTACTTAATTATTTTGTGATTTAAAATCACTTTTTTATGTCCATATTATTTTTTTGTCGATGAATTTAAATGTCGTACTTAGCCTTAACAGGTTAGAAGTACCACCCTTATCACATTGTATATACTCTTTATTGCACAGAAACACACATACTGAAAAAAATACAAACAATAGTGAGCAAAGGTAGACTTATCTCTAAAAGAGATCTCTTCCAGCCTACCTAAGGTGGAATGGGAGAGTGATGTATTAGTGGGAACAACAAAAGTGCTAATTAATTAATAACAATAAAACAAAATATTGGCAATAAATATAGGTAAATAAAATAATTATAAAAATAATACACTTTTGTCTTTAATTACAATTTTGTCATAAAAATACTGGCGAATAAAACTTCCATTTGTACCTCTGGCTGAAGTTTGAACAAGGCGTTATGGTTTACTGTATGAAATACTAGCAATGATATCTTTTCTGGATGTGAAGCGAATGCAAAACTTTCTCTGTCAATTATCAATATGTTTTTAATCAATAGGTATGCCTACTCCAATTATTATTAAACAGTCTAAGATTAATGAAAATACAGAGATCTAGTAAGTTAATAAAGACTAGCTGTGTATGTAACATAATGTATTCAATCTGAAACTTTTTAAGTCGTGGAAAAAACAAATGGCAACATAATAACAAAATGCTTATTCTGCTTTAAGTTAAGCTACCAAGGCTCTGTTTTTCTCATGAACTGCCTTTCAGATTGCATTATGAATATTTCTTAAAACTCGTTACAAGACACCTAATAGGTGTTGCCGTACGGGTCTGAGCTAATTTGAAACCACAAATTTGTCAGGTCATGGAGCTTGGAATCTCCTGTTAGTCATGGTGCCCTGGTATCTGCACATGAGCTTATAAGGAGATAAAATTATAAAATCCGTATTAAAATTTAAACTGTGTAAAGGATAATTTCATTTAACTTAGAGATTCAAAGTGTAAAAACCTAGATGAGAAACGCTAGATGCATATCTACGTACGAGTTACAAAGAAAATATGGTCTGCCATTTTTCTGAAACAAATAGACGTTGTATTCAATACTTAATCATACGGATAATCTTGTCCCAAACAAAGCAGACCTTTTTTTATGTATCGGTTAGCAGATAAGCATAAATGTAAAGTAAGTACCATTTTAACTTCTACTCTACTCATGTTATAAATGCGAAATTAAACGAATGTTTGTATTTTTAAAGAGAATTGAGATTGCACTTCGTGACAGTTAACATACATACATATAATCACGATTATTATCCCCGAAGGGTTAGTCAGAGATTAAGCAATGAGGACAGCAAAAGCAGTCATCTACATAGTCCACTTTTCACCAAATAGCGTCTGCACATGTGCTTGGCGTGACAGGTAGTGAGCCCATCGCCGCTCTATGCTGTTGGATGTATGTGCAGTTATTAGTCCTTTACCCGCCTTTTACGACATCAAAGGGAAGAGAGAGGGTAGTAGTATTCTTTCACCACTAATGCGACACGGTTACGGTGAGAAGTTGCTTTTTGTGACAGACCGAATTACACGCAGGTGAAGCCACGTGCAGTGCGGTGCGGTCGCAATTTTTAATTATTTTCAATTAAAATACCTATTTTCATTACACAAACAACTGCATCGATCGGGATTTGAATTTATTCTGATGGCCGTTGTAAACCGAATCGCGATAGTTTGATTCACAAATGTAACGGACAGATCTACGATAAATATAAGCGTTGAGTTCCATGTAACATCTTCTTGCATTTAGCTTACAATAGAGGTAATTTAAAAAAATATCTGTGATACTTTACTTCGGTAACGGTGCTAAGAGTGTCTATAGCTTTTCAACGATGTACCTTTTTTGCTCTGAAACTCTGTTGGAAACAGCTACTACCGGTAAGCGCTTTACAGCAACTTCGTAAAGGAGTAAAAACACAGTAAAAAAATTTACATATAAATCTATATATCTCGTTTCATTTCTGATGTTGATCTTTGGATAGTATGTATTTACGTGGGGACATAATTTGAGGTTGATTTTGTATCATCATCATTATCAGCCTATAAACGGCCTACTGCTGGGCACAGGCCTCCTACGTGGACAATAGCACGTGGGGATATTGGCATTGGGCCACCACGCTATCCCAATGCGGGTTGGTGGGTTTATTTTAACGACTGCCATCTTACGACAATAACCGGGACCAACGGCTTAAAGTGCCTTCTGAAGCACGGAGGAGCTCGAGATGTTTTTTTTATTGGTCACCCGTCAGGCGACCAGGGATTGCGAAAGTTGCTTAACGGGCAAGATCGCCTGAGAGCCTGCATCTATTGTTTTATGATCGAAGAGTACCTACATGCATAAAAGTTATGCGACATGAAACTTTTCTATGTGAAGTTTTTTAGACTTTAAATCGCATGTAAGTTATTTTTATTATGCTAGATGTAACAATGTTACATAATTATAATTAATAATAAAGTTTATTATGTTTCGCCTTGCTCATTGTACTTTTACCCTCGAATTTGTCGCACTTTCTATTTACTACTTTATTGATATACTTACTTAGAAGATTCGTGGTCTAAGCTATTTATTCAATCAAGTTTTTGGTGTCATAATCAAATTATTATCTATATCTCGACCTATCTTTGTATCTATCCATCTACAAGTGATGCTGTAACAATAACTTACTTGTTACTTCCACCTTTGACTCGAATATAAAATTAGGGACTAAATAATGAGGCGTGAAATATTAAAAGTGACAAGCTTGACAGGGACAAAGAGGTCTGACAAAGATATTATATAAAAAAAACCTGAATCTGTGTTGATCATTATCATGAAGCGGGGCGCGTTCACTTTATCATTTTGTTACGTTACAAGTAATGGGACAGGTGAGAAGTTGTATTTAGAATTGTCTTATTGTAAACGAAATAACATTTGTAACAACACTCTTGATACAAATACGAGTATGGCGATGTTATAGCAAAAAAATACAATTTCACATGTTTAATTATTTTTGAAATTTGTAATAAATTGTGGACTTGTGATGTAAGTAAAATAGTAGGTATTGCAGATTTTTTACCGCATAGAATGGGAATATATAATGGTAAAAACATGGGTCGGTTGTTATTTGACTTGGGACATTAAGTTATCACTTATTGTATACCGGGTGCTTCTTATCAACATATTTTGAAAAAAGCTGTAGAACATAAATATAACCCCAATAGCACCTTATTATTATTTGTTGGTAATAGAGGTAATCTGAACAAAACAAGCCTTATAAAATGTTTAGAATGTTTGAATAAGTTAATTGTAAAGAAAATTATATTGTTTACATTACCCTATTGTAGTAGTTTGCCACAGGAGGAAAATTCTATTAGACATAAGCTTAACCTGACATTACATTTATTTTGCAAAAATGACATAATGCATTTAATTGACACTAACAATTATGTTAGTAATTTTTATTTGACAAGAGATAGTTATTTTCTGCCAAATTATTTTAAGCGACAAATAGCTTTATCGCTATCCTATTGTATTCAAACGTCAGCCAAAAACTTGGCTAAACAAGTTGCTTCTATTGAGCAATGTATATTTGACATAGACGTCAGTAGTGTTTCTACTGACATTATATTATATATTTGACATAGACGTCAGTAGTTTTTCTACTGTTAGACACTTTTAAACTTTCGCGTTCCATTATGCACACATATTTAGACGGGATTTAACGCAAAACTACTTAGTACGTACGCAAGTCCACTCTACAGATCGCCACTTTTATTCAAGAGTAGTGCATGAAGCGATTGAAATTAAGAAACATCCAAACAATTTCAATCGGGAAGATGGTCACAAACTATCATCAGCGTGGAATCCAGTGTTTGCAAAAACGCCACTTCGTTTTAGTCTGCAATCGGCTAACTACCAGAATAAGGCTTGTATACGGAATAGGGACACCGTTAGTGTTGTGTGTGACGGTAGTTGGATAAATAATGTGACGGTGGATGAAGACTCAGCGCCGCAAACGGAGGCGATACACCGCGACAGCAGTCCACCCGTGACCACGGCCGGTGCAACTCGGTCGAAACGTCGGGTATAAAAAGGTATGCGTAGAATGCCTTTACTAAGTAGTTTTGCGTTAAATCCCGTCTAAATATGTGATTCCAATTAATTATTTAAATTAAATTATATGACAAAAGAGGAAAACTCTTGCGAAATGTTTGTTAATAAAATGAAATTAAATTAATGTAAAAATAGCTTTAGTAAAAGCCCATGTCAATCATTAAATTTAAAAAATGTACAATCTTTAAACATTGTCCACCAGAACATCCAATGAATGATGGGCAAAGATTTGGAGATTGAATTGTTCATGAACTGTAATAAAATTGATATTCTGTGCATAACAGAACACTGGCTTAAAGACCATCAGTTCATGTTCAATTTTAAGAATCATTTGGTAGGAAGTTCGTTCAGTCGAGGAAATGCAATACATGGTGGCTCCTTAATTATTGTAAGTAAAAAGTTTAAATTAAAGGAACGCCAAGACATAGTGAGCCTCTCGGTTGAGCGAACAATAGAAATAGCTTGTGTGGAGTTGGAGCAGTTTGTTGTATTAAGTGTATACAGACCTCCTTCAACATCATATGATTTTTTCGAAAAAGTTATGGATGAGGCATTACATAAAGTCCGTAATGTAGGTAAAACAATAATTGTTTGCGGGGATTTTAATATTAATTTGTTAGAAAATTCCACAATGTCAACTAAAATTAAAAAACTATTTCTATCATACAACTTAAATCATTTATTTTTGGAGCGGACAAGAATAACTGCCACTTCGGCCACCTGTATTGATAACATATATACAAATGTAAAACCACTGGCTAAGCAAATTATTAATAACCTGGACTCTGATAATTGTGGCCAAATGGTCAGCTTTCCACACCAGCGTAAACAAGTGACGAAAAAGAATATCACTGTTGTACCAAAAACTGGAACGCTTTAAAAGCAATCTAGATACAAAATTAAATTATTTAGAATACAATGACAACCCTAATGTCTTTTATAATAATTTTTTTAACATTTATTGTTCAGAATTTAATAAAACTTTTATTCCAAAAAAGATCTCAGTAATCTCAGTAAATATAGTAAAATAATTCCATTATTTAAATCAGGTAGCACTTCTGACCCCTCTAATTTTAGACCTATTTCTGTGCTACCCACATTTAGTAAAATTTTTGAAAAGTTAATGCTAGACCAAATGCAAATTCATTTTTATAAAAATAAACTTTTACATTGTAAACAATATGGTTTTACTAGGGGTCGCTCTACAACTGACGCCGGTGTTGAGCTTTTAATCCAAATATTTGATACCTGGGAGGAATCACAAGATGCCCAAGGGGTATTTTGTGATTTATCCAAGGCTTTTGATTTTGTTTTACAGGAATCTTTGGTTAGGAAGCTTAACCACTATGGAATTAGGGATGCTTCTTTGAGCCTTCTAATCTCATACTTGAGTAACAGGATTCAAAAGGTCGACATTAACGGTAAAAGATCTCCGGGATCAGTGGTTAAAATGGGAGTTCCGCAGGGTTCAATACTTGGTCCATTCTTGTTTTTGGTTTATATTAATGACTTACCTTATTTTGTAAAAGACAGTCATGAGATAGTATTGTTTGCTGATGATACTTCACTTTTATTCAAAGTGAAACGACGTCACCCAAATTATGACGATGTGAATAATGCGGTCTCAAAGATTGTTCACTGGTTTAGTGTTAATAACCTGCTATTAAACGAGGGAAAAACCAAATGTGTAAGATTTGTATTGCCTAATGTTAAGCAGGTAATAACTAGTGTACAAATTAAAGATAAGAATGTGAATCCTGTTGACACCACTGTGTTTCTAGGCATCACCTTGGATGCCAAGCTTCAGTGGGGCCCACATATAGCTAAATTGTCGAATAGACTTAGCTCTGCGGCTTATGCAGTAATGAAGATCCGTCAGTTAACTGACGTTGATACAGCTAGATTAGTTTATTTCAGTTACTTTCATAGTGTAATGTCGTACGTCATTTTACTGTGGGGAAATGCTGCCGACATTCAAACTAACTTTGTGCTGCAGAAGAGGGCTATTCGAGCAATATATAACCTACAGACTGGTGACTCTCTCAGAAAGAGATTTAAGGATATAAGTATAATGACAGTTGCATCACAATATATTTATGAAAATCTTGGTGTACGTTCATAAAAATATTGAAATGTTTTTAAAAAACAGTGATATTCACAAATTAAATACTAGAAGTAAGAACAAATTAGCAGTGCCTTATACTAGGCTCCATAAAATAAATAATTCTTTTAAGGGTCTGTGTATACCATTATACAACAAAGTACCAAATGATATTCAGAAATTAGATCTTGATAAATTTAAAATCAAAATCAAAGAAAAGCTTTATAAAAAAGCTTATTATAAAGTGTCGGATTATACAGAAGACAAAACAGCTTGGGTCTGAAATGCTCCAAGTACCTACTGCAACAGCTATTTCTAATTGCCTATAATTAATTTATATAGAGCACCATATTTTATTAAACTATTTACATTCAAATTCATATTTTGTATTTTGTGACCTGGTAACGACATATAATATATATATATTTTGTAAATGTCGTTGCTTCTGTGCGCTGTGGTTTCTTGCGCCCGTTCTTTGCCACAGTTAAAAAATGATGTCCTGAATGGGTGGTAGGTTAAAAAATATTTGGACGTTTCAAAGTACTTATTAATTGAGTTTATTGAATAAATATATTTTGACTATTGACTATTGTAAAATCTACTTTCTTCTAATTATATAAATAAAAATGGAATGTTGTTTTCTGGCAAGTCCATCACTTGAAAGGCTGAACGTATTTGGATGAAATTTTTCACATAGATTGACCATGACCCTGACAAAGGCCTTTTATATCTCGGTAACAGGTCCGTATCTGGTATGGGGTAGTGTAGTTCTCGCGAACGAAGGCGCGGGAAACAGCTCACATATAACTCACAGTCAAATCTTTACAAATAAAAAACAATTGCCACATTATGTACGTTTGCGCATTACTTGATAACGGCTGCATCTATTTGGCTGATTATTTTTTTGTGGTGTTTGTATTGAAAGAACAAAGGTAGCTTGAAATATTTTTAAAAAAAAAATCACGGTGTTCAGGCGCAGGGGTGTTTACGCGTGGACAAAGTTGCGGGCGAGCTGCTAGTAGAACATAAAAATTAAAAGTTAATAATAGCAAAAGCTTAAAACTGAGGCATACCTAGAGTGCCTCTAGTGGAAATGTATCAGGAGTATCTCCATTGTTATCTTAACACTTAACCTCTCAGCCTCCAAGCGGTCGCATGAGACCGCACCTACAAAGCGCGCCATTCCGTCAAACCCCAAGCGGTCGCATGAGACCGCGCTCTCCAACTTGACTTTGTACCGTGTTTTCATAGACGAGACGGTCAACAAGGTCGATTATTTCGGTTCTGTGTTAAATTTTATGCATCGTGATTGCAAAATATCGCATAGAAACTGTGACATGACTGTAGACTTACACTGTTGCGTGTGTTACCACAATTTTAGCAAGAAATTCGGAACAAACACAAAACTTGATAGTTACAAAACACCATAGACCATGCACTGGTCCAATATTCCTAACGAGTTATATAAAGTCGTGTCCACTACAACATAAACCAATACATGCAGGGATTACTTGCAAACTTGCGTGTATATGGCTTCCTAGAGGCGTGGCGGTCGCGTGCTTTGTATGCTAAGCATGTGTTGCAACGTTCAAAATGCCACTAGAATTGAGACCTAACTTTGGTCATGGGACCTTTTTGATCTCAGCATTGAGTGGTGCAACTGCCGTGTGCTATGAACTTTCATTTGTGGAGTAATTATCGGCAACTTGCTGGTGGGAGTTAATTGTGTTTAAATTCTATATGCACCACTAAGCAAATTGAAATCTTGAAAATCATGTAGAACGATACCCATTGGTAATTGCTGTTTTTGATAATTTTCTGCTTGTAAAGCATAATATATAAAAATGAAAAAGTCCGTTAACCGTGTCGCGGAGCGGTGAAAGAATACTACCACCCCCTCACTTCCCTTGGATGTCGTAAAAGGCGACTAACGGACTAAAGATTGCACATACAGCCAACCGCATAGAGCGGCGATAGGCTCACGACCTGTCACGCTGAGCACATGTGCAATCGCTATTTCGTGAAAAGTGGACTATGGCAGAGGACTGCCTTTGCGGTCCTCATTGCTTAGTCTCTGCCTAACCCTTCGGGGATATTAGAAGTGATTAAATGTATGTATGTAAAAAGTCCTACATACGCTACATTAAAACTTTTACATAAAACAGCTACCTGGGCTATACTTACTAAGTATAAGCTGTTTTATGACAAATCTGATTGGTTTTAAGTTTAAATTCGTCATGAATAATAAGTAAGTTTTGTTTCAGATACATCTCTCAGTGAATTTTAAGGTTGTTTTGGAGGGAAAGATCCCTTATTCCCCTAGCAAAGTAACATTAAAATCAGAGTAACTGTCACTAGAGTACTTAACATTTTGTAAATAAGTTATAATAAATTAGATCTAATCATTTGGGACCGTTGTGCACTTATCTGTGATTAAATATTAAATAACATGTATCTTTTTACAAAATAAAGTCTAAAATCAGACGATTTTGCTGTGAAATAGTCGATTATCGATAATTAGAAAACTAACCGTTTCGGAGTCACTGTAAAATTTTTACGTACGTATTAATATTTTCACTTTTAGGAAAGGGTTGAAATGTCTGTGTAAAATAATGCAAATGCTTATATAAAAGCGACTAGATCTTTACAAATTAATGCTGTGTTCACGAACCTTGAAAACAAGGCATAGTTATACTATCGACAACGATATATTCGGTCATTGTTAATAGAATTTGGCATAAATACTATTTGTGAATTTGATATCCAAAAAAGAAACAATTGCACACAGTTAAGTTGGTGGCTGGCTTTTATTACCTTATCAAACTTGCGTTCTACAAGTAGCATTTTCGAAAGTCATGAAGAGGTAAACTAGCCAATTTTTTAATAGTGTGTGTCCACATTTCCATATTTATCATAACTTGCCATTGTAGATTAATAACTATCTACAGATAGTATTATATTTTTACATTGTGTTACTGATTTGCAAAGATCATAAACTATCGATATAAAATTCCAATTAAATTAACTGTCCTTGAACAACACTAGCTAGACAGCTTCCATTTCCCAATAACAAGAAAAACTAATGTCAAGTTATATTAGTTGGAACTTTGCTAAAATAATGATGCCACTAAACTTGAACAGATATATTTTATTTACTTTTTTGTTATTATCCGTAGCTTTCATAATATTATTTGAATACTTAAATATAGGCCCAAAAGTTTAGGTCCAAAGAGTTTACCTGTCTCTGTCGTCTAGTGGTCCTCGGGTACATTATTGTAGGTAAGTAAATAGTTTGGTTGGTAGTAGGCCATAATATTATACATAGTTTGATCGGTGATATAGCTTTTTTCAAGTCCGCCTGCCTCACCATTTTTGCATATTCTTAAGGATGTGTGACAGTATCTTAGCAGATGGAAAGTTGTGGTTTCTGCCTACCCTTCCGGGAAGCAGGCGTGATGTACATTCTGTCAAAAAAGTTTAGGGGACGGATGATTTGTTTATGATTCCAAATTAAATGTTTTGTTTTTTTTTTGTTGTTAGATTAGCACAACTGTTATCCATTTAGGTGCGGAGTTTGAGTTGCATCTGTTATTTAGATTAAATACAGTGCTGATTTTAGTTAGTTTAATCTAGTGTGTATTGCAAAGGACAATGTTCTGCGCCAATACATTGTTAGCCTAAGAACCAACAAATAGGAAATATTCTTTTCTAGGTTCGGAATTGCAAGTAAATGACTGTAAAAGCAAAGAGTTTTGACAGACACTCCTCAGAACCTTAATATCAGGAAAAGCTTATAATTATTTTAAGGTTATGTTTAATTAAAGAATTTGAGAAGTGATGTTGCACTGTTTTGTTTTATTTGCCAACACTCATGCACGTTCACTAACTCTTAAATAATCCATCATTATTTTACATTAATATTCAACAAAACATAAATTATATTATAGAAAATAAAACAAAACTGCAGACATGACGCTTCACTTTCCCGCCAAGAAGTCCAGAACGACCACTTTTTTTTTTCTTAACCAAGGTAGGTACTAGTCCTTCGGTCGTATTATTGGAGTTCATTGATTATGCTTAAACTGATGATAATGATGAGTGATGATAATTATGAACATTCGGTTTAATGCTAAATGATATTCCTCCAAACTACTTAAGTTCCAGTAAAGATGTGAGACTTTACTGAGATCTTGCACGGACTTCTTGGGAGAAATTGAAAAGTAGTGTTGCACTGTTTTGTTTTATTTGCCAAAGAACGTCAACTGCACAACCAGTGTTGCCAGATCTTAGAGCCAGTGTTCCGTAATAACTGCCAAATTCCGTATAAAATCCATATGGGAAGTTTTTTTTAATGCACAAAACAGGTTATAGACATGTAAAGTACAAACAAAAAATATTTTATCTTAAGGCCTAGGTTGCATCTCTAAGGTATGTGTATATACTTACAACTACATATTTATAAATATATCAATGAAAGTAATAAGATAATTAATAATAGCAACACTCTAAAACAATATGGATGTCAGACAGACACAATAATGATTTATTCATAACAAAGTGTTTACGTCTTGCTTGCACAAACACTAAATAAAAAACTCTCTCTGGCTCTCATTATAAATATCTCAATGGGAATCCTCAAAGCCATAGTTTTTACTATGCAGTTTGCTGGTTCAGTTCTGTAAAAATCTATGAAAATTAAATAAGACTCGCTAGTTTACGCAGAATCAAATAAAATGTAACATATTTCTTAGGAATAATAAAAGCTATTTGTAGGTAGGTACTACTTATTAATAGTTATTACTCATTGGCCTGAAAATTCCGTATAAAAATCCGTGTGCATTCATTGTCCGGTTTGAACATTGACATTATTTTACGGACAAATCCGTATATGGCAACACTGTGTACAGCAGACTCTCAGAACAATAACTAAAACAAATATTCTGAGAGCAGACTACAGTAACGTCAGTCAGCGAGTGACACAGCACCACAGATTAGTAAAATTCTCCTCATTGGAAAAGCAAATGAATCTTAAGTCGACTAACGTTTTCAGTTTGGAATAAAATGCGATGTATCGTATTTTAATGATGCTTGGAGTACTTGGCACTAAGTATTTCGAGTCAGCCATGCGTGCATAATATTATTAGGTTTGTTTGTACATATTATAAATATTTTGGTCACAAACCTTAAATTCACTAGCTGAATGCACTGAACTCTCAATACCCAACCCATAATAAAAAAATGATACACAATATTAATGTTCCTAACGTTCTTTTTAATATTGGTTACTTGTCTAAAAGTGTCCGCCAAAATCTAAATACTGTTATCTGTCGTAAAAATTAAGCTAAGAATTATCATGTATGTCATGTTTGTATGACATACATGATAATTGTATCATGTCATGTTTGGTTCTTAGGCTAACTTCAACAATGTCCTTTCATAATGGATAAAAATATCGAACAGAGAGTTTGTCTTAAATTTTGCGTCGCCAATGGAATTTTGTGTTCGGAGTCACTGAAAATGTTACAGAAGGCTTACCGTGAATCGTTTTTTATCAAAAACACGTGCTAATGATACCTACAAAACGTTCAAAAGCGTTCGAGATGTGATGGAAGATTTGCTTCGCTCTGGTAGGCCATCAACGTCTTTAACTGAAGTTAATATCGCAAAAGTGAAGGAAATGGTGACTATTTTCAGTCACCGTCACCTCATTAAAGTTTGAGAGAGAGAGCCGCTGAACTTTCTGTGTCTCACAAGTCGATCCGTAACATTTTAAATATACACTTGGGTATGAAACATATTGCCGCTCGGCTAGTCCCAAAAAACCTCAATTTTCGAGTACAGACTCGTGGTCACACCAACATGTCACACCAGTGTGAAAATCAGGAATATTTTCCCTGTTAGTCACACTGCTAGTATTGCAACACTATTTATCGTCAAATTATGAGTGTGGTGAAATATTAATACCTAAGATGAATAAAACACCGAAGTATCGAAATGATTTTTATATTCCTTTCATGTCACATTAATTATGTGCAATGAGATGCAATAAATTTCGTAATGTAGCCTAGCCTTTGTTATTGCACGAAGTAATTATAACTTCGTGCTGGCAACCTACGTATGATATATTATATGACTCTGATAAATAACTTGTTATTAGCATTTTGCGAATAATTAAAAAACTCAATCGCCTAAGAGTCGCTGAGGACATGCTAGAACGAGTCAATTCCGACCCAACATTCATGCAACGCATTGTTACTGGTGACGAGACGTGGGTTTACGAGTTTGACATGCAAATTAGTCAACAAGCTTCGGAGTGGCGCCTTCCGACTGAACCGAAACCGAAAAAACCACGCCAAAGTCGATCAAAAGTCAAAGTCATGTTGACTGTTTTCTTTGACTATCGCGGTGTTGTGCACTTGGAATTCTTGCCGGAAGGTCAAACGGTAAATAAAGAATATTATTTGAGCGTTATGCGGCGTTTAAGAGAGCAATTTCGACGAAAAAGGGTAAAGAAAATTCTTGGATTTTGCACCACGATAATGCGCCTTTTCACGAGGCCATCATTGTGAACGAATTTTTGACCAATAACTCAACAAATACCATCGAGCAACCCCCTTCTATGTACCAGATATGGCTCCAGCCGACTTGTTTCTTTTTCCTAAACTCAAATTACCACTTTGTGGCACCCGTTTTCATTCGGTAGAAGACATAAAGGGGAATTCGCGGCGAGAACTGAACTCAATTCCAGAAAAAGCGTTTAAAAAATGTTTTGACGATTAGATTATTCGTTGGCGTAAGTGTATCGTTTCTGAAGGAGCATACTTTGAAGGCGATAACATAAATTTGGATGAATAACTAACATTTTGTGTATTATTGATCTTTTCCTGGTACTTTCTTGGCAGAGTAGTAAGTATGTATATTACATCATCATCATGCTGTAAAGACCAAAGGCAATAATCAGTCGTGTGCAGTGTGCGGTTCGGTGCATACCTACGTATCGGATTAATAAATACTTTTATTAAAACACGCGCAGCGCGGCGCAAGCCGCTGCTTGATTTCCGCCATGAGTGAAACCAAACTTGTGGCGAACGAACTCCTTGCGTTCTTGCAACAAAAGCTGGACGTCATGGATGAGGTGAGCGCTTTGCAGATATGCAAGTCCAGCTTCAGCGAGGACGACGTGGCTGACGCTAAGAGACTGCTGTACCAGTCACTCAACAAGAGCGACCAGATGGTGTCCCGTAGACGAGACGGGACTCCGAAGAGCTTGCAGGAGATCATCGACCTGCTGAAACAGACCGACCCCGATGACATGCCGACGTTCGTGGCGAGGGACCTCAACAAGTTGCCTCCCGTGACCTTCGACCATGTCGACGTTACGAGCCTTCTTAAGGATATTGTGATCCTGAAAGCGGGCTTGGCGGAGGTAATGCGAAAATTCCAGGCATCAGAAAATACCGTGTGTGAATTGCGTAAAGAAGTCAATGATTTACGCGAATCACTCGCGGTAAGTAGGTCATCGATCGCGGGCTCAAATGTCAACATTCGACGTGGGGCTTGCCTCGATACGAGCACACCAACATCGAGTTGCAAGTCTGCAGTTTCGACGTTGCCGTATACGCCACGACCCGAACGGAGCCGAGCGCAGGCGGCGCCCCCCGCGCCCCTCGCCGCTGCCGGTGTCACGCTGACGCCGCCGCCCGCGCCGCCTACTGCGGCGCCGCGCGTGCCTGTGGCGCCGGCGTGTGCGCCTGTCAGCTGTCGCAGGGATTATGCTACCGTAGTTGCAGCTACAGCCGTGGCTCCGCGAGCCGTTGTCCCGGACCATATTGAAGATGATTTCACTGTGGTCCGGCGCAAGAAGGCGCGTCGTGTGAGCCAGAACCGTCGCGGCACCGCACCGACAGGGCCCAACTTCCTGCTGCGTGCTGCGACGCCGACCACGGCCATGTATCTGTCTCGCCTGCACTACACTACTACCGCGCAGGAGATTGCAGACTACATCCAAACGAAGACCAACTTCCTTTTGCAGGTGGAGCAGTTGGAGTCGCGCCACAACACCAGCTTCAAAGCATTTGTGGTGCGAGTCCCATCAGCAAAGTTAGATGCCTTCATGAAGGAGGACTTCTGGCCGAAGGGAGTGGTTTATAGACGTTTTCGTGGAAAAATACCTATAAGTGCCACCGATACGACACAGAAAATGTCCTAATATTAATTTACTAACATAGTAACTATAAGTTTTCATATTTACTAACAAAATTTTATTATTGTATGTATGTTAGTCTGTAATATTTATCTATGGGCCTGCGTTGCCTGATAATAAACGAATAAATAAATAAATAAATAAATAAATTACGTATATGTCGCAGGGATATAGTTATAGCCGTAATATAGTTATAAGAAAGCGATTTATTACTATCTTACTAGGAATATAATTATAATACGGTTCAAGTTTAGTGATATAATTATATTACTGGATTAAGTTTAGTGAAAAAATTGTGGGTCACGTGATAGGTTAGAAATTTAAGGTGAATTTCGAGGTTATTTTTTTTTAGACAACAATAACAATACATATGACCTACAGGAGTAGGGCAGCTAGTATTTATATTGTGTGTGTGTGTGTCTGTGTTGTTCTTGAATTTCGAGGTTTTTTTTTTAGACAACTATAACACACACACAAACACAACTAAGCCTCCGCCCTACACTCCTATTATTTTACTAAACTTAATCCAGTAATATAATTATATCACTAAACTTGAACCGTAATATAATTATATTCCTAGTAAGATAGTAATGAATCGCTTTCGTATAACTATGTTACGGGATATAATCATATCCCTAGGGATGTAACTATATTACGGCTATACTTAACTATCTCTTACTGCGACATATACATACATGACTAAGATAAAACATACGTTACGTACGTTACGTTTATAAGTTTTATCTTAGTCTTAGTGCAGACTTTTTAGAAGAGCGGAGGATTCGTGTCCTTTGTGAGGGTAGTTCCTTCGAGTTCTATAAAGTCAATGCCGGAGTGCCGCAGGGTTCTGTGCTCTCACCTACTCTATTTCTTCTGCATTTCAATGACATGTTGTCCTTGGGCAATATTCATTGTTATGCGGATGACAGTACGGTGCATGAGCGGTACATAGGACATCCTGCGGCAAAGCAAGCTGATATCGTGGTGAAAAGGCAAGAACTGGTTCCCAAACTGAACCTGACTTTCGATCGTGTCTCCAAATTGGGGATCTGAAAACCTGGTCGAGTTTAATGCCAGAAAAACCCAGGTTTGTGCATTCTCGTCCAAGATAACTCCTTTCCTTACTCCTCCTTCTCTTCAGAACTCTCCTTTACCCATTTTAGTGGACCTTAGCATTCTTGGCATGGACATCGGCCAAGAACTGAATCCAAAATGCTACATCGAGATTGTTATTTTAACTGCCTCCCGTAAGTTGGGTATTCTCAATAAGGTGAGGCGGTTTTTCACTCCCGAGCAGCGCTGTTTGCTGTACAAGACTCAGGTGCGATCGAGTATGGAATATTGTTCCCATCTATGGTACGGCTCTGCTAAATACCTGAGGATACAGCCTCTCTTGGGACCTCCAGCTGCGTAGAGACATTGCTTCTCTCAGTGTCTTCTACCGAAATTACTACGGAGAGTGTTTTTAAGAACTTTTGATTTAATCCCGCCCTCTCCTTTCCTGTCCCGGACTACACGTGCTGGTCTTAGGAACCACCATCATACTGTACAGAATATCAGCACTCGTACCAAAAAATTTGCCAAGTCGTTCCTCTGTAAGACCATTCGGCTTTGGAATTCTCTGCCGGCGCATGTGTTTCCCACTTTCTATAATCCCGGGTATTTTAAACGGGGCGTGAAACGGCATTTATGCAGGCCGTCATGAATGGGTGCGCTCATTATCGTGCTTATTCCACGATGGAGAGAGCTCTCATTATTTTGGACTACATCGGCTGCTTACCATCAGGCATGATGTATCGAACAAAACGGCTAATTCGTGCGCCCCCGCTGTAGCTTTAAAAATATAGTGACAGACGACTGTCAATGTCAGTGTGACACACGTTGGAATTTGGTGAGGTTAACTTGACCGCGGGGTCGCGTAGAGAATATTGACTTTGTATTGGTAGTTTTGATATGTAGGGCACATGATCAGTAAATTCGGCGGACCGTAGTAATTAAGTTGTGAAACAGTGTTAATAAATTAGTACCAGGGCGGGCTAGTTAAAGTCAGTGATTTGTTTGGTCGACACGCACACGTGGCGTACAGTTGAACGGTGCTATGTGGTATTGTGCGAATCATCACGTATTTGTCTGGGATCAGTACTGAGGGGGTAGCCAACGGGAAGTTAGGGCCTTTCCACCACAATAGCACCAGCCCCGAAGACGCGCGGGAGCGAGATCCAGCACAGCAGCGTGCCGAAGACAGCCGGCGCGGTGGACTGCGGCCGAGCTGAGGACGAGCGAGACCGTAAGGGTGTGACACACCGTCTTCATAGGATGTAAGTTATCTTTTAGTTTATACTTTATATGGGCCCAGCACTGATGTAGACTATCTAAACACAACATTTTTTGTTAGCAGAGCGTAGGTTAATCAACGAACCTAAAGTAGTTGTAATTAGTTAATAGTGTTGTATGATTATTGTGATCATAGCAAGTGGCTCATAATTAATTTGGTTTTGTCTCGCATTTAGAATGCGTTGAGTAGGTAAGAGGTTCACTGCGGAAAGTGCAATGGTCAAACCTAACTTGCTATAATTGCATTTTGGTTAAACATTTAGAATGTATTTATTTGAGTTAGGATATGTATAGTCAATTGTTGAAAACCTAATTTAGAATTAGTCTCGCTGGGGTAGCGTGGATTTGATACAACAAATAAATATTTTGATGTTAATTGTCGCATTTGTTTGCAAACAGAATTTTAAGATTCTAGCGGTTTGCAAATAATTAAACATTTTATTTGATTCTTGGGGTTTGAAACCTAATTTCAAGTTGGTCTAGCTGCGGCAGCGTTAAAATTCTGATTTGTTTGTAAGGATTCGTTCGTAATTTAGAATTTAAATTTAAAGCATTGAAAATTGTGGTACTTTTTATTTGGTCTATTGTTTTAATGTTTGAAAACATATTTAAATATTGTAGCCATTTGATTCACAATACTTGTAGTTTGGTTGTCTAGCGATTGCAAAGCTGTAGACACATATATCAATATTGCGGTTATGCTACCATATAAATTGTTTGTTAACTTGTGGTAGTATCATGACTGGCCAACGTTTTAACTTGTGGTAGTATCATGACTGGCCAAAGTACATTATTTAAATATTTTTTTTTTCTTGGAAATTAATTCAAGTTTGATTCATTTGCTTATCTATGTGTATTGGTTGAACATCCATTGGTTCATTGTGGTTTCTTTCACAACCCGTTACCTGTTATTTTTTGATACATTAGTTGCAGTTTGCTTCAATTGTGGCATAACGACTTAGGCAATTTTAGTATTAAATTTGTTGGATTATTACATAACGGTTTATGCAATAATAGTAATAGCACATCTTGTTTTGTTTGCACATTCATTTGAAAACCCATTTTAGATGTATTACATTGATTGAAATTTGGTTGGATTATTATATAACGGTTTATACAATAATAATGGCACATTTTGTTTTGTTTGTGCCTTCATTTTTGAAAACCAATTTTAAAATTGAATTTGATTATTACGTTGGTTTTACATTGATTGATTTATGCATAGGGACTATGTAATAATAATACTTGTACAATATATTTGTTAGTGCGCTTCTCGTAGCAAACACGTTTAAGTTTTTTTATGTACTTATTAATTTTGGTTGTGGCTACATTGTAATTAAAAGGCTACATTAGTAGGGAACATTGCCCGGTCTTTGTGCTATTGTTGGACATAGAATCTAATTCCTCTACTAACTTTATTTGTTTTTTGTTGACAACGCGATGGCGGAGGCAGTCCTGGCCAAGGAACTGCGCTGGTTCGTGCACACGCAGGGTCTGCTGTCTCGGAGAGATTGCGACGATGTCATTCTCGAGCGGGCGGAGCAACTGAAGCAGCGGGTGTCTTCGGTTGAGACCGCAATGGTAGTTTTGTCGGAGGCTACTCCACTGTCCAACAAAAAGGTATGGTCGGCATACGAAAATGACTTTGCCCAAATAATGGAAATCAATGATAATGTCGTCCAGGCGGCCTGCGACATTAAAAGGCGACGGATAGGGGATGTCCAGCCATCCACACCGCCACCAATGGGAGGGCCCAGGATACCTGATAGGCTTCCTACCCATCAGTTAGGAAGTTTGGGTGGCGAAGTGGAAGAAGGGTCATTGGTAGACGCACACGCGCGCCAATTGTTGTCGCTACCTAAGGTAGCCAATCGGGCGGACTTAAAGACGCAGCTGTTGACGCCAGTCACAGTTGCGTGTACCACGTTACGAAAATTAGGGTTGCCAGTTGCCGAGTCTTCGCTGCTACTGGTACACATTGTGTTGGACAAGTTGCCAACGGACGCTCGTTCCCGGTTTGAGCGGGAAACGGCAGAGAAGGGGGGGGGGGGGCTACTCTGCCGGGATTGGAGGAACTTCTAAAGTTCCTCGGCGATGAGGTGGGAGTCGTAGCGACCTCCCAGCCCGACCTGCCGCCATCAGAGGCGCAGGTTTCAATGGGACGCCAGGCGAATCCCATGGTACAGCCGCAGCCAGGACACACTACAGCGCGGCTGGCGGCGCTGACTACAGCAGCCGGCATGAACCCGGCTTGTACACACTGGGGCCAAGCAGGCCACACTACGACGCGGTGCCAGGACCAACGAGGGCTGCCTGTAATGACGAGGCGGCGTATAGCAAGGCGCAGCGGCCTTTGCTTTGGCTATAGGCCTCAACGCCGCATTGTATTTGGTGGACCACACCATTTGTTATTGTTGGGTGTTCACAGGTCGGGAGCGGCTTCACCGACCACACAACAGCGGTGACAGCGTTACACGGCAGGGGTGCTCCAGTGCAGAGCACACACCCACCAGCGGACTGGAGGCCCAGTCATGCGCGAGGCGCGCCCCCACACCGGAAGGTGAACCATGCACAGGCGCGCAAACCCGCGCCTGCAGGTTACCATGCCGCCGGCCCGTGTGCGATTCGGGTATCATACGGGCGGGGGCCCGGCGGTGTCACGAAGGAGGGACCCCTCCCTGCAACTAGCTCTGTGCGCGCCAGCGTGCAGCAGCGCTATCGAGCTATGCCGCAGCGGTTATAGTACCACCCGCGGTATCACACGGGCGGGGGCCTTCTTTGGAGATGGGGGACCCGGGCAGGCCATAGCTAGCCTGCCCCTTTGCGAGAGCAAAACCACGGACGGTTTTGCTGCTTTATACTACGGCGGCCGCGGTTTAAAAGATTTACGAAAACCTTAAATTTGAAATTTTTTGAAAGATTTTAAAGAAATCTTAAATTTGAAATTTTAATTTGTGCAACATTGTTTGGTGGCATGCTTACTGGGTGTTTGACGGGGCAAACACAAGTCACCCTCATATCGGTACACAATCTACGGTGAGGAATTTAATTTCGGTAAAGGTAATGAATTTACCATTGTAGGTTAACAGCCTTTTACCGATTCGCCCGCAGGGATATCGGCACATACATTATTCTAGATCGGGCAGACCCACACTTTGTCACCTGGCCCAATTGACCTACTCTTGGGCTCGGGTGTACTAGGACGGGTACTAGGCACCCAGATAGCTCTGGGTCGCTCTACACTGCTGGCAGTGCCAACTATTTCGTTTTTTTTGTTTCTATTGTGTACACAGTTTGACGACTCGACTCCGCATAGTCTAGAGTCATTGTGTTTGTGTACCATTTCCTTAACTCTGCATAAGTTTGGGAAAATGAGAAACCTCCCATGGTCTACATGGTAGCCCATGTCAATGAGGATTGTGAAGCCTTTCAATAGGCCAGTACGTCACGGTTGACGTCTGTTGGATGTGTTACTAGGTAACCTAATTTGTAATTTTGAATATTGTTTGTTCAAAGAGCTTTATTTGTGTAGTGCTCTTTCGGTGTTTATTTTGTCACAGTGGACGTCTTCACCCGTGCAGCCGCAGACGGGGGGTCTGCCTTCGGACCGAGTCACTCAGTCTCGTCCGTTCTTGGGGATCGCACGCAACGGGTTCTGCTGGACCTTTCTCGGTAAAACCGATCAACTGCGCAACGTCCGGGTTGTGGGTATATATTTTGTGTTTTTTTTTGTGCCTGGCTACTAAGGCCGTTCTCTTAGGAGTCTCTTCGTTGTTCACGGAGGCCTTCGTCGTCGCGTTGGATCGTTTCGTGTCGCGTAAGGGTCTTCCTTCACTTATTCGCTCCGACACTGGCACAAAATGGCAAGGGCACGGGTGTATCTAAATGATGCTTGTAATTTTTTTGAAAATAAGCTTTGGTAAATAAGATAATTTAATATTATTTTAATTTGGCTAATTAGATTTAGTATGTTGTTGAAGGAGAATGACTTGCTCTCCTTGCTTGTAGCTAGGGCAGCATTCTAAAGTTGTTTGTTGGCGAGTATGGGACTGCGGTTCGAGTCCGCGATGAGCCACAGCAGCTGTCTCTCCTTGTCCGATTGATTGAGCTAACGATCGGAGCCTCCCGATCGGGGCAGGGGTGTGTATCGAACAAAACGGTTAATTCGTGCGCCCCCGCTGTAGCTTTAAAAATATAGTGACAGACGACTGTCAATGTCAGTGTGACACACGTTGGAATTTGGTGAGGTTAACTTGACCGCGGGGTCGCGTAGAGAATATGTTGAGACTTTGTATTGGTAATTTTGATATGTAGGGCACATGATCAGTAAATTCGGCGGACCGTAGTAATTAAGTTGTGAAACAGTGTTAATAAATTAGTACCAGGGCGGGCTAGTTAAAGTCAGTGATTTGTTTGGTCGACACGCACACGTGGCGTACAATTGAACGGTGCTATGTGGTATTGTGCGTATCATCACGTATTTGTCTGGGATCAGTACTGAGGGGGTAGCCAACGGGAAGTTGGGGCCTTTCCACCACCATAGCACCAGCCCCGAAGACGCGCGGGAGCGCGATCCAGCACAGCAGCGTGCCGAAGACAGCCGGCGCGGCGGACTGCGGCCGAGCTGAGGACGAGCGAGACCGTAAGGGTGTGACACACCGTCTTCATAGGATGTAAGTTATCTTTTAGTTTATACTTTATATGGGCCCAGCGTTGATGTAGACTATCTATAGTATACACAGGATGTAGTCCCTATGACGTGTCACATTAAAAAAAAGTCTACTACTAAATTACATGTAATCACGACTATTATCCCAGAAGGTTTAGTCAGAGAATAGGCAATGAGGAC